>JAEAOA010000612.1:562500-792500 GCA_016746295.1 Potamilus streckersoni | reverse complement strand
AATTCTGTGAATTTGACAGTTATTACTTCCACTTGTACTGAGTAGCATGCTTTCTGCAGACAGAGGCCTCACCAAATTTATACAGTTTGGAAGTTTTCTACCTTGGAACAAGTTGGAGGAGTTTCATCTTCAAATTTCCAACTTTTCTGTTCTAATCACCAATGATAGAGTTTCCTAATTTTCAATATGTTATTACCTTGCTGTCTTCACATCTATATTGGGTGTGATGGTGTCCCCTCATATTGCTATATTGATACAGAAATGTCTGGTGCATGATATAGAAAACTCAATTAATATTGCTGTATAATTTCCACTGAGTCAGGTTGCATACAGTTAAGTTTCTGTATTATATAGTCTTACTGCTTTTGGATGTTTAGAACATCATTGAGCCTTTCCTACATTGTCTCATGGATACTGTACCATCTATTTTTTAAGTATCAATAATTATGTTTCAGTTTCTGTTTGATGTGCATATTTTGTGTAATACAGAAAACTATGGTATTTGTGACCTGTCAAGTAGAAGAGCATATAATCTTGTTTATGTAAAAATTACTTATTCTTGCATTAACATCTTTAAGCAAAATCAGTCTTATTATTGTTCTGAGATTTTCATTGTAGTGTAATTATTTATTCCAATAATTATTCATTGGTAATACAAAGTGCTCATCAGTAATATTCTGGACTGATATATTAATTTGGAATTATAATGAACTCAGACAAGAACATTTTGGGATTATATTGTTTTGATATATTAAAAGACTTTTAGCACATCACCACATTCCAGACCATTGGCACATTACCATGTTTGGGACTACAAGTACATCAAGATATTCAGTATTGGAACTTTTTGGAATACCACTGGAATTCAGTTGGAACTTCATACATGTGGACTTGTGATATATCTTTTATGAATATTTGGGATTTAGTTCACAGTACTGTTAAGTTCTTTTTAAATTTTCATTTTGTGTTCAAGACAAATAATACCACTGGAATTCAGTTGTAACTTCATACATTTGGACTTGTGATAGAACTTTTATGACTGCTTGGGATTTAGATCACAATACTGTTAAGTTCTTTGTAAATTTTCATTTTGTGTTATTTGTTAAATTTTATCAACTTGTTGGTTTTGCTATTTTCATTTGCTTAGTTTAAGACCAAAGAATCGCAATGCCAACATATGGACATGGCTAGTACAGCAGCTATGAACTTACAAGAAGTGGAACAAGATGCAACAATCTTCATTTACCATTCTAAAAGAACTATGCTCACAATAATCTAATCTCCTCTTTAATGATCAGGTTCATGGAATTCACAGCAAGCTACCAAGAATACATTCCTTCCATCTCTCACTGTGTTAGTTATATTAGTGGAATTTATATGGTAGCCAGTGAAAGATTGCAGTGATGTCCCTAAAGCACATGCAGGTGGGAAGCAGTCATTCTGAATTTACAACTATTGAAATTAAAGTTGACCTGAACTAAGTGGAAGAGTCAAAGGGCAGTTGTTCATTTTGCCAGCATTCCATGTAACCCTCCCAATTTCAAATTCATGGCCCCCTTTTTACAGATCCTGGTAAGGAGAAGGCTTCAATATTTTGCTGCTGAATGTGAAGATTTACCATGACATGTGGACCTGACACATGGTCTTGTGAGGATTCATATCATGTTCATCACAATTCCTAAGCCTTTCTTAGAGTTCTTTCAGCTTCAATGCAGCACTTATGATTTGGTCATCAACCTTAGTGCATTCAGTCAGTTCTTTACACACATGGGTTTGCAATTGGATGCAACAATGGGTTCTAATACTATCTGTTGTCAAGACTGTACAATTAGTGTGAATTTGCAAAAGGTGTAGCTTCAGGTCCCCATTGACATGGAATCCAGAAGTTTGGTGATTCACCAATGCAGTAGGCTAGTTATATTCTGGAGCTAGATTTTATTTCGCTTGTTACCATTTTCATTTTCAATCTACTTATCAGGAAGGACATTTCTGACCTTGTACCACAGAGCAGTCCATCTCCTAGAGAATTCCTTTTCCTGTCTTGTTTTTGCTCAATTCAGTTGCAAACATCTTAATCCTAAGTCACTTTCTTTGGATCCCAAAACAATGTTTCTGTGGTTTAAATGAGGACTGAGCCTATACCATCGGACCAACTTTCACAGTCTGTACAATATGAGGTTGCATCAAGAAAGCAGGGAAACCACTCTAGACTTGCATGGAGATACATCTTCAAGTACAATCTTATTCAATCACAATCAGTATGGATGCTAACACCGGACTCTGGGAGCAAGTCTCCTACCATTTTGTGATGACATAGGAGTGTGGCACCCATGGGATTATTATTTGAATATCATCATACCAGAGATAAAAACTTTAGCTTTTCATTGGTAACTGGAGAACCTATCTGGGAATGGAGTTCTCATGCTGCTCTGATAACTCCACTGTGGTGACTTGTCTTAACAGCAAAGCTGAACCAAGTCCCCAGACCTTTTTATTCTTGTTTGGGGTTTTCAAAGGTGGTTTCCTCAATGACAAATTAAGGTTTTAGTTTGACATAATCTAGGATGGCTGAAAACTCATCATCCTGCAAGAAGGAATTAATGCACATGAAAATGGTTGTTTCATCCTTCTGTTTTCACTCTATAGATGCTTGATGCGATCAACCTATGGCAACAAGGCAGATTGCCAGAATCCCAATCTTTCTCTCACCAAAAGCCTGGATGGTCAATACTCGTTTGATGGATTGGAATGGCCAAATGTGTATACCTCTCCAAAATCTTTGGGAATATGGACCATCTTCATCAGTCTCATAGCTGAAATGCCAGGAAACAAGAAATTACCTCATCTTTGCTGAGCAACCACAATGGCAGGTGTTCCGTCCCAATCCAGAGTTACTGAACCTGCATATCTGGATCATATTAAAACAAACCCGTAAGGTCCAACAGTTAATCGTTCAGGTGAGATGGCCATGTAGGCATATGAAGGCAATAGGATATATCCACAGCATACAAGAGCTTTTTTATACCAAGGTAGGCATCCATATCACAATAGCTCACTTCCTATGGCTATTTGATGAGAAGTAATTAGCACCAATCACAATTAAACCTACCATTCCACAATCACTGGCATACTGTGCTGTCATGGAATATAGAGTATTGGATAAACCAAAAACCTAACTGATATTCAGCTGATTTTGGATTTCACCTAGCCAATGACATAGGATACTTGTTATAGTGGAATTTATCAATGAGGAATAACCTGGCCTAACAAAACACCATTTGAACTGCACTCAAGGCCTTAATTAGTTCATCTCATTAAAGTTATGCCTCCTCACTACTTTTGTGATTGGCAGGCAGAATCAGTGAATACATTTCATATTATTGGTGAATAGATATAGATGCCTTGTTATCAAAGTGGCTCAGTATCACTCATGATGCCCCCAGCTTTCATTGACAAGAACAGGTTACTGTTCACGGGTAATCATATATTGGTAATAATTCCTGTCTACTCTCAACTTTTCATCTATTGGTCATTTATAGGACCCAGTGTGAGCTCTGAACTGGTATTTCAGAAAGACAGAGCTGTTGCATCAAGGAAAATAATGACTCAATTAACATGAAAGAGGGGATGGTCAATATATCAACATGGACACTTTCATCTTGAATAAAATGGGCTATCTCTTCTGTATATTGGACTAAACCTACACCATTAAGATTGCTTTGCTGATGAAGTTAGGACAGTTGTCACAAACATGGCATATGAGTGTAACTATTCTTTATCCAGGTCATGGTATGGAAATCTGAGTACACTTCTCCAGTTTTATTCAGAGATTGTTTATCTCTAAAGGTTTAATTTAATATGGAGGAACATTTACCATTAGTGCAAATGGTCACCTTTCCAGCTCATTTGACAGCTTTCACGACTTATGCTGGATTTGTGGGATGGACAGTTTTTCTCTTTCAGAGTCTGGTTGTCTAGAAGCTATCTCACATAAGATATATTGGACCAGAATTGGTCTCTCCAGTGTAAGTGGATGTATATTTTTCAGCCTCATACACAATCTTTTAAGGTATTAAGATTGGGTAATGTATTTGTAGAAGAAACCAATTTTTGTAGTAAAATATGTTTCTATGATAATACTTACCCATTCATAATAAACATACGCCCTCTCAGCCTCCCTGCAGTTACATCCATATAGTAACTGACAAATTCACCAAATTTGATGCTAAGATGAGATTACTATTTAACTGCCACCTAGGTGGGTAGATGACTTTTACCTATTTAGCTAGAGTTCTTAACCTAGGAGGGCTGGATTTGCAAGGTAGTAGTTTTCATGATTGGGTAAGTATTCTCAAAAAAACAAATTTTGCCATAATAAACTGGCTTCATAGATGGACATTCAATTGAGGTTTTGCGAACTAAGCTTGCTTGGTTATTATGATTTGCCAGTCAAAAATTTTATAGCCACGAGCACAGGACAAAAGATAAATGAAAACTTATCCTCAGGACCCGACTATAATTTAGCGATTGCCTAAGATTCAGTGTTATAGGTCATTCTTTTGTACCACATGGGACTGGTATGCAGCACATCAAACATGAAATGTGAAGCCTAAGGTGAAAAATAGTTACTGGCACCAAGTAACCTTTGTCATTGTCATACAAGACAAGTGAATTTGATCAAATAAAACTTTACCATCAAGCTTGACTGGAAATGAAAGGTTGTTACATGCTATGTATTTCTGAGGAAGGAAGTAATATTCTTGACAATTAATGGCTTATTGTCAATCAGTCAAGTATCATCCATTAGCTTGTTATCACTACTCCTAAACTACATGGAGCATTGCCATAGAAACCACAATAAGTATTTAATGGAGACTTAGGGCAGAAAAACTTTTTGGTTTGCAGTGGTCATGTTTGAATGCAGTCCTCATCTTTAAACCATAGAATATAATTGTCTTTGTATTGCCACCTACATTTAATGCCATTTTAAAAATTGCCATTGCCTTTATTAAGATTTTCAAAATTTCATTTTCAAATCACCATCCTTACATATTCACTTGATCCAGGATGTGTGGAGAAAAATTTGTGAACTGCCCTTTCTTTCTGCCATGCTTGCAAATATAACTTTGATTATGATAATTGCAGTGTTATTACAAAAAGTTCATTTATCCAGTGAATCAACAAATTAAATGCATTATTTATTTTACCAATTTTATATATTTTTTAAATTTTAGATATGAACCCAGACGAGGACAATCCAGATGCATATATACCAGGTAATCTTTCCAATGGGTGATGAAGATACAGTCATGCATGACATATGATTGAAAAATCTATACCTGATAAAGTAGTAAACATTTCAAAAGTAAACTTGTATGTCATATTGTATTCTTACGTCATTACACAAATTAGTTTTTGTATGTTGTAAACTATTAACTAAATTGAAAATAAATTACTCAGAAGTGTTATTCATGTCCCTTTTGTGTATTTTTCCATTGGTGTAACTGAAAGCTGAATGAAATGCACCTAAGTATTTCATAACATATCTTAATTATTATTGTTATTCTTAAAATCTTGTTAATATGCACTAGAAATTGTAGACATAAATGAATTTCAAAAAATGTTTGCTTCATAATGCAAAGTGAATGTCAGTAAAACATTGATTTCATCATGCAAAGTCTTTTGTTCAGGTTGTTTTATTGGAAAGTGTACATGACCTTGTAAAAATAATGCCATAAAAGTGATTCACAGGAAATACTGTTAAAGGACTGTAACATGATGGTGTGAGGTCCACAAAAGTACTGTTTTAGTATGTAATGCATTGTGTAACATCAGAACACAGTTAACTGAAGAAATATTTAATGTGTATCCTTTTAGCTATATGTTTGGTGGTAGTGTTGGGGGTGTGGCAGAAAACTTGATCTCAGTAGCAGTTACTAACTGGTGCATATTTGGTGAGAAATACTCCAAATGGTTATTCCATATTATTATTTTGGCAGAGAATGATTGGTACATGCACATACATGTATAGGTTGATTGGAAACTGAGGTATGAGTAGCTAGAGTACATGTCCTCATAAACAGATCTTTTTATATCCATAATAGTAATTCATTTGAAAATGTACATGAGCACGCTTAATTTCTCAAATTCTGATTCAATTTATTTCCAGATACTTAATACACTATTTTCATATTTACTGGACATATCCAAATGGACAGGTTTGTGACTGACATTAAAATGCATAAATCAGACAGAATTTCTAAGAAGGAAATTTGTATTCAGACTTTAAAACTGTTTTATTAAAATTTATACAGGTGATCAAGGTATTAACTTGCAGTGTACTTTGAGATTAACATTTCAACAGGTGTGTAAGACTCCCTCAAACATGCATTTCATTTTCATGGGTCAGGATTGAGCTCCATAAAAAGATTTGACTCATTCTCTAAAAGACATAAATAAACACAATGTTTATTGGAACTTAGACTGATAATGGTTAATTATGATGGAAAATCCCTCCAACCATGAAATTTAAATGGTTCTGTCAAAATCAGTTTTCAACAATACACTGTAGTAAACATCTAGCTTTAGCTTCTCAGTGACAGTGTCACCTGTATAGTGAAGTGACTTGATGCTGCTATCTGCATTTTTGACTAGAAAATAAAAAAGATTAAGGGAGGGGAGTATATGTACATAGTGACCACTCTGGTGATCTAGTGGTTAGAGCAGATGCAGGAGGTTGCGGGTTTGAACACTGTTTGAGTCATACTAAAGACTCATAAAAATGGTACTTAAATCTGCCTTCCTTGGCGCTCAGCATTGAGATGTTAGTGTTAGGACTTGTCAACCTGGTGTCAGGATAATGTGACTGGGTGGGACATCATGCCACATGTCTGTGGCATGATGCCCAAATGTTAGACATCACTATAATCTGCCACAATAGTCATAGTAACAGTATGACTGAAAAATTGTTAAAGCTACATTAAAAATCCAAATTACATATACTCATAGCAATATAACAGTTATAAAACGGAACCTGATAATTCAGGCAGTAAAAATGTTTCAGTGGGTGCATATGATGGTTGATTAAGCTGGTAGTCTAATTGTTCCCTGAAATTATAAATTAATTGATTTATAAGTTTTTAACTGGAAACCTTTAAGACCACTGCATTATTTGGTGCTTGGTTGTGTATGACAGTTGCCTGAGCAGATATCTAATGGTTATATTTTTACTTTGTTGTTATGACCCTATCCTCTTAAATTAAACAATAAAAAAGTGAAAATATACAAGTTTTGAAAAATTCAACAAATTGTTTATTTCCCATGAATACAAGTGAAAATTTAAAAAGAACTTGGATTGTTGTGAATTAAATCCCAAAATAGTGCTAAAAGTTTTATCACAAGTCAAAATGTTTGATGTTCCAATTGAATTCCAGTGGTTTTCCAAATAAGTGCTGATATTGAATGTGCTGATGTGCCTATAGTCACAAATATGCTAATATGCAGGTGGCCTGGATTGGCGTGATGTGCTGACAGTCATTTGACATATCACATATAATTCAAAATGTCCTTGTCAGAATTCACTATAATTCCACTTGTTTCTAAGAATATTATTGAGGATTTTGTAGTTGCAGTGAAGAATTATTTGAATAAGTAAATTCTCCCAAATAAAAATCTGAGCTCAACAATTAGAATGATTCGGCTTCATATGTTAAGTCAAGAATTAGCAATTTCTTAAGTAAACATATTATATAAAAACTAAGACAGTAATAGATCCTGGATGTAGGTCAGCCTCCTCTCTAGAACATTTAGTGATCATACAAGTTTATGAATTTCCAGGTCTTAAACTCAAATTCAGATAAACATGTTTACCTCCAAATATGGGGATCAAAGTGACTGAGTGGTCAAAAGCACTCACCGTTCCAGATCAGTGCCATTTCACCTCTGTCTGCATGGGTTCGAGTCTCAGCATCAGCTAACAAGGGTATGTGGGAAAGCTTGCCTGTAGCTTCTTATGGGTCAGTGGTTCTTCCCATGTTTTTCCAGGTTCCTCCAAAACCAGTAATACTTGCCACCATATGTAGCATGTCTTGTGCTGAAAAATTGTGTAAACTCTACAACAAAGACAACAACAACAACCTCCAAATACAATGATCTGAATGTTTAACCTGTACACATTGAGAAATATTAGCTATGTATTATGTTTTTTACAAAATAATTGTCACTGGTCAGGAACTCCATGAAATTGATTTTGGACAAGGTCAAGTACAAATATATTATACATAAATTATTGAGAAAGGCCAACAAGTAATGCAAGTTAAATATACAAGACTGAATTCAGCAACAGTTGTACACAGGATGCATTGAAAACATACTTAAAAGGCTTTATGGAGTTAATGTCTTTGAGAAACAGGAAGCAATGGTAAGATATTTTCTTAAAGAATACAACACATGTTGCCAGATTATTAAATTAGACATTTATTTTTGGAACTAAAGAAGAAGTACTTCAAGAAATTGGTGAAAATATTGTAAACTTTTAGGAGTTATATGCACTATATTTGGATCTCGGTGGTCAAGCTTGACTTGAATAGTAGGGAGAATTGACTTCAGTGTTTGGACAAATCAGGGAAAAACAGTAGCAGAACAAGGATACATGGGAGCAAAGCATGAAATGAAATGTGTGCGTGTGTGTGTTTGTACATGCTTTGGTTCTGTTTTGAATGTTCTTTATTTCTCAGTATTTGTATTTGCATTTACCATTGGTTTTAAGCAATACTTTATTTAAAAGTAGACAATTCTTAGTGTGTGTATACATTATAAACACATTGTAAGTGTATGTTTAGATGAGAGATGCAAAGTAGAAGCCACACATTATAATTAATTTTAACTGGTAAGAGTTCTTAGATTATATTAGTGTGATTACAGGTTGGTAAAAATGCCTAATTCAATGGTATTTGAGAACATTTCTTAAGTTTGAAACAACCTCATATAATATATATGTGTGAGAGTGTATTGTACACACCTTCACACAATAGTGTTCATAATTTTGTTGTTGCTGATAAAACAGTACTATAACTCAGTATTGATGACAAACTGAAACATTACAATTGATATGCAAAACATTAAAGTTGATATATGAATGAACTAGACTATTCTAGGCTTTCATCTTGATGGACACTGCAAAGATTGAATATGGTGCATTGCATGATGTTGCTTTGATGTCAGCAGTGTGGAAGTTTATAGTGATATCTAGCACTGGGGCATGGTGCCACAGACTTGTAGCATGATGTCACATTATCCTATTATCTTAACCAGTCCTAACACACCAACCTGTTAATGCTGAGCTCCTAGGAAGGCAGCTTTTTTACCATTTTTAGAAGTCTTTGGTACGACTTCCAAAACTTATTATGAAAAAACTAGGAGAAGAATATGGCATATGAAATTATGGATTATACATAGTATTTAAACATTATGAATTATTTTTTATATCTTGTTCTTTTAATGTTGTTTGAGATGAGATTCTGTGTGGAGCTACTTTTCATGTGCCTTGATATGATTTTAGTAAGGAACATCATTGTTTAGCTCATTTTTCACTAAAATAGCCCCTCTCCCACCCCAACAAACAGCATTCTTACATTGTACACAGAAACAAAGATTTTCTCTCATAATTATATTCTCTCCCTCCCTCTCTCTCATCACATAAGTACTTATGAAAAATACATTTTTTTTCTCATACACCAAAAAATTCTCAGAACATGAACTTAAATTTGGTTCATATTGTTTTTGGTTTAGAGGGGTCTCATTATATTTACAATTCACTTAAAAATCTCCATCATGTCTTTTTTAAATTTTCTCACTTCCATAATCAGGAGGGAGAAGTCACTTCTTCCATTTTTCTGACCTGGTATAGACATTGGTCAGTATGCATAAAATACCGCTGTAATCATTACTTGTATTTTTTTATGAATCTTTTTTATCATTTTTTTCAATATTGCTTGAAATGATTTGAGTCATTGTTAGTAACCTTTGCAATTTATTTACATTTGCATACCTAGGAGTATCAATGCCAGGGAACCGTCGACCTTCTCGGGTACAAGTAAGGAAAACCAGTGAGATTAGAGCCAAGATTCCATACAAACAACCAGTAGTTGAAGACATCACAGCAACATTCAGTAGCTCAAAATCAAGTTTGTCCAGTGTTGAGGTAATTTATTGTTTAAATCACACAGTAACTTTACTTCCAACATTGGTCAAGTGTGGAAGTAATTTATTGGTTAAATCACACTGAAAGAATTTTTGTCTGACATCTGCCAATTGTGGAGGCTTATAGTTTAAATCACATCTGTCACATATGGGGGCAATCTATTGTTTTAATCACACATTGACTTTGCATCTGACTTATATCAAGTGTGGAGGTAATTTATTTTTTAAATCATATGGAGTGACATCTGCCAAGTGTGAAGGCAATAGTTTAAATCACAGTCTTTATACATCTGACACCTGTAAAGTGTGGTTGTAATTGTTTAAATCACACTGTGACTTTACATCTGACATCTGGGAAATGTGGGGGCAATTTATTGTTAAATCACACAGTGACTTTACCTCTGACATCTATTAGGTGTGGAGGTAATTTATTGTTAAATCACACAGTGACTTTACCTCTGACATCTATTAGGTGTGGAGGTAATTTATTGTTAAATCACACAGTGACTTTACCTCTGACATCTATTAGGTGTGGAGGTAATTTATTGTTAAATCACACAGTGACTTTACCTCTGACATCTATTAGGTGTGGAGGTAATTTATTGTTCAAATCACACTGAGTGACTGTACCTCTGACATGGATGAGGAATATTGAGAAAGATCTGGCATCAATTGAAGCATAGATATGTCATTGTGGCTCAGACTAAAACCTTTTATTCATTCACCTTTTTAAAGAAAAGATAGGCATTAGTTATCCTGTCCATCAGTACTTTGTATTGTCATGCAAATCCTCCTACACTGTTTGAAATTATCATAGACTTTGGGATATGAATGTGATGGTCTACAAATGGCTGCAGTTGATTTTAAAATTTGGATTCATCCTTGGTGTCCTGTTTGGAAGTGGTAGGAGTATGGAAACTTATGCGTATATGTGTAAAAGAAGGTGAGTAATGTTGACTGGGATTTGCAGCAGTCTGAGCTTATCATTTGTGTCCTGAAATTTAGTACTTTTTAAATAGGTGAAGAAAGCTAAGGAAAATTGCATTGTTTGTTGTAGTGTCATACAGCTTCATTTGTGAATTCTATTTGTTGAGTGCAATAATCTTCCTCATTTTGGCCTATAGTTTACATTTCAGTGCAGTGGTTAATTCTGCAAAGAAAGGGATGGTTGGAAATTCACTTTCTGTGAACAAATTTCTATGTTGTTTTTAAATCTTATATTATTTATCATTTAAGATATTTTCTAGTCCAAACAGTAAAAGCAGAAAAAATTGGCACATCGACATATACATTAATGTAACCAGAATAATGCATTAGTGAAATCTTGATCAATACCTTCCTTTGCTGCTCTGTCTTTGACTTTGTTTGCTATGGATTTGCTACAATTCAACAAAATAATGCATTGATAGCAATTTTGGTGACTAATTTGTCAAAAATATAACTGAAATTCAGCAAGCTCATTGTCACTTCATTGCTTTGTTATTTAATATTTTATTAAATTGACACATTTTGTTTCCTTACTACAGAGCGTGCTTGATTTGAAGAAATCACATCCAAAGAAAATCTCTTTGAAGGATTTAAATCCAGAGGACAAGAAAAGGGTTGCTAATCTAATTAAAGAATTGGCTAGGTAATTTGAATACCATAGATGAAGTTAGTCCCAAAAAAGAATTGTCACATTTATTAGCCTCATACAATTTCTTTTATATCTTGTAGCATCATAACATGTAAACAATGACAACAATGAGTAACATTAAGTCTTGTCATTTATTTCATATGAGAATTTTGAACTCATCATCATTAGACATGAAGTTTATGAAATTTGTCAGATATGATAAAATGCTACTCATTACACACATCTCATTGTTGTATAAGATGATATACCACTCTCTGCATACAGTTCATTGTTGGATAAGATAATATGCCACTCTTTGCCATACACCTTATTACTGGGTAAGATAATATGCCACTCTTTGCCACACACCTTATTACTGGGTAAGATAATATGCCACTCTTTGCCATACACCTTATTACTGGGTAAGATAATATGCCACTCTTTGCCACACAAATTATTACTGGGTAAGATAATATGCCACTCTTTGCCACACACCTTATTACTGGGTAAGATAATATGCCACTCTTTGCCACACACCTTATTACTGGGTAAGATAATATGCCACTCTTTGTCACACACCTTATTACTGGGTAAGATAATATGCCACTCTTTGCCACACACCTTATTACTGGGTAAGATAATATGCCACTCTTTGCCACACACCTTATTACTGGGTAAGATAATATGCCACTCTTTGCCACACACCTTATTACTGGATAAGATAATATGCCACTCTTTGCCATACACCTTATTACTGGGTAAGATAATATGCCACTCTTTGCCACACACCTTATTACTGGGTAAGATAATATGCCACTCTTTGCCATACACCTTATTACTGGGTAAGATAATATGCCACTCTTTGCCACACACCTTATTACTGGGTAAGAGAATATGCCACTCTTTGCCACACACCTTATTACTGGGTAAGATAATATGCCACTCTTTGCCACACACCTTATTACTGGGTAAGATAATATGCCACTCTTTGCCACACACCTTATTACTGGGTAAGATAATATGCCACTCTTTGCCACACACCTTATTACTGGGTAAGATAATATGCCACTCTTTGCCACACACCTTATTACTGGGTAAGATAATATGCCACTCTTTGCCACACACCTTATTACTGGATAAGATAATATGCCACTCTTTGCCACACACCTTATTACTGGGTAAGATAATATGCCACTCTTTGCCACACACCTTATTACTGGATAAGATAATATGCCACTCTTTGCCACACACCTTATTACTGGGTAAGATAATATACCACAGTTTGCAGAGATAATATAATATTCCACTCTTTGCATATAGCATTGTTGGATAAGATAATATGCCATTCTTTGCCACATACCTCATTAATGGGTAAGATAATATGCCACAGTTTGCAGAGATAATATAATATTCCACTCTTTGCATATAGCATTGTTGGATAAGATAATATGCCTATCTATGCATAGATCTCATTGCCAGACACTATGCATAAAGCTCATTGGCAGATAAGATACTATACCACTTTTTGTGCACAGCTCATTGTTACATACTATTCATAAAGCTGATTGTCAGATAAAATATTATGCCACTTTTTGCACACAGGTTATTTTCAGATATGATACATGCTACTCTTTGCATCAAGCTCATTGTTTGATAAAATGTGTCACTCTTTTTGCATACAGCACATTGTTAGATAAAATAAGCCACCCTTTGTGTACATTTCATTATAGGATAAGATAATATGCCACTCTGCATAAAGCTCATTGTTGGATAAGATTAATATGCCACTCTTTGCACATGTTTCATCTTTATTAGCCAGGGATCTGATATGTTAACCTTGGAGGATCAAACAGATAGTTCTGTGCTTCATGCCTGTGAATTTCATTATTTGTGTTAGCAAGCCATTGCATACAGTCAAAATTTACTTGTTCAAATTTGAATCCTTTTCATACATGATTAAGACAAGAGGAGCACATAACTTGAATGGATTCATAAATAAGTTTTCCACTGCTAGTCCATGTTTGTAAAAATCCATTTTTTTCAAATACACCTGTAATGGCTTCTCTCTAATGTTAAACTTACACAGTATTCTTTTGAAGTCATTTGCCTTTACCATTTTTGGCCGCTGTACAGTCTACTGCAGTTACACATTATTGGTTAGTTTTCATTACATACTAATGCAGGCACCTCATAAAATCCAATAGATGTCACTAGGACAAAGCATTATGATATCTGCTTGATATGCCTAGGTTTAAATAGGGTTTAACCTGTTGGAAACTTGGTTAGCAAAACTGCATGTGCTTCACAAAGCACCATTCTAGATAAGATAATATGTACTCTTTGCATAATACTCTTTGTTTGATAGGACAATATTTTCACTCTTGCATGCAGTCCTTTGCAGGAGAAAATGTTGATTCCTTTAAGTTAAAACAGCAAAATTAGTAACTGAAATGATAAAGATTGTTATTTTGACCAATGAATTTTGCCTTATGGTTGCTGCTTACCACTAGTATAGAAATGATATCTGGAGATTATTTCTTAGGAGAAGAGATGTAAAATATTTATTAGGTGAATAAGAAAAAAAAATGGAAGATATGGAAATAATTAAAACAATCAAGATATAATAATGTAAAAGAAATAGTTATTGGATGAAGACTAAAGTTACAATTATTTTTTAAAAATTGTTTATTCTTTTTTTTTATTTAGTTTTTTTTTAACTGCAGAACAATGTTCTGACAACATTAGAGTAATGGGAGCATATGAGCTTTACAATCTCAAAAAGTAATTATAATGACTTGTAAAAAGGAGTAATGGAAAATGTAAGCTAACAGTTTTATATAAAGGTGCCTTCTTTGAGCTACTGAAATTAAATGAAGATTAAATGAACCTACTAAGTTATATTTTTATCAGCCCAGTAGGTTATAATCTGATTTTGAAATTGATTAGATCCTGTAGATTAGAACCATCCTGGGGTTGAATTTTAAACACATTACAGCACTTGCTGTACCTCTTCTGTTTCACAATTTTCTTCATTTTCTGCCATTCAGGGATCATTTACATCAACCTTCAGTCCCTATCAACCATATATGCTTGTACCCATTTTTGTCTTATTTGTTTACTACTTAATGTAAAACTTTGGATAGTCCTTGAAAAGTTGGCTAATGTGTAGAAAAGGCATCAAACTTTTGCTTTGTTTTCAAGGACAACACTTTAGGATAGAACTGGGATGGAGAAGGTTTTGTTGTTTTGGAGGGACTATAAATAGCAAATGAACAACAGTTACTGTAATTGTTTGTGGAATGTTAGGATAATATATTATTCAAAATTTATTCCAGCTGAATTTACTTTGAATCAGGATAGGCATTTTTAATGTGGAATAGCCATCCTTAATTCAGTTTGAATTTCATATTGTTTTCCTATTAACACTTTGAGAGATCAGAGTGCCCTGCCATACATTTGTAAAAAGTGCCTTCCTTGGGTATCATATACAAATGGAACATCCCACAGTAGCTTTTACTGTTTTAAGATTAATTGTTTTATTAACAGTATTGCTTGTTTGATGGGTTTTTAATACTCTTTCAGAATAGGGGAGGAAAGAGAAAAGGCAGTAGAGCAGTTGCACAGTGAACGTGATCAGTTTGATAAACAGCTTCTAAAGCTAGTTGATCAGCAAGAACAGATTGTGAAGGAAAGAGAAGGTATTGATTCTTGAAACACCTAGACAGACTTTTCTTAATTATCTTCAGTTGCATTTGCCCAACTGTTATAACAGGGCTGATAAAATCCTATAGCCCAACATCCCAGATTGTTTATTATAGAAGTCAGATAAGTAAAATTTTCTATGATACAAGTTTAGGACAAGTGCTTTTTTCATTTTCTATGCTAGTTGGGCAAGTACCTTAATCTGGCCATTCTGCCTTCTGGGTGTACTGAATACTTGAATCTACTGTTTCATTAATATCCTGTGATATATCACACTTTCAGAACTACACAAATTCTGTTTGCTTAACTACAAATTGAGAAAGTGAAAAAATGATCAACAAATCAAAGAATTTCCAACAAAAGAAATCTAGTGTGATTAATTATCAGTAGGTGTAATGGTCTTATTCATGAAAAAATCCAGGAAGTTAATGCAATTAAATTAATGAATGGCACTTTACTGACATTAATTGTTGGTTTCCTAAAATGGTTTAAATAACAACTGAAAAAGTTGCTTTCTTGCTCTGGATAATGCATAATCTTTAGTGACCAACATTGATCGCAGAAGAAGGCACTGTGATATTGCGGAAAATTTTAAACTCAGAAGATATTTATGCTCTGAGTACAGTAAATTATTAATGATCATGATTTATCCAGAGTAAGAAAGCAGTCTTTGTATGAAGTCCTGCTAGACATATGATGAGGATGGAGGTTTAATTTTAAATAGGTCCATTGGCAAAATCATCTCCATTTTAGTCTTTGATGCCACCACATAAATGTCATACCTAAAGCTTTTGATAGAAAATATCTGTCCATGGGCAAAAGGCACAACAAATTATACACCATACTAAAACGAAATTGCAACAAGAATGCATCAGACAAGTCACCTTCACTTAAAATAAGATTAAACAATTTTTTTTTAGCCCTAAGTGAGAAATTAAAACAGGGATTACCCCTGGCAAACTGAAAGAAAGTAAAAGAGCTCTTCATGCATGCACATGACAGGGAATTCCAAATTTGTAAACAGAGGGATACATTTATGACGCTTACAACAAACATCTGAATACAGACTCAGAATGAAAAATGGGCAGTGAATTGTTCAGATAGACAACTTAACCCAGTGTAAAAGTCAGTTCTGATGAAGGGGTTGAATTTTTGTGTCACTCCACAATTGATATCATTAGTGGATATTATTTCTTAAACTGAAGCAGTGTGTAATCAGATACACAATAAGTCCATGGCAGAGAGTCTGGGGTAAAGTTCTGAAGAATAGTAAACTCCCAGAAGTAACACAACTATCAAGGAGATGAGAGGCATGGTGAAATTAGCGAAAGATAAAAGTATAGTGATATTGCCAGCCAACAAAGGATGCACCACAGTGTTACTCATCAGGAATGTTATATGAGAAAAATGGAACTGTTGGTTTATGATAAAGACATGTATCAGAAATTAAGGAGAGACCCTATAACATCAATACAAAATAAACTGATTAATATGTTAAAAGAATGGTAGAAAGACCCAATTATATCCAACACATTGTACCGATGTCTCTAACCTACTGCAGTAAACATCCTGAAGCTATATGGGTTTCTCAAAATTCACAAGAAGTGTGCCCCACTCTGTTACATAGTATACAGCAAAGTAATGTATGCTTTGTCAAAGATCTGACTTCTCTCATAGGGCCTTTAGTGGGCAAAACAGAACACCATGTCATCAACAACATACACTTTCAAAGATTAAGGACCTAGCAGTAGCACCATCTAGAAATCTGTTCTCTTGTGATGTATCAGCACTTTTCACCAGTATTCCATTGAATATGAGTGTGATCAGAGAGAAATTAGAAATAGACAATACTCTGAAATCTAAATGTAACTTGACTGCTGAATGTATCTCTGCCTTATTGAAACTGTTTGAAAAGCACATCATCTATAATGGGCAGTTTTACCAACTTTTTAAAATAGCATAGGATTTATGAATAGATGCTTACATGTTTTGACAGTTATTAATAATATAATTAATATATTATGTTTAAGAGATTCTGCCTTTTTTCATTGGATAGATTGGTCAAGGGGTATCTTTGAAGAATAAAGTTAATTCTCATTGGATGAGTTAGGTCACATGATTATGCATTTTGTAATATTAGATTGAGTAGTTAGATCTGTTGTGGGGTATATTGCAACATATAGTTGTAATAGGTTATTGAAGTTGTTTATAAGGAGAGACCTGAGCAATCAGATTCATTCGTTTTTTTGAGGGGGTATTATTTCTTGTGTTCCTTTTGTAACATTAAGTCTGCAGACATGTTTTATGTTGTACTTAGATATAATTTGAGAAGAAAAAAGTTGTTTGGATTGTTCAGTGGAAATAGAAAGTGTTCATTGGAATATAATATCGATTTGGAACATGTGAGAATTATTCAGAGGAATTCAGAAAAATGACATTTTGATGTCATGATTCTTGGTAGACCAGTTTATTTCCAGTTCTGAAATGTATACAGAACTTTTCACTCTTTTGGATTTTAATAGAACCTTCTCAAAATTATTTTGGATTCACTTCATAATACTGGAAGTTTCTTTCACATTTTCTTAGATTTCATAAAAAATTTGGCACTGATGATTATGATTACAATTAGGATAACACATTATTTGGAACCATGATTACAATTATGATTACAGGTAGTTGATTATGGTTATGATTGCTTTTTTACTTGCATTTACTTATCTTTTTTATTCTGGGTAGATATCATACATGGTATAAAATGTCCTGGCTTGTCTGTGGACTTTAAAGGCCCAAAGTGGTTGAACACAGAATAAGGCATATTGATTAATTATAATAAACAGAGAGCCACACACAAGAAGTGTTTTTATATGGGCCTTCTAAACTGTATAAATTTGGCATTCTGCACAGAAGCCATGTAAAATACTTAGCTTCTTTAATCATCTTAGTAACTGGACTTCTGCTCCAAAATCAATAAAGTACATTTATTGGAAGTCTATTTTACTGCTAACTTACATCTGATGAAAGTTTCCAACTGAACATGAATTTTTCAATTAACAAAAGGTCACCTAAAATTTTAAGACAGTTTATTTTTAGAAATATTAGCTTGTATATTGGCCTCCTAAAATTACACATTCCTTATTATAATAGTCAACATTCATGGTATTTTATTCATGGAAACGTTTATTATTCTCACTGTTATTATGAATGTAAAATAGTGATTTTTTGGGTTGTAATCATTGGTAATCATGATTACACTTTGTGATTACACAGCCAATGATGGATGATTATGATTACAGTTATAGAGCTTCTGAAATCAGTAGTTATGATTATGATTGTGATTACAACTCACACTAATTGGGTACAGTCGATAATGATTACATCTGTATTCTCAATACTTGAATTTGTATGGTGGGGCCAATGTCATTTAAATTAGGTTATCCTAAATCTACCTATCTGAACTGATAAGAGAAATACAGATTTTTGGAAGAACATTGAGATGCTTCCAATGGTACATGTCATGCATTTGATGCTGTGACTGAATGTGATGATATAATCTTTTTTATGGCAAAGCATAATTCATATTTTATAAATTTTATACTAAATAAAATGGCAGATTGTATCTATTGTATGACAAAATACAACAATATAGATTATTATGTAATTTCAGATATAAACTATGGGTTCATTGACACTTAAATCATTGGTTGATAAATGTAGAATATTGAAATGAGGATAATGTTTTTTATTGCAAGAATGTATTTGTCTTTCAGATATTCAGGCCAAGTTGTTCAAATGCCAGAACCTGTTGACACAGTATCAGTCCCAGCTTTTGAAGAAACAGGAGAAGCTGAACTTGTCAATTGCTGACTCTTTAAATAAAGTAAGAAATATTTTTCAGTTTTTTGGAACATTAGTGACCATTTTGGAGTTTAGGTGGCCAACCACAAATGATTTGTCCTTTTTATGGAAATTAACAACATAAGTCAATTGGATGATGAATTAGTAGAACCTCAAAATTAGGTTTGTAATCAAAGTAAATTCTTTTGGTCTGAAAGGGATTATGATGTGAACAAAAATTGGGATATACTTTTCTGGCACAAAATATGGTAAATAATAATTATAATTTGTATCTATTAGCACTGATTAATCTACAATTTTATTCCAAAGTTTCCCAGGATTAGCACATGCTCAAACAATGAGTCCCACTAAAATTTAATTAGTACAATGATTGTGCTAATAAGTGGCATATGCTTTGAGATACATTTTCTTTATTTATAATACTAAATTATTGCAAACAAAGTTGTTATTAACCACAAGATCAACTCCATTCTTCACTTTACTTTAGTTCATAAATTCGCCTTTCTTAGATCTCTTACATAGTTTTAAAGCCATCTGACAACCAAATCCAGCTCCAGGCCTTCACGGGTGGCTTAACTACTAAGCCCGGCGGAACCTGTTTAAACTAACTGGAGAAGGGATGGCAGGCGAGTTTCTGGCGCCTCAAAACCAGATGATTTGGGCAGATGGGGCCCGTTAACCTTGGGTGGTAGCCCGTCTAGGAGAAGGTAAACTCTGATTTCACACCTTCGCTGCCTTGCGACTATACCCTTACATGGGAAAGGCTAAAGGAGTAAACCCCAACAGAAAATCCGGAGACGGAGTCCCTAAGGCAACTTGTCACTGCATTTAGTGACATATTGGCATCTCCTGCGACGCTGCTGGTGAAATGATGTATCGGCTTGTCCTTTCCCTTGGATCCATAAGCTGCGTGGAGAGGGGGAGTCAGTTGCATGGGCAACAGCTGATTCTCCATATAACCTTGCCCAGGCTTGCGCCCTGGAGAGGACACTCCAGCTTCACTTCACAGTGTTGACACAACACGGGAAGCAACAGTTACCAGTTATAAGTCACCTCTTGATTGGCGTAGAGTTAGACGCCAGGGGTTGCTTCCGACGGTGGGAGATACCAACAGATCTCATTGGACAGCTATCGCCCACCTCAAGCTGGGCAGCCCCCAGCCAATAAGGTGCCGTCCCACCACTGCTCGCCTGCCTTGCTGGGTGTGCAGGGCTTAAGATATGAGAGTACCTGACAAGCGGGCTGCAACTACAGCACCAAGAAAAAACAAATGAAAAACAAGGAATTCAACAATCCTCAAGCTAGGAACCTGGAACGTCCGGACTATGCTAACATGGCTTTCAGATGATCTCCAGGCAATCAGTGATGTTCGAAAGACTAAAGTCATCAACGATGAACTCGCAAGACTCCATGTCGATATCGCCTCACTTCAAGAGATACGGCTTCCAGATTCTGGGTCCCTCAGAGAAAAGAACTACACGTTCTTCTGGCAAGGAAAGAGCTCAGACAAAATTAGCGAGTATGGAGTTGGTTTTGCTGTCAGAAACTCTCTGCTGGCTACGATAGAACCCTACCAAAAAGGAAACAAAAGACTGCTATCTCTTTGCCTCCACACCACAACTGGGCTAGTTAATCTCATCAGTGTTTACGCTCCCACACTCAGTGCCACCACAGATACCAAGGATGCGTTTTACAACGAGCTCGACTTGCTCATCGACAATATTCCGAAGGAAGAGAACTTGATATTACTGGGCGACTTCAACGCTAGGGTGGGTGCCGATCACGACTCCTGGCCTTTGTGTCTCGGCAAGTTTGGCATTGGGAAGATGAATGAAAACGAGCAAGGTCTACTAGAAATGTGCTCGTTCCACAACCTCAGCATCACCATTTCGTTTTTTCAGACAAAAACACAGCACAAAGTGTCTTGGAGGCATCCCCGCTGATCCAAACACTGGCATCAGCTGGACTTGATTATCACAAGACGTTCAGCCATGAAGGGTGTGCAGCTTACTCGTACATTCCACAGCGCTGACTGCGACACTGATCACTCTCTAGTCTGCTGTAAATTTAAGCTTTAACCAAAGAAGATCCACCACTCTAGGCAAGTGGGTAAACCACACATCGATGTGAGCAAGACGTCATATCCAGTCAAGGCTGATGAATTCACTTACGCCCTCTCCAAGGCGTTCAGTTCAGAACCTCCCTATGGCAGTACCAAAGAGAGATGGGACAACATCAGAGATACTGTGTACAGTGCAGCCACAAGAATCTTTGGTAAGAAGCAGACAAAGAACAATGACTGGTTTGACGCCAATTCCGCCTCACTCATGCCAGCAATAGAAGAGCGTCACAGTGCCCACCTGGATTTCAAGCGTTCTCCCTGGGTGAGGACACTACATGCATATAGGTCTACCAGAAGCAAAGTGCAGAGGTTAGCATGGCAATGCGCTAATGAATACTGGCTTCTACTCTGTCAGAGCATCCAGTCAGCAGTAGACAACAGAAACATCAGAGGCATGTATAATGGCATAAAGAAAGCAATGGGTCCAACGAAGAAAGTGATAGCTCCACTGAAGTCTTCTGCAGGAGATATCGTTCATGACAAGGGCAAACAGATGGAGCGCTGGGTGGAGTACTACTCCAAACTGTATTCCAGAGAGAATAACATGACCAACAATGCCCTCAACGCCATTGGAAACCTCCCTTGTTTGACCAAACTAGATGAGAAACCTACTGAGACAGAACTAAAGCTGACATTAGAGAAACTGACCACAGGTAAAGCCCCAGGAAAGGATGGCATCCCAGCAGAAGTCATCAAATGTGGCGGCAGTGTGCTGTTCACACACCTTTATGATCTTCTCTGCCAGTGCTGGGATGAAGGTGCAGTGCCTCAGGACATGAGAGATGCCAACATCATAATCCTGTATAAGAACAAGGGCGACAGAAGTGACTGCAACAACTACAGGGGCATATCACTTCTCAGCATCGTGGGTAAAGTCTTCGCTAGAGTCATCCTGAACAGACTGCAGACGCTTGCCGACAGAGTGTATCCAGAGTCTCAGTGTGGGTTCCACGCAGAGAGGTCCACAATCGACATGATCTTCTCCATCAGGTAACTGCAGGGAACAACACAGACCCCTCTTCCTGGCTTTTATAGACCTCACCAAAGCATTCGATCTGGTCAGCAGAGACAGACTCTTCAAAATCCTGACGAAGATTGGATGCCTTCCAAAGCTATTAAGCATGGTCCAATCCTTCCATGAAGACATGAAAGGCACAGTGCAGTATGATGGTCCGAACCATTCAATATCCACAGCGGAGTGAAACAAGGCTGTGTCCTTGCCCCCATGCTCTTTGGCATCTTCTTCACTGTCCTGCTTAAGAACGCCTTTGGGACATCCACAGAAGGGATCTACATGCACACGCGTTCAGACGGCAGACTGTTCAACCTGGCACGACTGAAGGCAATGAGCAAAGTAAGGAAAGCAACCATTAAGGACATGCTCTTTGCAGATGATGAATTCGGGCTGACCATCAGCCTAAAGAAAACCAACGTGATGGCTCAGGATGCAGACCCTCCCAGCATAACCATTAACAACTACAAACTAGAAGTAGTCAGTGAGTTTACTTACCTTGGCTCTACCATCACCAACAACCTCTCACTCGATGCCGAACTCAACAAGCGGATTGGAAAGGTGTCAACAACTCTCTCTAGATTGTCGAAGAGAGTGTGGAACAACAACAAGCTGACATTAAACACTAAGATCATTGTGTACCTTGCCTGCGTGCTTAGCACTCTTCTGTATACCAGTGAAACTTGGACCATGTATGCCTCTCAGGAGAAACGACTAAGCGCCTTTCACATGTGTTGTCTCCGTCACATACTTGGGATCACCTGGAGCGATTGTGTGACAAACAACGAGGTGCTTCAACAGGCCAAAACTCCCAGCATGGTCACACACCTCCACCAACGTCGCATCAGATGGCTGGGCCATGTGCATCGAATGGATGATGGACGGATCCCCAAAGACCTTCTCTACTCTAAGCTTGCCTCAGGCAGAAGATCAATAGGACGGCCACATCTTCGCTTCAAGGATGTCTGCAAGCAGGATATGAAAGCTCTTGGAATAGAGGTCAACACCTGGGAAGAGCTTGCCTTCGACAAGTCCAGCTGGCAACATGCTCTGTACACAGGTCTGAAATCCAGCGAGGAAAAGTTACGACAGCTCGCTGATGAGAAAAGATCTCAGAGGAAGAGGATGCATTTCCAACCAAGACCTGATTCATACTTCAAGTGTAGCAACTGCAGCAAGGATTGCCACTCCCGTGTGGGACTTTATAGTCACAGAAGACGCTGCACAGCTACAAACTAGGACACCTTTCATGGGCGCATTTCCATCATCTCTTGAGACTAACGGAAGCCAACCAACCAACTGCTGAAGTTAGTGCAAGAGCTGCTAACTTGAGTAAGTTTGGAAAATTCTCTCTGTGGTGGCGGTCATTTAAATGCCACAGTTTACACATCAAATCTAGTGGGTATTTCTCAGCCTGAACTACTTTCTTAAATAAAAATTCTCTCTATATTTGTCTTAACAGAGTCAATTATAAGTTCTGAAGTTTATTCCTCAATACTTATTAGTTTCCCATTGTACAGTTTTTGCTTCTCCATAATATGTACAGTCTGTCAATCTCTTCATCTCCGTATGTATCCACTTCTGTTTTTGACATCATGCAAGAATATCAAAGCTGGTAAGTAGGTCATCTACTGGAAACCAAGATTGAATGTTCTCAACTAATGAGTCAATGAAGAGTTTAGTGATTTTCTCCAGGCTGAAGTTGTTCTGTGTTATCTGATGATAATCCTTAAATTTATTGCCCTTCAGGTCTTCCTGGAGCTTTTGCATGTATGGAGTTTCAAAGCTATATACCTTCTGCAGCTCAGCAATACACTGATTAGTTTTCACCTTCACAAGGGCCATGTCCACATTTTATTTTTGGAAGAACTGGTTACAGGTGCCATTGGATTCATTATCATGTATATTGTAGAAATAAAACTTTCAGTAGTTATCTTTTTCTTCATCCCTCCAGCTTTGTGATCCTTGTGACTGGCTTCAGCCAGGTAAGTAAGCAATCTATCAAGCGTTCTCCATACAGAAGTCAGGGCACAAAGTAAGACAACCACCTCACTGAATGGATCTCCTTATACATGGGACTAACTGTATAGCATGTAGTTGAGCCTCTTGTTGACTGCTTCCCTTACAATAGTAGAATAGAACAGTCAGTATTTGCTGATGTTTATTAATGGTTCTATTTTCACTGCAGCCTGGGAGGTTCACAGTGCCAACCTGTGGGCAACACATAGTGAACATTATGCATATGAAGATTTTTTCTTCTCAACATTGCAGCTGTTCCTTTCTCCTTGAACATCATAGCAAATGCTCCATCTGACCCCAAACTCATTATTTTTGCTTTTGGAACAGATGCTCCATCTGACCCCAAACTCATTATGTTTGCTATTGGAACACCCTCTTCTGACATTTCATTGATAATGGATGGAGTGATTCCTTTCTCAGTGGCATCTAAGCATTCAACATTGCAAACATGAGCATACATGACCAGCCTTTTTCAGTTGGAAATGTGAGAACTCTCATGTGCAAGTAATGTTACCATAGGCAATTTCTTAATTGACTTGAACTTTAGCTAGAAGTGACTTCTCCTTTTGGACAGAACTTGGAGAAGTGAGAGCTCAACAGGGAGAAGTGGAAGCAAAAGCAAGAAATTGTGTGTGTGTGTGTGTGTGTGTGTGTGTGTGTTCTCTTATTTGAATTACACCCTCCATTTCCAAGTAAGCATTTTGAATTTACTTTGGATTTAAGTAGAAAATTTATATATATATATATATATATATATAAATATATATATATATATATATATATATATATATATATATATATATATATATATATATATATATATATATATATATATATATATATATATATATATATATATATATATTACATCTGGTACATGTATAAAAATTATATTCATATATAGTACAGTTTGGCCATATGACTCTAAAAGAGAATAACAGAAGCTATACATTGTAATAATTGTTTCTGAATAACTTTAAAATGAGCAATATATTAAGTTTCCCTTACCAATTTTGATTGCGATTTTTCTTAAAGGGATCAATTTTTTGGTATTTTCTGGTTTAAAACTTGGGATCCATGCCTGACCCCACATTATAAGCAGGTTCATGAGTTATCTGGGTATGAATTATTGAGGGAGTGGTGTATATAGTAACACACCTGTGACATAAGATGCTTTTGGATTGGTTGAATATTACAATTTGCAGCAGTATAATGCACATTAATGTTGGAAATTATGACAGAAAATGGGACATTATGACTCTTCCAGTGCATTAGCACCAAGGAGTGTTATCATTTCTGCTTTTTTTTGGAAACAATTGTCCAAAGTATGTTGGAATGAAGATAATGGTTATGTGTTCAAGGATATGAGGACATTAATGGAGGTTACAGTGCTGTAAATATTCATTTTTACCAGCTTCTACTGGCACATTTTACTAGCTTTGCTGGCATTTCACAGATCAACATTTTGACCAGCTCTGCTTTCATATTTTACCATCTGCTTTTATATTTTACCATCTGTGCTAACTTATCACAAGTAACCATTTTTATCAGCTTAGCTGGCACTTCACAAATATCCATTTGTACCAGTTTTCCTGGCATGTAAAATGTTAAAATGTATCCATTTTTACCAGATCTGCTTTCACATAACTAGTTAAATAAAACCACTGTTAGTGTCCTCAAATTATCCAATACATTGCTTTATATCCTAAATTCAACCAACTTTTTTTTCTTCTTTTAAACAAATCATGACCTGTGTCCATCAGTGTTTGTTTCTCTAAAAATAAAAAAAATGTTATTATTGGTCAACAACTTATTAAGAGTTTGATTTTGACTCAAAGCAGAAAAGAAAACTATTGTTTTGTATTGTATTGTATTTGTTCTGTATTGGTGTTTTTTGTAGTTTTTTTATGTGTACATTTTCTTGAATTTACTATTCACTGACCGCGCTATTTACAGGAGGTAGAAAAACAAGTTTGGAATGAGAAAAAGGATACAGAAAAACATTCTTCCAGTAGCAAAAATGTCTCTGTTAGTGAAGATGACTTTGATGATAATGATGAAGATGATGATGGCAGCACTAGTTCTGAAAGCTTGACTGATGTTACGATTGATGAAATGTTGTCATATAATAAGGTTATGATGGTGCAAATTGTGTGTATCTTAGTGCCTGTTTGGGTCAAATGAAAACTATCCACTTTGCCATAAAACATCATATTTGATGTATACAGCAAGTTTCTGGAAAAGTATATATATATATATATATATATATATATATATATATATATATATATATATATATATATATATATATATATATATATATATATATATAATATTTTCTATTTTAATTTGATTTAACTTCACTTAGTTTACTTTTTAATTCCCAGTTTTGTCAAAACATGTACCATTATGGCTGAGAATTAATTTTTGCAATTCTTTTCAGCATTGTTACTAAAAGCAAATAAAAATTTACAACTGTAAATATATTTGCACAGTTGGGTTTTGGTCCCCTAATTAATTTTTCTATTTGTATGTGTTAGAATTATTACTTTGTGCAGATTTAGAAATAAAGAATATATAAAATATAGAACAGGAATTCCAGTTTGAAGCCTCATGATTTTAGGCTTTTATTAAAGATACAGTAAAAAGTGGATGGTTTGTTTGTTCCAGTGGCACTAAATGATTTTAACTCTGTGTGTATTGCCCAAGCCTAACTCATAGAGGTTTTAACTTGTTGTGTAGTATCCAAGTCTAACTCTTAGAGGTTGTAATTCTGTAGTGCCCAAGCTGCCTAACTGAATAAGCAATTTGTGTAATTATAGTTTTGGTTTCCCTTTCTAATGCACTGATTGCACTAACTACTCTAGACCACAGTTGAGTTGTTTGTTTTGTATTTTTTACCCAAGTGTGACTCTTTATCCATTTAGATACCATCACTGTGTAAAAGTTTATTAGTGGATTCTATTAGCAACATTTGATTTCAGGATTTTTAGTAGATATAGTTAAACTTTGATAACTCAACATAAGTTAGATACAGAGGATAATTTATTTCAGTACTGTATTTACTGCATGTTTTTGGACACCGTTTGTTTTCTGTTGTCAAATATAATATTTAAATGTATTGTAATTTTTCGGACGTTGCTCCTCTATAATTTATTCTACAATTTATGTTTCCAGACAAAATCTAAGGTCTTCTGCTTCATTTTAAAGTGTGTTTGCTGTTAATTTAACGGATACAAAGTTCGCTTCATTTGTTTGGCAATTATTTAATGTGGTCAGGAACTTCCACATGTATTGTTTGTCAGTGTAGACATTGTTATGTGCAAAACTATGTCACGCATGTGTGACAGTTATGGCTTTGATCAGAAACCATGATCCCTGCTTTATATCATTAAATAGTTCATCAGAGAGTCAGTATGGATTAGTAAATTCATTGGCATCATGCAACAAAACAAACCCCTTATCCCCAAGGCATTATGTACCACAGAGTTAAATGTAGCTATTGTTCTGCAGGTAATAAACTTCTTTGTAAATGATAAATATTGATTGTGGATTCAACATGTTTGGTTCATCATGTGCTCTTTAAACGAAATCCAGATGGTTGCTCTTTATTTCTGAAAACATTTGTCAAAGAAATCTCACAAATTATCTTAGGAACAATTATCACCTCCACACCCTGAAATTTCCAACTTTCATCAAAACAATCGTTGAGTGTTCGATTGTTTCAAGTTGGCAGGCTCTACTCAGTTTGAAACTACCCTCTACTAGGTGGGAAACAAAAAGAAGAGAGAACAACAACAAATAGATAACCTTTATTTTACAATAAAATACCAACTTATAATAATAAGTTGTATATTGCATATATATATATCATATGGCGAATAACAACCCTCTCAAGCGTATATATATATATACATACATAATATATGTGTATATAATAATAACTAGTATATTGCAACTTGCTTTTTATTTGTACACCTCCTAGGCATGCTTACAACACTCACCCCATATGGCATCTCTCATCCTTGGTGCTCTATTGTTAGCACTCGTACGTGTACCAATATTTCTACTCTTGATACTAAAATGTTTATGTTATAAATATCTTCAGAATTATAATTCCAATTTTTTTAAATTAAATTTAGTTTTTATTATATCTTAATTACACAGACATAAAGCTTGTATGTGTTTGTAAGGTAGCTTTTATTGATCACTGATTAGGCTAGTAGAGGGTTAAAGTGGATTGAATGATTACTAATATGGCAGTTATTTTGGAAAATACACACACATAGTCATGGCTCTAATACATGTATGGCTGCGTTTTCTAGTGGATGGACATGTATCAGATAAACAAAATAGGCAAGTAATGCCTGTTTTTCATTCATTATCCTTTCCGTTTGTTACACAAAATACTTGTTTTACTTCACTGCAGCAAGTCATCATGAGAACTATTATTGTGACTTTGTTATGGACATGGGGAACAGGACAAAAATTTATTTTCCCTTTTGTTTTCGGTCACCTAATTAAAGAATTTAATATGTGTTCAGACAACAAAAATGTAATTATTTTTTGCCATCTGAAAACATGCAGTAAATACCATATTCAATATCAGCATAATGCTTTTTCTTTCTTGTTACACCTCTCATTAACTCGAAAAATGCGATGACTCAACCAAATTTAGGGCTCACAGTATACTGAGTTATCAGTTTTACTGTATTGACTTTATTTAAATTTTTGTTGTTGATTTTATTCATTTTTTTATACAAATGCAGTGCATTCCATTGATAACAATTTGAAAGCTACTCATTGTTAAATAATTTTAATTATAAAGATTATATACCAAGTGCAATGGTACTTGTCAATTACAGACTGAAATGTTTTGCTACAAAAAAGGATAATGTCTAAGGGGAGATCTAATAAATGTGTTTTTATCTTGCCTTCTGAACATAGGTGAGACATTTTCCAATGGCACTTTTGTTGTTATTAGTAGGTTTTTTTTATTTGGCTCAGTTTCTTGGATACAGTTTTGTGTACAGTTAGGAAACTTGATGGAACCTGATGAAGATTAGTTGTGGATGGTGATGCTTGTTACATGCCAAAGTAGGTCATATATCACACACTCCATGTGCTTTACCACGTACATAGAATATACCTTGGTGGAGCAGATGAGACATTGCAATTTCTGGAATTTTTGTTTCATGTGTTTAACAATTCTTATTTGACACAGAGGTTTCAAGGGACTAAAGCCTATAGGACAAAGAGGATTCACTGTAGTTTGTATTGTCATAATTACATTTAATCATTCCTTGTATTTTTTCTTTTTCTTGCAAGTACAATTTGAATGTTATTATTTTTAATTTTGAAGGTTACAAATCACAGACAACAGCAACCTAGTTTTTTTTTTGCCCTAGCACTTTTGCAAGTATGTTTTATTTATGTTATGGCAAAGCATCAAAGATTTGGTATTCTGCACAAATGTTGTTTGATGAGTTAGAATATGAACAATAATATTTGTAATCTAGAACCACAAAACTATTATAGCAAGGAAGAAATTCATGAAGAGCAGATTTAATAATAGTGACTCTTCATTAGATATGCCAACATTTTACACACAAGTAATCTATATAGTCAATTTTGTTTTAGGTAGTAGAGTAGTAACACCAATAAATAACTTTGGTTGTTAAGTGCTATAGATTCAGGGTCTTCACTGTTGGGCATTACAGGGAAAATGGTTGCCCTAGTGCCTGTTGTTTCACTCAGATATGCAGAGAAACCAAAGTTAACTTTGCCTTTTCTCAAGACTCTTCAAATGTCCTTTGTTGTGATTGGATACTTTTATATTCTGAGTACAGTATCAACTCTAGCATCTTTCTATTCAAACAGAAGTACATTATATTCTTGCATGTTCATTTAATGAGCTTGTGCATCAGTAATTAGATTTTAATCTTGAAAAAGTCAAATGAATTACTTTGCATTTGTATCCTAATCAAGAAGAAATTATTACTCAGTGAAGGCTTATAAACTGATTTCTAGTAAAGGTAAATAAAGTAAAAGGAGTGGGCTTAGCACACTGCTGTCTGGCACTAGAATTCTCCGGTTTGAAATCTTGTAGGATAAGCATCATTTAAGTATACAATTCTAAAGAGTATGCCATTTGTTGGATAGAGATGTTAAATGGCAGTCCCCAGTGCTGTGGAAGCCTTCTGTGGTTTCAAAAAGAGTAGGTGCTTATCTCTGCCACAAGTTTTCTTCTTCCTTTAGCACCTTGTTTATGAGGTTGTGGTAGTAAGTAGAACAAAAGATATATATTTTACATATTTTTAGCAGTGACCTATTTTTATGTTAGCAAAAACATATGATTGTTTTGCTGAGTCAGACTAGGATCATTATCTTTTAGTATTTTCATGGAGTTCAATTAGTATATCTTTGTTTTTTATACTGCTTGCTTGACTCAAAGATTTGGTAAAATGATTATTTGAAGCAACTGTTTAAAACATTCTAAACTTAGACGATTCTCCTCTCACTTTTTGCTATTTCTCCTTAAAATATGTTACACAATCACATTATGTTAGAAATATTAGCCTACTACCTTAGAAGTCTAGCCCTTCTAAAAGATAAAAACTCCCTTTTCTATCACATATAGACAAAGGGCAATAACTTTTGCCCATTACCTACCCTTGTCACCACCAGTTGTTAGCTCCCTGATGTACATCACATCATATAATTTACCTCCAACAATCCAAGCCAATGTTCTTTTTGAATATATTGTGTGGAATATCATTCTGCTGAGTGTTGTGTACATTATATTCACAGTTTCTGCTGAATTTGAGCATTTTGTTTACCTTTTTGGACTTCTATTTAAGACCATGTTAGACCATGCTATCATTCACCTTATGTTTTGTCATTTACAAGTTAGCACAACATTGACTGTTTTCATGTACTGCTTTAGCATTATGGATAGCCGCATAGATAATTTATGCTTGGTTTTCGTATTTGGTGTTGTTTTGATAGAAATGTTAACTAAATGCATAATGCACAAGTTCAAGCATATATTATAGGCATGTAACATGACACTATTTTCACTTTTCCATAATAATGAGTGATTTAGCAAGTTTGTGATATACTGCATTGCTGACGTGTACTTTGTTTTTCATCATTTGTGTTTCTTCAGTGGGAATGTCTTTCAGATGCATAAAGTGATAAAAGTTCAAAGCTAGGGAGGACAGCCACTACTCCTCTATTGTATGTATAGAAAGTACATCATCAATGCTATACAGCCAATGTAACACATGGTTAGAGGAAGTCTAGAGTTTAGTGGTCCAGAAGGTAGCTAAGTGAAGGAGTGATTGACTAAGATGAAGAATGAAAGTGTTGACAATAGTCAGCATACATCCCAAGTCAATCTCATTTGTAAGTCTTATGAAGGACTCTGGGGTATCCCCCAACTAAAAGTTCATCATTTTCAGTCATTGACTACAGTCACATCAGAAGCAGTGGAAGAGTTTTATGCGGAAAGGGTGCAGTGGTCCACCTTCAAACAGATGCATCATCTGGTCCAGGAGACAGTAATGCAGTTATTGACAAATGGACAAATTTGACTTCATTTTCCATTGCTTTCTTCCGCAACTTTTATAAAAAATTGGGGGAGTAATCTTCCAATTTTAGTTGGCCCAGTGGGTGTAAATCCCCTCTTTTTTCTGAGCATGGCTTCGGAACTATCAGTCAGGGTACACTGGGTGGTTTGTACTGGATCCATTCGATCCGATTCATAATACCACACTATTACCAGCTATCCAGGTGACACTTGCCATTCTAACATGGGAAACTTTTCATTAAAAATGTCCAGCCAACAAATTTTAGCCAACTAAAATGTACAGGATCTGCATGACAGATCCATATGTTTAGCCATACTGTTGGCAGTTTACCATTTACTGTGCTGGAGATTTCAGTGAAAAATCTGTCTGTCCAGCTGGGCTTTTGGAGCAGCTGCTACCAGTTATAGTTGAACCATCTTCTATAGTGGCAGTATCCAGATCAAACATACACTGGGTAAACCAGCTGACAAATCACTGCTTACTCATAAGGGAGAGCTAGTGACATCTTCAAAGATGGCCAGCTATGGTCATTGTTGACACTCAGATGACTTACGAAGAGCTGCAAGCTGACCCAGAAATGGATTCAACATGCACAGAGTATGATGAAGCTCTGTAAGATCAACCATATTTAGATCCAACCATGGAGTAGACTGAATACAGCTTTAAACCAACATTTGATGAATTTAGCCACTACTCAAGACTATAAAGTTAGGGCTTCTGTAGATTTCTGTGAGGAGGAAGAGATACTGTCCTTCTGACTCTTTCTACAAAGATTAAGGAGATCATTGACTGACTTTCTGGTAGAATTGGTGACCCAGCCCAGGAAAATCTAGGGCTTTCCTCTCAGAAAGCCACATTCCAGTGACATTCTCCTGTCACTGGTATAAAACTCTTTTACTACTGATCTCCTAGCCCTTGACAAGAATTTAGCAGCTGTTCAGAGTCGACAGAAATGTGTTCCATGCCATGTCCAAGCTAGTTTGGAAAGTCTTGATCTCCTGAATGGTAGATTTGGTCTCCTTAGCAATCTGATATTAACCATACTTGGGAGGAGATGGCCAGGATTGCTAGAGTTATTAAAATGGCAGCTCACTATGCCTTGGACAATGTCATAACAGCTTTAGCTAGCTTAGACCGGATTTGATATGATGCATGTCTGCAGTCTGTGTCACTCAAGCCTCATCATATACTCACTTCACAGAAAACCCCTTTTGGGTCACTGTTTCTTTTTGAAGGAAAAAGTTTGGAGTCAGAACTCAGGAACTGTCCCTCCATCTGACCACTCATCACACATCAGCATTTGGAACCACTCAGCCCCTGCCAGTGTGGAGGTATGTTAAGCATCATCAAGGGATCTTTTTAGTCAAATATGCACCAATGTTAGTTTCAACCCAAACTAGGAGACAACAGTTTAATAAACCTATGAGGCTGTTGTATGAGATGGCAAGAAACCAAAATTTTGCACTATCAAGCCTTCTAACCATAAAGATTTACCTACACTCCCCTCAGCCTGCAGACACCCAACCTGCAGACTCCTAAGTTTTGGACTCATGGGATCTTTTGATTCTCTGAGACTGATTGGTTGATCCAGGTCATTTTGGAGGGTGCTTGGGTTCATTTATCCAACTCTTTCTCCTTTCCTCCTCGCCCATCTTCACTAACATACTGTCAGATTGCGAAAAGGATGGCTTTCTGCAACAGGAAATATGGCCACTCGTCAAAAAAGCAGGCAGTGGATATTGTACAAAAACCACAATGGGGGGGGAGGGGGTATTCACAGGTGTTTCTTATTCAGAAAACAAATGGCAAGTTGAGGTAAATCTTTGGCTTGCATCACCTCAACCAATTCATTGCACTTCCAAAATTCAAGATGGAGACAGTAAAATCAGTCTTTCTCTTCATCCAACGTGATGTTGTGTGTCATCAATCTTCATATGACAAATTCATATTTTTGTGTACCTATCCACTGTGCGCCACACAAATTTCTTTAGTATGTTTACTACAGTTTATCAGTTAAAAGTCCTTCCCAATGGCCTAAGCATTAGCCCTTGGGCTGTTATCAAGGTTATGGATTGTATTGTCACCATGTTTGGATTGACATCATCTACAGTCATGGCAGCATACCTGGATGACATCCTCCAGAAACACATGGTAAGTTTGATCCTTCTGCAAGGCAGGAATGATCTCCTTTCATTTAGAAAGATTTCTAGTGAAAAGTCTGACCTCCATTCTACCCAGAATTTTGTCTATATGAGTATGGAGTTTATAACCAACCTGAGTTTGGTGCGGCTTCCTTGTGTTCACATAATCATCAAACTTGTTAAGTCTTTTTCAAACAGGACTTGGATTTCAGTGTGAGAGTAATTGCATACACATGAATTATTCTTGTTATGTGCCCTTTACAGATGCCATTGCTAGCACAATGGCACAGACCGCTCCGGTGACCTTGTGGTTAAAGTGTCTGCCTTGGCTGCGGGAGGTAGTGGGTTTGAACCCTGGCAAAATCATACTAAAGACTTATAATAATGATACTAACAGCTGCTTTAATAGGTACTCAGCAATTAAGAAGTTAGTGTTAGGACTGGTCGTTTAAGTGTCAGAATAATGTGACCGGGTAAAACATCATGCTATATGTTTGCAGCATGATGCCTCATTGCTAGAGATCACTATAAACTGCCACACTGCAGACATCATAGTGATATAATTGAAACTGTTTTAAAGCTTTGTTAATAATCCAAATCACACACACAGTTGCACCCCTTTTCAAGTCCCATCAATCAAACAGTTATGATCATATCCAAGATATGATCATTTCTGTATCAGTGGTGCAACACAGATTCGCTGACCTAGGGTATCCGGCTGGAGAAGCCCAAAGTGGAAATAATGGTATGTACCGATGTCAGTATGTTTGGTTTGAGTGCCCAAATGTTGCCTGACATTACCACTGTCAATGGCATGTGGAAGCTGGGTGGGGGCTCTACACTTCAAAATTTTAAATATGAATGCTGTCATCAACACCTTTCACTTCTGGAAAGATTAAATTTCAGGCCTAATGGTCCTCTTTATGTCCAACAACTTTTTGGTGGTGACCTATCACAATCAGGGGGACATCAAGTCACCCAACATGTGATTGGCAGTTTATACATTGGTATGACAATCTCCTTATCAATGTAAAATTAGGCACATTCTACACAGACTCTTGGCTAACACTTTCCAGGAGAACTTCAGATGAAATGTTCTCCCCATCAATTGGTATTCACTCATATTGGGCATTTTGGGGGTGTCTGATGATTGACGTTTTTTGCAACAAGTTGGAATTACAAATTACCAACTTTAGCATTTCCTGTCCCAGATCCAGAAGCTTGGACCATGTATACACTGTCAGTTAGTTGGGAAGGGTTTTGGGTCTAACCTCCCTCAGTCTTAATACCATATATCATCCAGAAATTACAAGGTCAAAAATACAAGATGATTGTGATAGCTCCTCTCAGATGGGACAAGCCTTGACGTATCAACCTACTCAATAGATATAACCAACCCAAATCTTCTCAAGGAGCCACTGTCATGGATGTTCCATCCCTTCCTTAACTCGATTTCTGCATATTTGTCTTTTATCATGGAAGCCTTGAGAGACAAACAATTTAAACCTTCAGTTATGGAGAGTCTCATGAGCATTCTCTTCCACTCTAAAGGCTTACGAGGAAAAGTTACATGTATTCAGCGACTGGTGCCATACTAATATCATTTCTCTGAGTGTCTCAGTCCCTTAACTGGCTGACTTTTTTCTTTTGCTCCTTGACCTCAGTTTCTGTCAAAAGCTACCACAATATGATATTCTACACATTTTAGCATCATGGATCTTTTCACCAATTTTGATCTCAGTTGGCTGGAATTCCTGTTTCTAAAATGGAATTTGTTCTTGGTTTTAACATGGCTCAATTTGAATAAATTTTAGCCTCTAGCGCACACTTCACTAAAGTTACTATCATAGGAGACATGTTTTCTGATAGCTTCAGATTCTGCAGGGTAATGAGCTACATGCCCTTTCCATTGAATTGAACTATCGTAGTACAGATCAGTTGGGTTGATAGTCCTATTAACACAACCACACCTTGTAGTCAAAAATAGTTTTTCATCCATCAGTAACCAAGGAGTTGTTATTTGCTTGCTGTCTTCCATAGGTCAAGAGCAGCAGCCATGTAAGATCCTCTTCATGCACTCAAGTACTTTAAAAACACAGACAAATTGTATAATATGAAATATTATCATCCATCAAGCCCTTGATTCTTGGCAGGAATAGGTTGGCATACGCTGAAGCTCACCACACGACGATTACTGCTTATGAAATTTGGACCATCTCTGAGAGCTGTGCATTTGAACTTATGCATTTTGATCCGAGATATAATAATAGATGTGTGCAGTTACACATAGTCAACTATCTCAAATTTTAATCTCCAAAATTTAGTTTCACAAAAGCAATCCTTGAATCTGATAGGTCTTTTGGTTGCAGCACAGATGGCCACCAGACCCAATAAAACAATCAATGCAGCCTATCACGTTTAATGGATTCGCCATTGAAATTTTGTGGGTAAGGAGATTTTCAATATTCATCTTCTTAACAATATGAAAGGGTAACATATCAAGTTACTCTAGGCTATTATGCTTATGTAATTAGGAGAACAGGTTATTGTTCAGATGAGGAAAACAGCTTTCATTCCTTTGAAGGATATCTGAGGCAAAGGTCAGATGCTCAGTATTCCCTTCTTCTATTACCTATTCTCCTTATGTAATGTGACTGGGGAACATATTGCAGGAAAAAGCAAATTTTTCAGTAAATAGTTTCTTCAAGAATACTTACACAGATTACTTAAAAACCCTCCCAAACACCACACCATGCAAGCATCCTGATTAGTATAATGGTCAGCTACAAACTAGTAACACCTGGTGGTTCCAAGGGATGTAAAGGGCAAGAGTTCTTGCCCTTTTAATATGAGTTGGACAGGAAAGGAGTTTTTTGTCTTCAGTAGGGCTGGATTTATATTCCTAACATAATGTGATTGATTAGGTATTTTTGGTGAAGTATAACTTACTGAAATTTTTTTTCCCCACAGGAATATGATTTTTTTTGCAAGAGACATAAGTCACTTCACACAAAAGTAGAGTCCAGCATAGAACCTGAAATGATCTACACTCTATATCTACCCATTAAAATTATAATTGCTTGAAGACCTTGAAGACTCACTTTCAGCTAATATAAAGCACTTCATTTGTCTCTCACAAAATAAAGATGTTAATTAAATACTCACTGCAATGGTACAGTCATGCAATCTGCTAGACAATGCAAGCCAGACAAATAATTTGATTCCCACCCACCACTCATTTCCAAGTAAAATTAAATTTCTATAATTTGATTTGAATAAAATTTCCATAAGCAATAATTATTCACACTGCAGTTCATTAGTATTTAAGTTATGTCTGTCACAGCCCTGGATTGTCTTTCTTGACATTTCTCTCCCAAATATCTGTAATAAAATAGATATAGAATTTTAATGAGTTTGGATAAAAGGTTAGCTTCTGATATTCAGTTTGGAATGTGATTGGTTAGTCAGATTTACAATACAGTCATTTTCAGCTGTGTACTGTTTTTGAAACAAAAATATATTTCGCTTCAGTTACATTGAAATAATACATGGAAGTATTTATAAAAGCCTATCTTTTTCATTTAATGTTATGTGCATGTGACTGTAATGGAATCAAAGTAGTGGGAACATTTTCATGTCCTTACTATTAAAAAAAGGTCAGAGAAGGAGACAAATTTAGAAAAGAGAAGGGAGAGAGAGAGATAGAAACAATTTCTAATTAGATTTTTTTTATAATACTGAATGTAAGAACAAGAGAGTGTACATAGTTTTTAAAAAGTACTGCATTATAAATTCTGTCTATATTTTGGAGAGGAAAATAAAAAGAAGGTTGAATATTAGAGATTATTGGAAACAGTATCTTCAATAGCCAAGGTTCTGATAGCCCTATCTTCACATTGGCATATTGAGCAGGTATTTTTGTGCTTTAGGTCAAATTTCTTTGGCTGTGGCAGCAAACCACTATATCAAATCAAAATTAATTTGTTCAAATTTAAATACCTTTCCTATGTAATCGAGGGGAGCATGCAACTTAAATGTACTGAAAAATAAGCAATTTTCCAGTGCCGGTCCATATTTGCACAAATACCTTTCACTCAAATATACCTGTATTGACTTCTCTCTGGTACAAAATCATACTTTAGCTGTTAAACTTACACTGTATCCCATTTAGGTCAATTGCCACCACCATTTTTGGCCAATGTACAATGCACCACACTATTGGTTAGTTGGCATTATATACTAAGGAAGGCAACACATGAAATCCAATAGATGCCACTAGGACAAGGCACCAATATAGCTGTTCAATCCACCAAGGTGTAGATAGGGTTAACCTTTCCTAGCGAAGATCTGGTAACAGGTTCATATCAATATACACTGAATAAACTTATTATTGTCCATTTAATTTGTGAGTTTGATCTGTGCCATCCATGAAAAAAAAGAGAGAAACAGATATGTCCCTTTTCTCTGATATAAAAACATAACATATTGCAATTATATTTTTACAGGAGAAGAAACCTGATGCTAATATGCACAATAGGAGTCACTCAGCCCAATCTACCCCAATCATAAGAGGTCATAGGTCATTGTTTGAGGGTCAAGGTCAAAGCCAGCAACAGAGGTCAAGTTCAGCAGATCTTTTTAGTCAAAGAAGGCTCTCTGATGATAGGCCATACACCACTATAATTGACAAAGAAATAGCATTAAACAAGCAAATGGAAGGGAGGAATTCCCAAGGTGTTTCCCCAAGCGTTACCCCAAGATTAAACCAAAATCCCCACCAAGATGGGAGACCAAAGTTTGCTAATAGAGACGAAATACCCAGTCTGGGACCTTTGCGTGAGCCAATTATGTCTAGTACTCATAAAAGTGCTGAACTTAGGGAACACCTATCTCGTGATTCTGGAAATGCTGGATTTGAAGCTCTTATTCCAGATCAGAGTCCCCGATCATCCATTGTTGCTCCATTAAATTTTTACCAAACAGAAAAGTTACGCAGTCATGTTGCATTTGCAGAAAAACTTCTTGAGGATGAAAATTTACAGCATCACTCTCCTAATTTAGAGAAAGTAATTTCAAAGGAATCTGAACACTATAAAAACATGTCCCCTTCATTGAGGAGAAAGGAATTATTGGTTCAACGGCAAGCATTGCTTGAAGAGCAGAGGAGACTGAAAGAGATCCTTACAAAACAAGAGCAGCAACTACTACAAAAGAAGGAACAAATTCAACAAAGACAGCTGCTTCAAAAAGAGAGACTGGAGTTTTACAAGGAAAATGGTAAATTTCCATTTAACCAGGGTGCCAGAGGAGAGGAAATAGACAATAATGCAAGATCAAATGTTGTTGGTATCACACATTTGGATCTTGTAAGAGTCCATAAAGAGACTGGAAACAAAGAAAATGAGGATGCACTGAGGAGGAGGTTTAGTTTTGATGGCATAGAAACAGAAAGTATAGGTAAATATGACATTAAAATTTCATTCAATAAGGCATTGTTTGAGTCCCAAAAAATGTTTAAAAATGGTTTGATTAGTGCAGTGATTCTTATCTTATAAGAATATCCCTTCTGCAGTAAAAAGGTGGCCACAAGAAAGCTGACCTCTTACGAGTTGGATAGAATGATTCAAATATATTATTTCATGTGAGGAAGGGTGGTCTTATAAAAAAGATGGGGATAATTGTATTAGATTGATGTTTGTGGGATCAATATATGTTTACACTCTGCAGAGCAAACTTGGTTACTGAAGAAATTTTTCAGGGTACAGAACTATTTACTGTTGTCACAAAGCTTGTCTACAAGGAAATTTTGAATGCAGTCCTCTTCAATTTGTATATACACAATGCATGATGTTAGTGGTTATTACTAGAAAATATTTGCTTAGAACTTTTGAAGCTGCAGCTCCATCAGAACTTTATTTCTGGGAAATAATACAAATTCAACTTTTTAAAATTTTGTTTTTACAATTATTTATTATATACATATTTTACAGAACTTCACATCTTTATATTTTATCTTGTGCTTGGTGTTTACCTTTTTATGGAAGGGTATATCTTCCTAAATTTCAATACTTCTTTATTTCCACATTTTTTGAACACTATCTTTTGTTAGCATCATATTCTTTGTTTGATGGGCTATACAAAGCAGCTACATTTATGCATCGTTTGCTGATATCCATATTACTGGATATTATTAAAGAAACTAAGGTATAAAAATCTCTGTATAATAAAAGTCCTTAGAATGGATTCAGTTAAAAATCTAATAAAATTGGTGGATACACATATGGACTCAAAGGCAAAGACTTTATGCAAAATAATACTCATCTTATATTACAGTCAAACCTGTTCTAATAATTACCTGGGTTTACTGGTGACCTGGTCATGATGGCCATTACCTCTCACCACACCCCTGGTCATATTTCCTATATAAATGTCACCTGTCTTCCATTGCCACTGTCCAGGTGTTTCTTAACCCAGCAGTGGTTTCCTTCTGCCTTCCACAGTCACAAGAGCATATTAGCAGAGACAGTTCCAAGTATGCAGATTAAATTTCTTTGTTTGATGAGCAAGGCATGGTATATATAAAGGTATATTACATGAATTGATGCTTAAACGTTTCATATTTTGATTGTACTTCCCATAATCCAGTGAATCTCAGTGGCTTTTGATAGATTCATCAAGCAGAGTGTACATGTCAACACAGTCTCAGCATGATATAACAAAACCATCAATGATATGTGTTCAATTCTTGATGAATATTTGTTCAACTTGCTGCAACATTGAAAGGTTTCTGGTTGTTCTCAGAATAATATATCGAGAGGTTTGTATCCTTTGTTTTTTTACAAACAGTGTTTTAATATTTTCAAGTGACTGTTGATGTCATTGACATTTAGGTTTTAGGTTGTGAGATTTGTGTAGTCATGTGAATAGAAATGAAAATGGCATGTACCAAGTCAAATTTCAACAATTTGTTGTGTCTTAGCTGTCAGTGTTTTAAATACATAACAGTTATAATAGGTATGTGAGAAAATAAATCATTTTCCTGTTGATTTCATGCAGGGATGACTCCATGTAACATTGTTTAAGAAATACAACGCTAACTTTTCATTAGGCAATGCACAGTATCCCTATACCCCAATATAAATGTAAAAATTTTTTAAAAAATTGGGTGGGAAGGTTTACATTTACAGTAAATTCAGATAAACATTGTAGATGCTACTGACAATAGTCCCAAGTAGTTTTTTTTTCATCAATTAGTATCATAGGTGACAAAGAAAATCTGAGTTTCTTTTGATCTTGGTGAGTTGAGCAACTGCTTAATCAATCAAATGTTTCAAGTGTGAACACCTGTTTTTATGTGTAATTATACCAAACTGCCAGGACAGAAAGTCAATTGTTTGTTTTTTAATTACAGATAAGCTGTCAGTAATTTTATTTAGGAGTGACTTATAATGATATTGAGATTAAAATGTTTGCATTTGTGGGAGGTATGAGATAGACAGATAAATGTGTGCATGATAATGCTGCTAATATGCTATTTGGTTCATATTAATGGTACATAAATTTGTCATGAACCAAGTTTGAGAGCTGCCCCTACCTTCCATGGTCACCTATCTACAGAGGACAGATTTGCCTTTTCCCATGGGTGGCTGCTATAGACAGGTTTGACTGTATTTTTTTAAATTTCTATCTTCAGTGGCTAGAATTAATAGTAGTATGCCTCTTAATTCTTTATTTGTGTAGTGATAGATATGTATTATGATGTGCATCAGAGACATTGTTTCATTTCTGCCAATTAATACCAACATGATATGTAAGCATTTGGTGATTGTACTTCATTTTTATAGAAATTTCATGTTTCAGGACTTGTTTAAAAATTTGGTTTAAAGTTTGCAATATACTGGGCTCTCAGCTTTTGGAAACATGGTCCTGGACATCTATCTACAAATTGATACACTGTGCTGTGTGACAGGTTAACAATAGTATTATACAGAGTAGGTTTGAATGCATTTTGATTTTACTTTCTACATGTACAACATGTAGATGAAAAGTACATTTTATGTTCTTATTTTTTAGAGAATGCTGTACAAGTTCGCAGTAGAATTTCAGCAGCTACATCACCTATCCCACAGGCTTCACATGCCTTTAAAGTATCCATGGCAACCTCTCCAATACACAGTCCTGCCCATTCCAGATCAAGTAGTGGGGAGATTGACTCCATTCCTAGACTGGTAGATGTAGCCACCAGCATATCCTATAGCAGGTGTTTACATGTAGATACATTTAAGCTTGTCCAAAATATTTTAAACTTGTTTTTTTTCTTCAAGTTTTACTTTTTGTTTTGAATACAACCCGCTCAAACTTTAATAATAATAATAATAATAATAATAATAATAATAATAATAATAATAATAATAATAATAACTGACATGAATAATTTTGAAGAAACAAGCAATTTGGAACAAACTACCTCAGTGAGTCTTAATTACTAGTTTAAGTCGATTTTGTTAATTAAAAAAACCCATATAATTTGTATAATTCATTAATATGAAATAGTGGAGAGTGATTGTGCATTGTGCATGTACTTTAGTTGTGCATTGTTAATTGGAGTTAATATAAGACAAAGCATATTCAGCATATGGCCACATGTCCATCATTTGAAGACCATCATTAGCCATGTATTGTTTATTAATCCATATTTGTCTGATAGAGTTCTAACCAGACTTAGAATATGGATTTATATTACCAAAATCAAAGACAAGTTGGATAATGGGTGAGATCCAGATATATTAATGAGATGATTTTGCAATTAATTGTACCACTCTGGAGACATATTTATGATTTTTATCATGATCATAATGTTCACTTATATCATTAAGTTCTCAAATGTGTTTGATGATAAGTAAGATCCATATTTACTCAATTAAACATGCATCTAATTAACCAAGATTGTCACACTCTGAAGGCCACATTATTGATCTGATTTGATAAAACTTAGAATATACAATCCTTATGTCAATAAGCGTTGTGGACATTTTATATAATGAGTGTGTTCTACATATACATGTACTATCTGGGTGATCTTAACTCCGACTCAGCTTGTTTCCACACAGAAATCCTATTTCAAATTCCATTTTGATCAAACTTGAAATATGGGCTTTTATCATCAAGATTGTCTGCAAATTAATGATGTTGTTTAATATCTGATTAGCTAAACTTCTTACCACTCTTTAAGTCATATTTGTGATTTGATTTTGTTCAAATTCAGAATATTTGCTTATATCATCAAAAATTTGCACTGTATGAGCAACAAGAAATGCATATTTATGAGGTGATCTTACATATGATTGGCTGAGCTTATTATCACATTGTAAGCCATAATGCTGATCCAATATGGGCTTATATCAAGATTTTAAGCAATTTCAGAAGTGGGATCTGCACATATTGAATGAGTTAATATTGTATTTAATTTGCTTTCTTTGCATTATATAGAAATTATGCCTTTATCTTTTAGAGATATTTTTTATCTGGACATAGTATAAGTAGGTGAACTTAAGATGATATAAAGTCCAGGATGTGTTCATAACTATACATACGTACATACAGAAATGGTTAAGGTATGTAAGCCAGGTGATCACACTTAGACCTCTTATTATATTTAGCTTTTACATCTTGTTTTACATGGAGGCATGAAATTTTGTGAGGGAATGCATCTTCATGAGTACTGCACCCTTATCACAAAAGTAGCTCACTGTGATCCATATTTCATCCTTCACTTTTGTTGTGTAAGTTTATTTATTAAGCTCTCTTTATGGTAGAATCATCAAGCTAGATGATTATACCCCACCTTTACAATAAAGATGGTGACCAACATATCACAGTTTACATGCCTTGGTTAAGTTTTTGCATTGAGCTTATGTCCAGATGATTTAGCACCCTGTCTACATGCTATCGCACAGTGAATTATGAAAATTGGTAGATGCATTCAGTTTTTGTCTTTATTTCTCAAGCACTGTTTACCGAAATTACAGCTATTTCATTGTTTCCATAAAATCTTTAAATGATTTATATGATCATAACCTTGGATACCATCAGTTGCAAGCAATAGATTAATATGCTTATTGATTATGCCATTTTCTTATGAACAGATTTTCAGAATGTAGTAAAACAGGTAAAATCCGCTTTATATTTAGTTAGAAACCAAGATTGTGTCTCTTTAATAAGTAGTCAGCTAAGCATGACTATATATGAAATTTGTATGCATTTGACTACTGTTGTCTCTCTTCCTGGACCATAGTGAAAATAATATCTTGTATATATTTACCATAATGACTAAATTTTGCATATTTCCACCATTTGGTTTTGGAGAAAATGTTAACAGCAAGATGAATGGATAAACAAAAGGTATCATAGAATCTAATATTATAAAATCTGAATATTAATATATACTATAGTAGTGATCAGTACTAATCATTGTACTGGGAATCATGCTCTGAAGTAGGTGTGGTCCCATTTCAGAGAAATTAAATAAGTTTCACAGATGTCAAACTGGGAGTGCCTAAATTATGTTGCTATTAGGCCAGTGGGCTAATTTTTTTTTAATACAAAGGCTTTTGACATAATATTTATTAAAACTTTTAAAAATCTCAGCAGGTCACCACTCGCTGATAAACAAGGGAATCTTCCCATGCAAACCAACAGGCAGAGAACCAGAAACAGCCCACAGGCGGCAGACAGTCCTTCCTTAACACCAGGGTACAGTGTTTCAAAATCATTATATTGCCTGACTCAACCAAAAATAACCACCATCACCAGAAAAGGAGTTGGAATTTCTGAACATTATAGAAACTGCATCTTATGATGTCTCCTGAAAAAAAATTTTCTTCTATATATTTCCATTTGTGGAACACACACACACACACACACACACACACACACAGGTCAGTTTTATGCTTTGGATTAAGGGAAATATGCTAAAATTGGATCTGTAATGAAAATTTGTTGTGTGATTCGTGATTTAACTTGCACAGTGGTTATAAAAAATGTGGAAATTACACATCCCCAACCCCAAAAGCAACACACCTTACACAAAGGGTTAGACTGTATATTACAATAAAACTCAATCCATATTTGTGTTAAGATACAATACAAAAGTGTTTTTGTGCACACAATCCTATTTCAGATTATTTTGACTTGGCCTTAAAAGTGTTTTTAATCATGGTGTAGATGTTTGCTTTCAAAGCTGAAGTAAAAGAAGCAGTACATCATACAATACAAAATTTGGGTCTGTGCTGTTTGAAGCAGGATATATAAAACTTGGATAGAAAATTTGTGTCTATACTGTTTGAAGCTATCATGATACAGAAAATTTGGGTCTATACTGTCATACATGCCCGTTGTTACACTTTTGGTGTAATCATTATTGCTTTCTCCCACCAAATTACATCTTGCACTAGACTATATGAATTAACGTTTTTTCATCATGTATTAAAAGAAATAAAAAATACAGCAGTAAAGTTTTTTTCCCTTTTTTATTATCATCTCTATTTTCACTCTTAAAAATTTGAGAATATTCTTAAAAAGGGTATCTGCTACTTTCGTATTTGCTGTGTATAGCAACTGTATATGACCCATTTCCAAGACAACAGACTGATTTTTGAACTTTTCCTCACAGGTTCATTTTATTGATAAGCTAGATAGTTAGTAAACTAGTGTATACTTTTAAAGAAAATGGTGCCAGATGTTAAGTGAAACTTTATGGTGTGAGTTGTGGGTATTATAAAATGGAAAATGTTAGAGTAGATGGTTCTTTTCAAACTTAAAAATGTCATATCAGACAACAGGACAATCAATACTGCTTTACAAACCTTAAAAAAATATGAGACTAATGTAAGTCAGCACTCTGAGCACCTTACTATGATCATTGCAGAATCCCAGCTTGCGATCTTTGAGCAAACGTTCCACATTTAGACTAATTAAAGTGAGTGCTGTATATTTTTTTGTTTGCATTGTGGTTCTAATCCATATGGTTTTTACACTTTGTGACAAGTATTTTGACGAACTGCAGAACCAGGTTAGTCATAACATGTATCTTATTCATACAAGCTATAAATTGTAATTCTGATATATATATATATATATATATATATATATATATATATATATATATATATATATATATATATATATATATATATGACACTTTTTATGACTAAATTATGTTTTTTTTACCATTTATACTAGCAATAATTATGCTTATGCCTCTCTGGCGGTTGGCATGTATGTACTGTTTGAAGCTGGGTATAGAAAATTTGGGTCTATACTGTTTGAAGCTGGGTATAGAAAGTTTGGGCCTATACTGTTTGAAGCTGGGTATAGAAAATTTGGGTCTATACTGTTTGAAGCTGGGTATAGAAAGTTTGGGTCTATACTGTTTGAAACTGGGTATAGAAAATTTGAGTCTATAATGTTTGAAGCTGGGTATAGAAAATTTGATCTATACTGTTTGAAGCTGGGTATAGAAAATTTGGGTCTATAATGTTTGAAACTGGGTATAGAAAATTTTGGCCTATACTATTTGAAGCTGGGTATAGAAAATTTGGGCCTATACTGTTTGAAGCTGGGTATAGAAAATTTGGGTCTATACTGTTTGAAGCTGGGTATAGAAAATTTGGGTCTATACTGTTTGAAGCTGGGTATAGAAAATCTGGGTCTATACTGTTTAAAGCTGGGTATAGAAAATTTGGGTCTATACTATTTGAAGTTGGTTGCATCATGCAGAACATTTAGTGCTATATTGTTTAAAGTTGGGTATACAAAATTTACTGGGATTGCCCTGATCTTTGCAAGCATCACAAAATTTTTTTCTTTCCTTATTGGTGACAAAATATACCATCTGGCGATCTTTTGGCAACATTTTTCACTGTTAAAAATTGTATATAGTCTTGGGTTTGCTGTTGAGAAATTCAAAAGCACCATGACAGGAAGCTTAGATATAAATTGCTCTGGAATCTACTGTTAAATAAATCATTTGTTCATATTGATAAACCACCCTAACACAACCTTGTTACATCATAATCCGCTTGATGGCACCTTCAAAAACACATGAACCTTCTTCAAAGCAAGCCAAAGTCCTTTGATCAAATAAAGTCAGCAACAGACCTAAATAAAAGCATTTAATTTTTCATAATGATTGGATCATATTGATTGTGCCATGAAAGTTTCCTGTTTGCAATAAAAAAGTTCATGAATATAATCACTACCAATGTCAACTGAAAACCAAACTTAAAGTTCAAATATTTTGAACAATAGATAAATGGCCATAGAATTAAGTGAAGGTGGGATATCTATCAAGAATGTTAATACCTTTCAATTTGTTCATTCCCCTGTGAATAGCCTCATCCCTTTGGTAACCTTGACATCATGGCAGTTGTCTCTGACTGACCAAAATCTAGGCCCATTTAAGCATAGGTTCATGTAGCATATAAAGAACTATACTATATGCTACATGGATGATAAATATAGAGTGAATTATTTCATGAAATGTGTTCGTTGATAATGGAATAAAGATCAAATGACTGCTATTTTTTTTTATATGTTTTAGTTGTATTTTCTAATGGGATTTAATTTGAGATAAAAAAAAACAACACAAATGCCAATAATTCTGTGTCAAGGAAACTAATATCCACCAGTATGTGGAATATTCTTCATGCTATCCAATGCCGTGTAAAAACGGTATACCATATAGCCAGGCTAAAAGATAACGCATTTTTTTTTAGATGATTGTCAATTAAGAAATTTGTTGAATGATTTAAAAACATATTTCCAAAGTAGAAATTATCCAACACATATCATTGAGTCTGCGCTGAACAAAACCCGTAATCTTACTCAACATGAGGCTTTAAAAACAGTAAATTGTACAATGGAGAAAATTATATTCCTTTTACAATACAATACAATCGTTCATTACCAAATATAGGTCTGATGATTAAAAAATATTGGAGTCTCCTAAACTTATCAAACAAAAACAGCGTAAAATCATTTTACAACAATAAACCTATTCTTGCTTATATGAGACCCAAGAATTTGCAAGATTTTTTAATTAGAACTAAACATACAGAAAATAATAAAAAAAGACAATTCTCGTTATCTAAATGTAATAGATCCCAGTGCTATCAATGTGCAAACATAAGAGAAAGTAGTTCTTTGAGTAGCGCTAATACAAAAGTGTCATTTTCTCTACTGTATAACACTAACTGCATATCAACTGACATGATTTATTTGATAACCTGTAAAAAATGTAATATGCAATATGTTGGACAAACACTTCAACAAGTTTCTAAAAGAATGAATAATCATTGCTTTCATAATAGAAATTATAAAGATCTTCAGTTTTCTTATAATATTTCTACACATTTTAACACCAATAATCACTCTACTCGATTTTTCTTTCATGCCAATAGATATTTTGCATGGAGACATGAATAGATTCAAAAATAAACTTACTGGATTCATAAATTAGATACTTCGTATTCTATTGGCCTTAATACAGATGTATTATATAAAATTGTATAATTTTCTTTTCAATTGTTAAATTGTATATCGTTTATAACAATATAATTGTATATATGACATTTTGTCTCTATTTTATTTTATTTTTTTCTAATAAACAAGAGTTTATTCAGTATGTAATTTTTGTTCCCATCAACATGTTTTAGTTGTAATATTTCCAGGGTTAAACAAAATGTGTCTTGCATTTTTTTAAATACTACATTGCAGTTGGATAAAATCAGTTTAATCCGTAAAGCTATATTTAATTTCATTGCAGGGAGAAAACTTTGAATGTATTGGAAATTATCAATTCAATGGATGATGTCCAAGGTGTCCTGAATGGAAGCTATGTGACCAAAATTGTTTCTCCAAGTCTGCCCCAAGAGGCAGCAATAACAACTCCTACTATAGCAAGACGCAGTCCAAGAAGTAGATCCAGTCCATTTAGAAAGCAGTATTCTAGTCCTGGTCAGTTGACCCCAAAACAGGGAGTTTTTCCAGCAGCAGAAGGGGAAGACGTGGAAGAAATTCGAGTTCTAGAGGATGTTTTCTTCCTCAAATGATTGCAAAAATGTTGAAAACTTGGTTTCGTTCAGGGAATGCAAATCTCGCATTCAAAATAATGGAGGTAGAATTCTACTTAAATTATTTCATTGATAACTGGACTGCAATATGACAATTTCTTAAAGAAATTTAGCTTTTGAAGAGTTGAGGTTTTTAAAATTTCAAGATAAAAGTGTCACAGTTTTGTTATATACTTCCCAGAAAACCAACAAAAAAACTTGATCCTTATAGATGCAGTATATTTTAAAATGTGCCATTGTAAAAAGTATGTCAGCCTTTAATGGGGTTAAATTTCTTGATCATTAGTATTTATTATTAGCAGTACAAATACAAGTGTGATTATATTTTTCCTGTGATAACAAGTTCTCATGGATACCTCAGAAAGTTGTTTGAAGTAGTGTCAATTTTTTTTCAACAAACTTTTAATTTTAAAGTTTTTTGTGTATTTTCTTGCTTGTAAATGGTGAGACATAGCTATCATGGGGACAGAGATAGTAATAGTCACGGTGGCATCATCATCAACAATGTTAAAATTTTGTTTTAAAGAGTCTTTTAAAAACATGTACATATCTTTAATATCAGTTGCAGAGTTGTTTCATTTCATATTAAGAAAATTTTGAAAAAGTATCAATTATATGAGCAAAATCTTTTCACGTCAAAAGGCATCATAAGAGTTATGTCAATGACAATCTTAAACTTTGTCATTCAAGTGCATGAAAATAGTATACTGTTCCAAATTCAAGCATCTGCACAATTAAGGTTAGGTTTGTTGTGATTAACAGTAAATTATAAAAGTACTCAGAAATACTTATGATGCAATTAATAGAAATGAAGATACTGTACATCTTAATTGATGTGAAATCTTGTTAGATAAAATAAGGATGAGGAAGGCCAGAGTTCAAAGATAATGATAGCATGTACTACCAGATTTTTACAAGCAGTGTTTTAAGTTAAGTATTTTAATTACTTATAATAATTGTACCAAGTATAGATACTGACATTATATCCCTAGCATTACTACTCAAGTTATTTAGGATGTTCATAATCTGTAACTATGTTTCAGTATTCAGATTTAGCATTTCTGTCTCAATAAAGATGTTACTTCTTGTTATTTGTTTCCCGTTTATCATCTTTTCCAGAGCACATGTATTACTAGAATTTGTAATCTTTAATATGTATTAATATCGTGTATATTTTTTTAAAAAAAATAAATAAAATTTTCTTGAATGTCTATTTTTTTTGCTAGATAAAGTCAATATAGGGTCTACATTATAGTACTCACCTGTTTTTCTGGTTCCAGGAAAAGTCCATTTTTAGTGAAGGGTGAAGTTTCTGGGACCTCATACATAGGCTAAAACTGTTTTGTCAGCATACAATATTTGGAATCTCTGGTTTTAATAGTTTGTAAAATTTGTGAACAGAATTAAAAAGGCAATGTGGTTTAATTCTTATGTACATTGGTTGAACGCAATGTAACTTCAAAAGTTAAGTAAATTTTCAGATTTATTGGGAGCATATTAAAAATGATGAAATACATGAGTCCTTTTGTCTGAAAAAATCAGACTTGCAAATATGAATACTACATTAATAAAGAAACTCCTGTTTGATTTGAAATTGAAGACATTATGACACTGTTAGTGACCTTTAGTAACAGGTTATAAATTATAAATGTATGATTTAAAATAATTAAGTTTTGTGCATTTTAAATCTTGGATGTTGCCTGATACTGGTTACCTTGTTATTGTTACTAGTTCAGCACAAAAATTTTGTAAGCTGCAGATATGAAATATTTCTTAAGTTTACTTTCAGTATGTATTATTTAGCAAAATACTTACTGTGAGGGTGTGTAGTTTTGATAAAGAGTGAAGCAACCTATATAATCATAGTACAGTCAGTTTTAGTGAGACATTCGAGTTTCCAGACTTTTAGTGGAATTTAAATAGACTTTCACTACAGATCTTTTAGAGTCAACCTATAACTTTCCAGGACATTACTGAATCTTTTTCAATAATTCAAGTTCACCTAGCTGTTGGAAAAGGTTTCAGAGATTGAGTTTTAGATAGTTTTGAACTTGGCCAAGATCTGTATTTAGGTCTGATTCTTCTGGACAGTTGGCTACTGGTTTGTACAGAGGGATTGTATTCTTGTACCTTTAGGACTCATTAAATATAGATTAAAATGCATAAATATAAACAGAGCACCTTATTGTTAATCCACAAAAAAAAATTGCTCTTTAGATACAACTGACAGGACAATTACAAAATAGACAAGGCAAATTTATTTTCATCATACAACAGCTTTAAAATTTCATCTAAGTGTATTGATCAGATACTGGACAAACATATTGGCTAGTTTGCTGACATCATCTACAGGGTGCATTTTGGTGTAGATGATAAATTGACGTCTATGTCGCTGTAATTCTGCAAGTGTTAGTGTTCTTGATAAGGCTATCTGGTAAGCTGTCAAGGCAAAATAATAAAAGAAAAATTTCTTTTTCCAATAAAACTTGGAATTTTTTAAAAATGAAACCATGAATTCATGGCATACAAGCTGTTTTTAAAAGATGTAACAAAAGTGTTTAAAAAAGATTACTTATCTAGAAAGAAAACAAGAATGTTATTTAATGGAATAATTGGCTATGGTTGTTATATGCTTCTTCAACTGCTATATAAATAACAAAATATTTTGTAACCATTTTAGTGAAATTTAATTCATGAAGCTTTTTTTTTGTAAAAAGTTTATTCATATGAAAATTTTATGATAAAAGATAATATGCAGTGGTCTATGCAGAAGAAAATAGAGGAGCAGTATTTTCTTATTACTAGATGTCCTCTCTCTGCTCAGTTCTATTTTAGCAACCAATTTCTGTCCTTCCCCCCTCCCCATTGCTGCTTCTCTGATGGTCACTAAAACATCTCCATAAAATTTTGTTTTCCATTTATTCTATACATTATGTTTATTTAATTATGATAGATACATGAAGGCAAGTTTGATTTTGTACTTTGCAAATGATGAAGTCCTAAATTTTATTCTTGGTAGTATGTTGTTTGATTGCTTAAAAATGCCCTTTATGTTCAAGGTGCCACTTCTACCCTCCCATCTGTAACATATTGCTAGATATATCATTGATACACATGCCTATTCTTAGAAATGAATGTCTCCCCACCCCTATTTTAATAAGGGCCATGTTAGGCAAGAAGGACACATGAAAGTTGTTTTTAAGAAATACTGAGATTTGATAATGTCATGCAGAGGTAAGGAACACAATTTGTATTTATATATTAGCATATCAATATGCATTGGTCAGCTAAAAAGCCATTAGATCAATCACCATGATTTATTTTTTTTACACATCAGTAATTTGCTAATATGTTCAAATTATGGACTGACTACTATTTTGCAGTTTACAGTATATCATATTTTAATGGGCAAAACCTCCATCTGTGATCCCTTTTGTAAGTTATTTATACCATTACATTACATACAATTTTGCATGTCTTTAAAATTTTTGTTACAGTGTGCAAAACAAAATATGAGTTAACAGTATGTTTCATATACTTTAACTTTAAAATAAGTTTTTATAAATTTGTTTGCTTCACTTTGAGGAATTGAAGGCAAAAAGCTTTCAAGATTTTTTTTATGTAAGCAAAAGAGAAGCTTAAATTTGATGTTCAAGATAAACGGATACTTTGTCTTTGGCCCCTGGTATTAGGACTTGATCACCTGGTACACTAACCTTTTGTCCCTCCATAATGACCTACAGAAAAAAATAGATAATATTGATGATTGTACTTATCCACACATTTCATGTTATGTGCTTTCTCTCTCCCTCTCTCCTTATTGTAGAAAACCTGAAGACTCTTATGTAAGCACATTTCTCTAACACACACACACACACACACACAAACAGTCTTGAAATAAATATGTATAAGTTAAGATAATTGTTGCAAACTTATTTCAGTTTGTTTCAATCTAGAATGCAGAGCATGAATAAACTTTAAGAATAAACATGCTGTGCTTTTATATGCATCTCTGTTTCTCAATGCAGAGATCAATTATGGGAATTAGTTGCAATTGTAATGAATTTAACGACTGATGACTGATTGACTATAACTTATGAAGCATCAATATTATTCAGCTAGAAATAATTTCTACATGCTTTCATGGAAAGTTTATCTTATAGTTGCAAATGATTTAAGTGTTTTATTTCCCATAACGTCTTAAGGTTTACTGGCACCGTTGTTTCCTGCCATGATGTTGACTTGGTTGTTTTAAGCAATGAAAGGATATATAAGTCACAAATGTAATCTATATATCTTACTCTACTTGGAAGAATTCATCACAAAAAGTTGACTATTTATATCAAACTCATGCATATCATGTATGTGATTGCAATATGAATCGCATGTAAGTACAATATTGTAAAATTCTGTTTCTGACAATATAAAGTTAACGGAGAAAAAAAAAATAAGCATATAATAATAGTTGCTTACATAATAAAGAAAAAATAATTCTGATCAGATAGACAATGAACTTGATTTTGGATAAAGTCAGCTACAAAATACAATTTTAAATAACTCATAGCATATAATGAACAAAAAGACCCTAAAATTGCAATTAAGTATACATAACACCTGTCATAAAGAAAAGGAAAGTTTATATAATAATGCTTTCTTTAAATATTGGTCAAATATACATGTGCTTATAATTACATGAGATAAAGACTTGTAAATGACATAATATACACAAAGCAATATTAGTACTTCTATACATGTGACAGTGTATCTGCAATTAGATTATCTTTTCCCTCGATAAGCCTGATGTCAGTATAGTATTCTTGCAACATCAAACTCCACCATATTCATCTCTGATTTCTCTTAAATCTTGCCAATGAATGTAAGGGGGTTGTCATCACTGAATAAAATGATTGGAGAAAGAGCTGAACAAATAGACTTCAAAATATTGCAAAGCCAGTATCAAGGTCATTTCTCCTCCATAGTCGAATAATATTTTTGTTTGGTTGGTTTGTTGTTGTGGGGCTTAACGCCATTTTTCAGCAAATGATAGGCTATTCATAGCGGCCAGTATTAATGGTGGAGAAAGAAACCAAAAAATCTGCAGAAAGAACCACCGACCCATGAGAAGCTACTGGCAAACTTTCTCACATATCCACATTCGCCGAATCTTAGACTCTAACGCACGCAGACAGAGGTGAGATGGCAGTGATCCATAAAAGTGAGTGCTTTAGACCACTCAGGGCCCCCACATATTTTTGGTGCTTATTTATTTATTTTTTGTTTATAGAAAAATAGCACACTGGATGATCTTTGCCATTTTTGTCTTCTTAAATCAATACCGCACCAACTCCAACTTCACTTGCATCAACAGTCATTTTAAGTGATGACTGAAAATTGGAGCTGAAAGAACTGGTCCACTTTTAAGTATGGCCTTTTACTTGGAGCAAAATTCTAATGGTATCCAGACATACATACAAATCACATCATTTGCTTTCTAGTCACAGGCACAGAGAATTCAGAGGTAGCCTTGACTTAGCATCTATAGGTTTAACTTCTTCATGCCCCATGATATATCCTAGAAATTTAATGCAAGCAAGGCAAAACTCAAAATTGTCAACTTTGCATTACTGAGTGTATCAAAACAATTTCCAAATTGTCTCCAAGTAATCCTGCCAAGTGTCATTGTAGATGATAACATCATCAATATAAGCATCATAATAATCTAGACCTGATGTAATCATGTTTATTAAATGTTGAAAAGTACAAGGTGAACTTTTCATCCCGAACAGCATCATCTAGAGACATAAATAACAAAATTTCCTTTGCCCTCTATGCAAGTGGAATTTGGCAGAATCTTTTCAAAAGGGGTCAAATTTAGTGACAGTTTGCTTGTCTAATTATATCAATGCAGTCATATATTATTTGCAATGGAAATTAAAAAAATGTTTCACACTATTCTCTTTCCCATACTTAGGTCACATGCAGAAAGTTTTATCTGGTATGAATTCCTCTTACTCAGTTCTATGAAATCATTCTCCAGGAAATATTGAATGTCTTTTATCAGACAATCCTGTCTGAGAGGATTCATCCTATCTGGATGCTGTTTCACAGGTGTGCAATTTACAATTTTAACATCATTATATTTTATTAGTTTGTGTTAGAACATCTGGTCATATTCAAGCAATACTGGTAGCTGTTCTAGTTCATTCTTGTTGCTGCAGATGTGAAAGTTTCTAGTCCAGATTATTCATAATTTCTGAATTCTGAAGATTTTGTTTAAATGATAAACACCATAGTCTGAGTGCATTCCACTTCTTAAATCCTCATTGTTTGGGACTGGTACAGCTAAATCTCTATTAACATACTTCTTTAACAAATTTATATTGTAAAGTTGCTTTGTTTAGCTTTCCAGGACTATTAATCCATTACCCATGGAGGGTTTTATCATTTCGCCTTAAATGCGAGTAGGAAGTCCATTTAGGAAGATATTTCTGAATACATCGACTTCCAAGACATTTTCAGTTAATGTAATGCCTATTTGTGTTAGAAACATTGATGTTCATTGGCTCTTTCGCCTAAGCATGAGCAGAAGGGTAAAAATGGACTCATTTTTTGTTTTGCTTAATGGACACATCATAATCTCGTGTCCAGACCACTCTTCATTCTAAATGCCCATCTTATCCTACTTTTGGCAAAGGTTCACCTGTCTGTGTGTACAATTCAGACTGGTCTGTCTTAGATCTAGGCCAGAAGGTCTAAACTCTGGACACAAAACCGGATCACATCTGCCAAATTTTGGCTGAAAATAAAAAAACTTTGGTCCAAAAGTGATGTTTTTGTAGTGCAACTAGAACATCCATATCACCTGGTATCATCGTAAAGCTATGTCTGTCAACCTTTCTATAATACCACCCACTTTATTGTATTGCATATGACCTTAACTCTAAATAACTCAGAAATAGGCTACCACCTCAGGTCCCATAAATGTGGTGCTTGGGGTTACCGAGTTTATAATGTAACTTAAATGACTTACTTTCTTTTCAGATGTGTACTTTGCCTTTAGATTAATTTAAGGTAAGAGCAAGAGAATCAGACTTTATCACCAAATTGAAAACTCCTTTCCTTTTTTTTTTGTCATAATTTAATTTCATTTTGATTGAGTAGAGTGCAGATTAGTTCTTGCAACTTCAAAAGCCATTGACAGCTTGTATTTAGAATTAGAAACATAGTTGAGAAGATTAATTTCTGTATATTCATTTAATTCTCTTTTAACAACTTCAATGGTCTCTGATAGAGAAAATAGTAGCTATGCGTTTAGTTCTTTACACAATTTAAAAAAAAAAAAAATTCTGGTGAGGTAGACAATGAACTTGATTTTGGACCATGTCAGCTATAAAATACAGCTTTACATAATCCAAAGTATACAGTGAATAAAAACTACCAATTCAATATACATAACAGGTTTTTAATTTAATAATTGTTATGCATCAACTAAAATCATTAACATTTGACCAACAAACTCATGAATTAAGTACCCAGTGCATTTCTCTATTTCTTGAAATACACAGAGCAGGAAACACACAACCTCACAGCCTTTATTGAGTTATTATTTACAGTTAATTTTTCCAGCATTTGCAACAGCTTGTTCTTGGGACCATAGTTACCATTCCTGATTATATAATGCATACTTCTGCGATGGCTGCAGATGCTTCTACATGGTTAAAACTGTCACAGAACTTTGCACTGACTGTTTATCAACAATGAGATAAATGTTCAGTATAATTCTAGATTAGTCTTTGAGCAAATGACTGCAACTTTTCTTGACTAGTCAGAGACTTTACATCATTTGTTATTTATTACCAGAATGTCTGGGCTCAGCACATCTAGTTTCATTCCAAATGTGCAATGACTCTTTTGACTGAAATCCTACTAATTTACTTTAACATTTGTCAATTTACACCACTAGTATTCATTATACTCCATCAAGTGCAGGATGTTCTCAGTACAATAAAGAGATCAATTAGCCATTAAAGGAAAAGCCTAATCATGACCACTTCTGAACTGTTATGACAGTGACTAATGGGATAGTTCACTGTCGGAATGGATTAGTGATGGTTGACTTTTAGTGGCCCACTGGAATATGAGTGGATTAGCATTAATTTTGAGATGGTTACTTTATGAGCAATATAACAACAAATTTGCATGAACTTCCTCCCAGTGATTTGGGGTGAGATGAAGTTTAGGGGCTGGCTGATAGAGGTTATTCCTGTTACTTTTTTTAAAACATGGAATATACAATAGATAGTGACAGAAAACCAAAGTAGAGTATCATTTCAACTGTTATTTTACTTACATTTACAATTTCCTGTGTGATTCTGTCCAATTCATACAGAAAATTTGTTGAAGACAATGGTTGCTGCAAATAAGAAGATATTAAATTTATTCTTGCATACTTACACACTTTTAGACCCAATGCACCAGAAGATCTGGGTTTATGCAGTTTGTCAGGAGTAATCATAAAGCAACAACACTAAACTTATAAGCAATTATATAAGGTAACAAGCAATTTTCATCACATTTTGTTTTTATGTCCCAAGATAATGTAAAAATATCAAAGATTAAGTTGCAGCTAATTAAAAGCATGAGGTATGTCAATGTATTACATTAAAAAAATAGATCTCCACCAGTCTTTAAATAACATTTAAAGAAAAAAACTGAACACACATCAGGTTTTCTACCACTGGAAAAATTCCTACCAGATTTCAATCCCGACAGGCATGTAATAATTAATATAAATTTACCAGCCTATATCTACAATTTCACAAAGCTATGTGTGTGACTCTTTTTCTTTTGCTTAAAATAAAGTCTGTTCCCGTCATCAAAACTTAAATTATGCTTTTAAGGAAATTAGGATCATTCTAACACACTGGTTAATGAGTTTACTCCCTGTTTTGTTGCTTTCTTTGGATTAATTTATGCCAACAAAATACGGACTCTCAAAACAGGCAAATTGAGATAATCATGTTGTAATTTTTTTGGCATTTATTTTGTAACAAATGACAGGTGATCTCTCTGAACATTGGTCTTTCTTGTTGGGATTTTTACTACATAAACTTAAGGCAAATTTGACCTGCAGTGCTTGTCAATATTTACTAAAATGTTACTCAAGTAATGAAGCATAAAATCCTGGTCTGCATTCAGTAAGGACAACAATAAGCACTATTAGCAAGAAGACAATTTGACTCTAATACCTGTCATCTCATAGAAAATGTCAACATATTGGACAACGAGTTAGCACAGTATCAGTGCTCAAAGAAAATTTTTGGGATACTGGCCTGGGGCTGGCGATTTAAAAAAACTGAAATTTCATATGTCTGGATTCCAATTTCCATATCCTTAGAACTTTCCCATTTTTAATATTACATATCACACAATGCTGCAATTGCTACAATTCAGACATAAATTTAATAAGGTTTAATAGGTAGATTTGAAGGTAATGCAAGTGGTGAGAACCAAGGTGACATATGTTGCTATGGTGTTTGAAGTATGTGTCTTAATATCTAGTTGCACCCCCTCCTCTTTTGCTTGCATGGCAAAAAAAGTAATACTTTTTGTTGGGCTTGGCAGATAGCTAATTGATTCCTAAATTGGCTTAAAACATGAATTACACTTGAACACTATTCATACAACATAATAATCAGGTTTTGCATTTTATACACGCAGTAAAATCTTACTTTAAGGAAACATTGCTGCTGTTCACATATTTATCATTCAACTTTAACATTCTTATTAAAAAGCAATGATATGTAATAACTTCTGTTCTCCTATATGCATCTACCATCTCTTTAATTTACCCCAATTGGGTTGTTCCATTATTAAAAAGCAATGATATGTAGTAACTTTTGTTCTCATATATGCATCTACTATCTCTTTGATTTACCCCTATTGGGTTGTTCCAATATTAAAAAGCAATGATATGTAGTAATTTTTGTTTTCCTATATGCATCTACCATCTCTTTGATTTACCCCAATTGGGTTGTTCCATGTCCTGGCCAATCTTTATCATACCAATGTCTGACAAAGGTTGATGGTAGATGTGACTAAGCCATACAAGATCAATCTTTTGTTTCAATATATTTGCTACATAGGTTAAGAAACTTTTTTTACAGGTAGCACATGTATGAAAATGATGTATAACCAACAGTGATCTAATGCCTAAGCATATGTGACAGTTTGCCTACTGGCAAAAGCCATTAGAGATACACATATCCCATCTGAGCATACCTGCTGACCTTAATTTGACAATATATGGTCAATGGCAAAAACAATGTATATTTCAAAAACATTACACTGCCTCCATCATTATAAGAGAAAAAACCAGATCTTGTAGTATTTGATAGGCAAATGCCATCATTGGACTAAGAATTTTGTGGACATGAATTCCACTGCATCTCATTCACCTGCCAATAATTTTAAGCCTCAGGTGGGATCTTCCAATCCAACACCAGTGAAAAAGATGAATTCATTAATTATACACAAGTGCATTCTATGTCTGGACAGCATCATTTATTAACAGAGGTCACTGATGTCTGTAATAAAAAAACATCACTGTAGTATAAGTAATTCTTAAATAAAACAGTATTCGCTGTAAATTTATCTTTTCATGCCATGACAACATTATATGGACAATAGAATGTATGGCTATACATGTACAAAACTGATTAACCATTATGCTTTGCCTTTGTTTTGGCTTAGAAATGAGACAATAATCTACCATAATGTGGGATAAAAAATTTCACCCTTAGTATCAGATGTTAAGGACAAAAACTCAGAAAAACCTAATTCCTGTCAAAATTTGATCTAAGTGGAATTTAGCTATTTCACACTAATACATGTGATATACTCAGTCTGAAATATCTCATCACACAACACATAGTAGACAAAGTAGTTTTCTAGATATCAATAACAGTATTCTCATAATAACAGTCAGCATTCTCCTGATAAGTCTGCATTCTCATGATGAGTCAGTATTCTCATAAGTCTGCATTCTCCTGATAAGTCTGCATTCTCATAAGTCAGCATTCTCCTGATAAGACTGCATTCTCCTGATAAGTCTGTATTCTAATGATAAGTCTGCATTGTCCTGATAAGTCTGCATTCCCATGATAAGTCAGCATTCTCATGATAAGTCAGCATTCTCCTGATAAGTCTGCATTCTCGTTAAGTCTGCATTGTCCTGATAAGTCAGCATTCTCATGAGAAGTCAGCATTCTCCTGATCAGTCTGCATTGTCATGATAAGTCTGCATTCTCATGATAAGACCGCATTCTCCTGATAAGTCTGCATTGTCCTGATAAGTCTGCATTCTCATGATAAGTCTGCATTGACCTGATAAGTCTGCATTGTCCTGATAAGTCTGCATTCTCCTGATATGTCTGCATTCTCATGATGAGTCAGCATTCTCATGATAAGACCGCATTCTCCTGATAAGTCTGCATTGTCCTGATAAGTCTGCATTCTCATGATAAGTCTGCATTGACCTGATAAGTCTGCATTGTCCTGAAAAGTCTGCATTGTCCTGATATGTCTGCATTCTCATGATGAGTCAGCATTCTCCTGATAAGTCTGCATTCTCCTGATAAGTCTGCATTCTCATGAAAAGTCTGCATTCTCATGATAAGTCAGCATTTTATGATAAGTCTACATACTCAAAGTCAGCATTCTCATGAAAGGTCTGCATTCTCATGATAGTCTGCATTCTCCTGATATGTCTGCATTCTCCTGATAAGTCTGCATTCTCATGATAAGTCAGCATTCTCCTGATAAGTCTGCATTCTCATGATAAGTTTGCATTCTCCTGATAAGTCAGCATTCTCATGAGTCTGCATTCTCATGATAAGTCTGTATTCTCATGGTAAGTCAGCATTCTCCTGATAAGTCTGCATTCTCCTGATATGTCTGCATTCTCCTGATAAGTCTGCATTCTCCTGATATGTCTGCATTCTCATGATAAGTAAGCATTATCCTGATAAGCCTGCATTCTCATGATGAGTCTGCATTCTCATGATGAGTCAGCATTCTTATGAGTCAGCATTCTCATGATGAGTCTGTATTCTCATGATGAGTCAGCATTCTCATTATGAGTCTGCATTCTCCTGATATGTCTGCATTCTCCTGATAAGCAAGCATTTTCCTGATAAGTCTGCATTCTCATGATGAGTCTGCATTCTCATGATGAGTCAGCATTCTCATGATGAGTCTGCATTCTCATGATGAGTCTGCATTTTCATGAGTCAGCATTCTCATGATGAGTCTGCATTCTCATAAGTCTGCATTCTCATGATGAGTCAGCATTCTCATGATAAGTCTGCATTATCATGATAAGTCTGCATTCTTATGATAAGTCAGCATTTTATGATAAGTCTGCATACTCAAAGTCAGCATTCTCATGAAAGGTCTGCATTCTCATGATAAGTCTGCAGTCTCATAAGTCTGCATTCTCATGAAAAGTCTGCATTCAAATAAGTCAGCATTCTCATGATAAGTCTGCATTCTGATGATAAGTCTGCATTCAAATAAGTCAGCATTCTCATGATAAGTCTGCATTCTCATGATAAGTCTGCATTCTCATAGGTCAGCATTCTCATGATAAGTCAGCATTTTCCTGATAAGTCTGCATTCTCCTGATAAGTCTGCATTCTCCTGATAAGTCAGCATTCTCCTGATAAGTCAGCATTCTCCTGATAAGTCTGCATTCTCCTGATAAGACTGCATTCTCCTAATATGCCTGCATTCTCCTGATAAGTCTGCATTCTCATGATATGTCAGCATTCTCCTGATAAGTCTGCATTCTCATGATATGTCTGCATTCTCATAAGTCAGCATTATCCTTTTAAGTCTGCATTCTCATGATAAGTCTGCATTCTCATAAGTCTGCATTCTCATGATAAGTCAGCATTCTCATGAAAAGTCAGCATTCTCATGAAAGGTCTGCATTCTGATAAGTCTGCATTCTCATAAGTCAGCATTCTCATGATAAGTCAGCATTCTCCTGATGAATCTGCATTCTCATGATAAGTCAGCATTATCCTGATAAGTCTGCATTCTCATAAGTCTGCATTCTCATATGTCTGCATTCTCCAGATATGTCAGCATTCTCATGATATGTCAGCATTTTCATGAAAAGTCAGCATTCTCCTGATAAGTCTGCATTCCCATGATAAGTCTGCATTCTCATGATAAGTCAGCATTCTCCTGATAAGTCTGCATTCTCATGATAAGTCTGCATTCTCCTGATAAGTCTGCATTCTCATATGTCTGCATTCTCCAGATAAGTCAGCATTCTCATTATAAGTCTGCATTCTCATAAGTCTGCATTCTCATGGTAAGTCAGCATTATCCTGATAAGTCTGCATTCTCCTGATAAGTCTGCATTCTCCTGATAAGTCTGGCTTCTCATATGTCTGCATTCTCCAGATAAGTCAGCATTCTCCTGATAAGTCTGCATTCTCATAAGTCAGCATTCTCATAATACGTCAGCATTCTCATAACAGGTTGTTAAAAACTTTTATGAAATATATCTGAGTACTTTACATAAAGTGAATCTAGTCTAGTGGTATGACAAAAACTACATTTATAAGTTCTTTTTGTTTTTGTGATGATAAAATATCAAATATGATATGACTGTGTTCTGATTTAAAAACTAATAGTTATCAGGAATTTCTTTATTTACAGAAAATCTAAATGTCATGTACTTCTAGGAGCTTCTTTATTCACAGAACATTTAATTCTCATGTACTTCTCTGAGCTTTATTTATAGAACATCTAAATGTCACTTACTTCTAGGAGCTTCTTTATTTATAGAACATCTGGGGATAATATGAAGAGAACTATCACAGAGCTTTACCATCCTCTATAAATAGTCTAACTCCAGTTGTTTAAGTTATGATGTAATCTTTTGAGAGTTATTAGAATTATGATGTAATATATTAACAGTTATTAGAATTATGATGTAATCTTTTGAGAGTTATTAGAATTATGATGTAATCTTTTGAAAGTTCTTAGAGTTAATCTTTTGAGAGTTATTAGAGTTATGATACAATTCTTTGAGAGTTATTAGAGTTATGATGTAATCTTTTGACAGTTATTAGAAATATTATATCTAATGAGAACTAAAGTAAAATCAATGTTTAAATCTATTTTCTAGTTATAAATGTAAAACAACCTGTGACCTTTGAACGTAAATGTGTATGATTACATCAAATGACATATGACTTACAGCTTGTGTGGACTGATTAGGTGTAGGAGGTTTCCTATGAAAAAGCGCATCTGAGATCTGCTCAAAGGGCAGTGTGTCATCTTTCTGTATGACAAACAGTGGGCTGTCCCATCGACTGCTGGATTTGGGCTCCTCAAACCTCATGACTAAGGCATCAAATCTATACAAAAAAGAGCTGTATTACTTTACAAATGCACATAATAAGAAGACAAAAAACTCCAAATAAAGTTATATCATGCATATCAACAAGCAAATTCCAGAAATATATGTCCACCTTTGCTAGACATGGAGGAGTGTGGTTTTGTATGGGATGGGGCTAGGTAAAGAGTGCAATATGGTAAATGACTCAAGGTATATTAATGAAGAAAGACACTAACACAGATAACTGTCACCAGAATCCAGGGCAGATGTACTATTGTACTTGAGAAAACCTGGGCGACATTCTCACAGCTCAGACTGCCAGTGTCCCCCTAAATTTAAAATCAGGGTTCCTGCCAGTCATGGAATCCTGGAAAAGTTTTGGAATTTAAAAAATAAATTTCAAGGGCCTTGAAAAGTTATGAATTTTGTCAAAACCTTGCAAAGTTTTGGAAAAGTCATGCAATTTGTGACAGTGGAGTTAAAGAAATCGATTACCTTGTTTATTTTAGGGTGGCAAAGGTACATAAACTGCAACACTGAGGCTGCATATAAAACAATCTCATAAATGAGTTCTAGTGCTGAACAAAACTAGATGTGTCTAACATTTATGAGCCATAACTGTATAAAATGATTACAAAAGAAAGCTGGTAATCAAATTCTGTTATTTTTATTTTTAATTATATTACATTAGCATCAGTACAATCGAGCATATCAGCTGCATAAACATTTATAGAATTAACATTGGGCATAATGTCAGCTACACAAAATGTATTGAATTATAACAGGGCAAAATATCAGCTACAATCAAATGTATTAATTTACAACAGGGCAAAATATCAGCTACAATCAAATGTATTGAATTACAACTGGGCAAAATATGAGCAACACAAACATGTATCAAATTACTGTAAGCAAATAGACATATCCTGACAGTTGTTTTATCCAGTCTAAAAAATGATGCAATATTGTTGAATGGTATCCCAAATAAACAGTGACAAAATGATGGTCAGTTTATTTGAACGCTAATGATTCTAAAACAAGTCATAAAAATCTGTCCAAAGTGGTGAATATTCTTTTAGGTAAGGTAGCATCCAAAATCCTTAAATCCCCAGCTCATTCATTTGTATTACGTTCTTACTCACTGGTAAAATAGCACTCATGAAATATGTGATTCCAATATTCCATTTACAAGCTTGCAGAAATGTATTTTTGAGGTATCAGTCAGGCTTTATAACACATACTGATATCCCACTTGTTCTTTTCAGCAACTATTTCTTGTCAGGGTTCGGGGCCTCGAGTGGCCGAGTGGTCTAAAGTGCTGTCCGTTACGGATCACTGCCATCTCACCTCTGTCTGCGTGGGTTCGAGTCTAGGATTCAGCTAATGTGGATATATGAGAAAGCTTGCCAGTAGCTTCTCGTGGGTCGGTGGTTCTTTCCGGTGATTTCCCGGTTTCTTCCTCCGTTAATACTGGCCGCCATGAATAGCCTATCGTGTGCTGAAAAATGGCGTTAAGCCCATCAAAAACAACAACAACTTGTCAGGGTTCTTAAAAATCATATATTTTCAAATTTTTTTAACAGTCAAATCTGTCCTAAGCAACCACTCATGGGAAAGGCCAAGCTGGTTTTTATACACAGACGACCTCTGAATGCATTTTCCCTTTTCAAACATGTTTCATGAAAAATACCATCATTATTTCAGGCAACTGAAATCAAGCTATAAAACAATTCCATTCAAAGAATTCAACATAATTTTATCATTCATAAATTCTGGAGGAAAGGGTTTCATGCATAAATTTCTTCAAATTTCCCTTCGTGAAATACAATTTTGCTGCATATATAATGCAGATGGAGTTGGCTGTCACATAAGTAACAACCCTTGGTCATGTAAAGAAGTGTCAGCCCAATGACTGATGGGTCACCATTTGCTCCAAAGCTTGAGATAACTTTTAAGCTGAAACACTGTTCCCATCATTTATTTAGTATCAAATGGCTACAAGTTATAATTCACAGTTCTGTGTTCTTTCAGAATTTAGCAAAAAATTTCCTAAAGAGTTTGTACCTCACACACATGTGTGTGTGTGTATATATATATATATATATATATATATATATATATATATATATATATATATATATATATATATATATATATATAATACAAATCATATGGCGAATAACAACCCTTTCAAGTGCATTGGATCAAGCAAGGGATCACACGTGTCAGAGATTGATTAAGATAGATGCAATAAACTGACAACGAACAGTGTGAAACTAGTAACTAACTTGCCCGAGTGCTTTAGACTCTTAATGAGTCTTTTTCAAAGACAAATACAAAAATGTACAAAACAAATAAACACAAAAACATTGTGTTTGTAAAACTCTACATGGCTGTCTCCACATGAGTTAAACCTATAGATACATAGTCTCAATCAGCCTGTATAGACTTGTTGCGAATACTAAAAAAATGTTTCAATTCCCTAAAAGTTTATGAGCCAAAGCGACATCTATTACTTTGTGTACATTTATGTGATGCAGATTATCTGGGATATAATCTATAGATACATTGTCTCAACCAGTCTGTATAGACTTGTTGCGAATACTAACAAATGTTATTAATTGCTTAAATGTCTATGAGCCAAAGCGACATCTATTACTTTGTGTACATTTATGTAACGTAGATTATCCGGGATATATTCACTTGAGAATATAATTCAAACTTAAAATCTGATTTGAATACAAAAAACTTTTTTATGTTCTAAATGGATACACTGTACATATTCACCCAAGAGGATACTTTTCTAAATGGATATACAGTACATCTTCACCCAAGAAGATACTTTTCTAAATGGGTACACTGTACATATTCAACTATAGGTCAGATCCAACTGCACAGATCTAGATATGTTGCATATAATGCCAGTATATCAGAGTCTCTTCAGTCTGTTAACAGCAATCAGCAAAACAAACAACATCACATTATGCAATGGCAAATGAGGTTTTATTTGCAGATGTACGGTATTGAAAAGTCCTCTGTCCATGCAAATATTCATGAGGCAAAAAATATTCTGAACTTACATGTCTTTACTATACTGTTCATTTTCAGCGCGAGTCAAGTTCCAGTCAGTTGCCACCTCTTTATTTGTATCACAAAGGATCTGTAATAGATAACAAAGGTGTAGGTGTTATGATCAAGTAAAGATATCCCAAACTCAGTTACATAATGTACCTTCGATTCATGGTTTCATGAGGAAGTTTCTTTAAATAATCTTAGATTTTTATTATTCTGAGTCTTTTACATTTTACCTGTTGACCTCACCACTAATTCTCTAAGCTTTAATGCAAAAATCAATCTCTCCTTGTATTTTGCTACTTCTTGGGCAACAACATTCATTCAATGAATGGTGTATTAACCCTGTGTGCTTGAAAGTCATAGAATGAACACCATGGACCCATGTTTACTGTCACAATGTGTTGTGTGCTTGGAAATCAAACACAGAACAAACAGCATTGACTCAGATCTGCTGACAGAATGCACTTTTTGCTCCAAGACTTACAAAACAAACAGTAAAGAAAAAGACCTGCTACAACACTGCTGTTTACTTGAAAATCAGATTGAACAGCACAAACCCATATCTGCTGTCACAATGTGCTGTTTACTCAAATTCATAGATGGAATGAACAGCAGACAGATCTACTGTTATAATGCAGTGTATGCTAGAAATCACACAATGACTGAAGGCCACAGACCCAGACATGTGGTAATAATGTGTTGTTTGCTCGAAGTCTTACATAGAACATTATAAAATATCTCAGTATTACATTGTCCCTGTTATAACCTGAATATGATCATCGATTCCATTATAAAGCATCTCGGTGTTATATGGTCCCTGTTATAACATGGATATGTCTATGATTTCCATTATAAAGCATCTTAGTGTAACATGGTCTGTTATAACATGGATATGGCTATGATTTCCATTATAAAGCATCTTAGTGTAACATGGTCTGTTATAACATGGATATGGCTATGATTTCCATTATAAAGCATCATAGTGTAACATGGTCTGTTATAACATGGATATGGTCATGAATTCTATTATAAAATATCTCAGTATAACATGGTCATTGTTATAAGGCCAGTATGTTAATGGATCCCATTAACATGTATGGTAATGGAATATATATTGAGTGGTCACTCAATATATAACATTGAGATGTTATATATTGAGTGACCTCTACATTTTGCCTTTTATTTAAAAACTGTCTTTTAGAAAATATGTTACTAATAATGACATTAAGTATTTAGGATTAAATAGTTAATTTAAATATACTCACCAGGCAATGTGGAGTGTGGCTGGCTTTGGTAACACAATACAGTTCATATCTGAAGCCTTCAACAAAAAGAAAACAATGACAGTGGTATGTTTAATACTGTGGCATGAATTATGTGGAATGGTGTCTCTGATAATGCTACACAGTCACTAAAGTAAGAAAAGGAGTTCACTGTAACTGTAACAGTACATCACCATAACAAAGCCAAATTAAGAATGTAATGTAATCACTAGAGCACAAAAAATAGGTCATATTAATGTTCTGAATATGGTGAAAATAGGTTTCTACCTGGTTGCTATGGAAACTGTCCAAGGCAAAAAGAAGCATTCCAACTAAATTTGATAAAAACTGATATACTTGTTCATGAGAAGCTGAAAGTAAGTTTTCCATTATTGATGATATGGAAACCACACTAATGTCAAAAGAGAAACCACAAACAAAATTTTTAATGAGCATGATGTGAGCAACATCTGATCTAAATCCGACTTGTGATTTTTGAGAAGTTGAAAACAGCATGTGTGGATGGATGGACATGAAGGATGCAGTGTTGTGCCATATGCTCTTATGGTCTTTGACATTGTGAGCTGAAGACATAAAATATTTGCTGGAGTGTGAAAAAAGTAAGTCAATGTGACCAATTTTTTTTCTGCAGTGTGAATGTATCCTCCAAGATTAAAAAAACCTATCAAGTTTAATGACTGTATATAAACAGTGTCTGAGAAACTGAGATAAATGCAAAACTTTATCTTAATCATGGAAGTAGGCAACTGTGACCTACTACTTTCCTTGGTAAACAGTACCCTCCATAATGCAGACACCCATTTAAATTTTTTTGACTATCGATACAATGGTGAGCAGAAAACTAAATGAAATGCAACTAAACAGTATGAATGTTAGAGTGTAAACAGCTGGTCATTGTGCCATATTTCTGCACATGGTGAATAATACCCTGTAAGTTTCAAGAGTGTACAGAGAATGGTGTCAGAAAACTTAGCTAATGCAAAACCTTAGGGCACCTGACCAATACACCAGTGAGCTTCTCTTGACTGTACATACAACATCAGAGAAAATAAATGCAAAAACATAGCATGAACACCTATGATTACAAAGCCAGTAGAAAAGCAATCACTATGAATCGACTATGCATTGCACAAAAATTGTTTCACAATGTTAGATCCAGCAGCATCAAGATTCCATTCCTGCCATTCATAATGAAACAAAGTATGTGCTATTTAAAATTTGTCCCTTTGTAAAATTGTATAATGGATATGGATAGTTACAAAAGTTTTTGTACATTCAAGTCTTGACATTATTTAAGTTTGGACGTGATTTAAGTTTAGACATTTAAATTTGGACATGATTTAAGTTTGGACATAATGATGTGACACTGTGTACAGAATGCTATAGTAAATTTAAATACCAAAACATTGTGACATTACACACACTTATGCCAATATTACACTGGTGATGTCTTTGTAAGTATTTGACCTTAATTTAGAATTTATCCCACAATTAGCACAGGGAACCTATTTAGTAATATTTATGGAGAAGCAAGAAGTAAAGCTTGCCTATATCATCAAAGGTTTTGGAGAAAGATTAAAGTATTAAGTTTGTATTATATACTTAAAGTGTGAAATGTACAACATTATTGGTGATATTTTTTTCCCCATCCACTTCTCCAGAACAAGCATTTTCCAAAACATTCACTTAAGTATCTTTTCACGTGTCCAAAATTTCAATCAATTGCTTAAATTCAATGAAGTCTATGCATGTTAATCCATAGAACAAAAAAAAATCCAATTCTTTTTCTAGTAAAATATGTTTCTTTGAGAATATTTACCCAATTATAATACCTCAGTAGAACTACTACCTCACATATCCAGCCCTACCAGTTTGTTGTTGTGGTTGTTGGGTTTAATGCCATTTTTCAGCACAATATAGGCTATACATCATAGCCAATATAACTCAGGAAGAACCTCTGATTCATGAGAAGCTAGTGGCAAGCTTTCTTATGCATCCATATTAGCTGAACCTGAGGCTCAAACCCAACCAGACAGAGGTGAGATGGCAGTGATCCAGAACAGTGAGCTCTTTAAACCACTCTGCCACCCCACCCCCCTTCCAGATTGCAAACTTTTATCTAAAAAGTCAAAGGTTATCTGCCCACCTATCTGGCAGTCTGGCAAAGTGATCTCTCCTTGGCAAAGGGATTGACACCAATTTCCAAGAGTATCCCAGTTACTACTATGGCTGAAGGCATTCTCTTTATGGATGTAACTGCAGGGAGGCTGGGAGGGTGTTAATCTAGGATTAGGTAAGTAGTCTCAAAAAAAGATATTTTACTGGAGTAAAATGTTTTCTTTTTCTTTTACATTACCCAATCATAATGACTAGAAGAATAGGTAAGAGGTTTGAGGGATATATGCCCCTTCCTCCAGAGAGACCATCTCAAGTTAAATAAGGTATGTGGGACAACCCAACTGGAGAAGACTGTCAAGGAGTGGCTTTTAAAAGGGAAAATTCCCCACCACCACCACCACAGATGCAGCAGAAGTCATGAAGCCAATGTCTTATGAAGTTGTCACATAACCTGAAAAGGTGACCTGTTGCACAACAGCTATAGGTCCTACCAGATCAAGCTGAGGCCTAGGAAGAAAGATCTCTTTGACAAAAACTGAAGAATGTCAGCTCCGATATCCATCACATGGTCTAGACAATGTTAGAGAATAGTTTTGGTCCAAAGCTTTCCTTTTGGCAAGTGCTCTAACTTTATAAGCCAAAATGTTGAACAAATTTTTTAGCTGGATTTTTTTTCTTGATATGCAGAGTAAATAACCCACTTAATGAAGGATGAAAGGGTCTGTGCTGATATATCTTCTTGTTCGTGTTTGAGAGGTGATTATCTCCCCCAACACATCTGTCATTTTAAGATGCCACCTAAAAGCTCATACTGGATACTGCTGATGGTCTTGAGCTGAGTGTCCAGAGTAGACAGTAACTGCATTTTAAAAAGTCTGGTTAACCACAGACGTGAGCATGTTCTAGGTATTGAATGAGGGTACCATCAAGAGTGAAACTTACCCATCTTGTTGGAACTTCTTGTAATTCAGATCCACTGATAAGGCATGTATTTCACTAATTTTGACTGCCATTGCTAATGCAAATGAGGAAGCAGGCCTTGTATGAAAGGAGGGTCAATGATGTGAAATTAATCTATCATGTTAAAACAGTAAATAGATGGGTCCACCAAGAAATGTATTGCTGATGTTACCTGACAATTGCTAACGAAGTGAGGTGGCAGGACTTGTATGATAGGTGAACTAATTAAACTCTTAAGAGCAGTTCAACTGGTTGTCTCATTCAGACTGGATATTCCCCATAAAAAGTCCACCTGCACAAGAATCTAGTCCAACTGATTGAAAAATCCAAACAAATAGGTCAAACAGGTTTTTGTTTCATGCAATAGCATCTCTTCTATTATAGCACAGTTGGCTTGGTAAGCTTAAATGTTAACTTATGAGTGCTAACTTTTTCCCATCAAAATAGCTAGAAAGTTAGTTTTGGTGGTATGGATATCTCCACTGAAATAAAGTACTCTGGTGTGAACTAAAAATATTTGATTCCTTTACCTTCCTTTATTAATCTGATTTATCATGTATTCCCTATTTTACTAGAGACATCAGGATGAAGAGACACTCCTGTATCACAATCAGAATCCAAGGTATGTAGATGTACATACATTTGGTCATTCCATTGTATAGGAAGCAGCAATTAGCCAAGCCTTTGGACTAGGATTGGTGTGGCAAACTTTGAGACTGTTGTCGTTCCTTCTTGTCATCATGTTCATCACAAGTCAATCCCATTGAGCATGAATCATATGAAACTGAGGGATAAAAAGGCCATTTTGTTTGTATGAGCTCCTGCTTAAAGAATAATGAGTCTGCCAATACATTAGCCAGTCTAGGACTGCCAATACATTAGCCAGTCTAGGACTGCCAATACATCAGCCAGTCTAGGACTGCCAATACATTAGCCAGTCTAGGACTGCCAATACATTAGCCAGTCTCATGATATGCTGAACTGAAACCTGGATTATCATTTTGAACACCTGGTTTAGAAAATCCCAAGCATGAATACAAAGGTCCGAGTATTTGTTCAGCGTTAAAGTCTGAGATCAGTAATCAAAGTGAAGTTAGTGGGCAGACTGGGAACTTTATTCCCATGTAGGTTCATCAGCCATCAACAACAGGCTTCCAAAAACAGTATCTATATTGACTGATAATACCAATAATGATATTGAGATGGCCACTGATGTGAGTCCAAAGTGCCTTCATGATGCAACCCTGAATGGTTGCTGACAGAGAGATGGTCCAATTGTCAAGGTATGGTCTCCATTTGGACAATGTAATCATTGTTATGACAATCAAATAAAGTGGCCATGGATGTTGTCATAATGAGCAAAACTAAGATGGCAAATAAACACTCAAGCAGATGGATTACTCCAAAAGGCATAGAACTTACCATTGCATGAATTAAACCTTGTTCCTGGGGAACACATTCTAAAAGTCCAAATCTAGTAGACTGAACCTTGAAAGGGTACAAGGTCTAAGATGTTCTTGTTGACAAGAGATTGAGAAAGTAAGTATAGTAATACGTAAAATCAGGTCTTGCTCCAAAATATAACTAGGCATGTTGTTTAGAGTGTGTTGCAGGTGAATCATAGAACTTGTGGAAGCCATCTGAAATTATGTCTCCTGAAAGTCCAACTTGAATGTGCAGTCTACACGAAGTCATGGGAAATTTTCCCCATTCAACCACAACAGATTGGAACCTTCTTCTTGCCAGGATCTTTTATGGGTTGCCTGTATGTATGTCACTGAAAAAAGGATAGTCACATGTAATGCTGATGAAAACAAGAGACCTCCCTGTGACTCTTCCACTTAGCTGTAGGATTGTTTCCTAGTGGCATGTGCTCTAGGGACATCACTGTGACCTTGCTGGTTGCCTTGCAAATCCCTCTGCTGTTCCTGAGACTGAGGGTGGTTGTTGTATTCTGTCAACCTGATTATTAAAGAGGAGGTTAGATGATGGAGGTTGTGAGCATATCTTGGAGTATGATTGGGCTGTAAGGTGGAAGAAGAGCATTGCATCTTTTTCCTCCCCCTGTATGTTCATACCTATTAAGTTTAAATGATGTTGTGTCTGTTATGAAGTAGACCATCCTGTAAATAAGCCCCCACTTATTCCATGGACTAATCTATAAAAAAGCCAACACTTATTCCATGGACTAATCTATAAAAAAGCCCCCACTTATTCCATGGATTAAATTCAAGAGATTCCTTTAATTAAGACTGAATTAACATATATATGTTGTGGTCAAGGACTCAACAATCCCATGTATTTGGTCTAATCCAGACAAAAAGTAAAGCAGTCATCTGTACAGGAAGGATGTAGTCTGATTCTTTATGCTGGGACAGGTTATGGGACGTATGATTCATGCATCTGTTGTGCTAGAGGATACTTCAGCTGTTTGCTGTACAGCTCTTTCCCATTCTCTACAGCTACAGAAATAGAGCTGACCCTGAGGTATTTTTGCCAACAATGATAAGTCATGATGTGGTGGCCCGAATGATCAAAGTTAGATGTCCAGCCATGGAGGAACATGGCCAACCTGGCTTGCATGGTGCAATCGAGTTCATGAGGTTGGGACGGGTTACTGGATGTTTGATCTGGTCCATAATTTTTATAAAAAAAAGACTGTAACTGATGCTTGTTGCTGCTCTCCATTCTGCTACCTTTGTGGGCAATGACATGTTTTCATTCCCCAAGCTATGATGTACTTCTGTCCATAATGTGCAAGTGCAACATGTCTTCAAGCAGTAAACAGGAACTATGCATATTGAGAAGTCTGATGGGTCTTGCCTATAGTATAACTCTACAAGACAAAATAGAGAAGATCGTCTATATGCCTACTGTAGTCAGTGTCCTGTTTTATGAGCAAGTGAGTAACTATATAGAAGTATTCATAAAAAAAACTACCTGTAAAGGGGTATACATGATCTGTACTGGTAGATTAGAGCTGTAATAACCCATGTCAATTTGGCTGTATGTACTAGCAGAAATAATGGAGTGTCATTTGTTGCAATTACATGTAAGAACAAGAAAAATAAATTTTAGTCACTGCTTACCATTAGAAAAAATGATGGATTGCCTATACAGATAAACATAACTCGAATGTCACTTATACGAACAAGCATGAGCAGGATGATAGTGAATAAACAGTATATAGAAAAACTTACCTGTACTTGCCTGAACACAGTGGAAGCTTTACAGTAATATAAACAAGATAGTGTATTACATGCAAATACCCACACATAAAAAAGAAATAGAAGCATACTTATTTCGATACTCATAAAGTATGTGTGACAATATCTATTAAGGGACAATTTTACCTGTAGGAAGTGGCCCAATGATGTGCTCTACTTATAAAATCAATAAATTGTCACATATATATCTATGAATTAGTGCTAGCAGACAGCCTAATGAGGGCAATGAAGCATCAAATCTATTGGCAATACTGCCAATAGGAAAGCCCAATGATGGCCTGTATAGGTAGATTTAGTGGACTTGTCTTTCTGAATACATCATGGGGGGAAGAATAATACCTTGTTTTGTTTTACCTGAAAATTAGTCAGGTCAACAGGTATATCTGTCACCTAAACCAGCACTAAGCCAGCAGATCAAAGCTGTATATGGGGTGTTGTTTGCATTAACTGCCAAACATCTTTTCTTTTGAGTTACTAAATTCAATTCATTGGTAATTATTAAATTATTCCAAACCAACCATTCTCTGAAATCAATGAATTTTGTATGATCAGCCGATGAATATTATTTGCTTTTTAAGCCTCCATTCAAGAGCAAGAAATATATTTCTTTACCTATGCAAATACCGAAAATAATTGTGTTACAAGAAAAACTACCAAATTTCATTTGTTAAAATATCACCTTCTGAACCACTTGATGTAATATATATGGCATTAACAAAGAAAAAGAAAATATTCTTGTCTACCTGCATGTACACTATGACAGTTTTTCATAATTTTGTTTCAGTTGATGTAGGCTTGACATCAGGTGGGAGAATACAACAGGATATCTTTGTGAGTGAGACAGTCTAGATTTAAACCAAAATACCTACCAGATAAGCATTATTTTTTTAAAATTTAAATTGCATATGTATTCATTACTGGATGATTTTAATAAAACAGTTAAAAGTGATTTGTAATCAATTTAAGATATGAAGTATAATGGACTTACCTTTTATGTAGTTTAAGGAATCAAGTATAACAACATCATCCTTGCTCAGGAATCTGGAAGAAAAAGGGGTTGGAACTGAGCATACAGTTTTAATAAAGCATCACTCACTGGCCTTGATAATTTACTTCCCTTGAAATAACCTTATCACCTTTTGGGTTATCCTCTAACAACAAATGTATGAGAGGTATTAAGAATGTAAAAATAGTAAAAGTAACTTTTCCTGTGTAGCTCCAAATAACATGATCCATACATCATCTGTATAAAGTCACAACTTGGGTCAGAGCACTGCAAAAGCTAGACATTAGATGCAAGGTGACATAGTTACAACTTCAATCTCTTATTGAATAATACAAAATATTTCTATAATTTGAATCATACATACGGTGCTGTGAAAGACTTACATTTACAACTTACCTGAAATCTGTCATGTAGGCTTTATTAGTATTTTGATACAGGTGATGCTTGACTTATACCAGAGATGCATTCCTGAGGTTATGGCATACATCAAAATTCATATATAAAAAAATTATCCCATGAGATACTTGTTAATTTAAGAAGCTTTAAGTAACTTATGCATAAATTTTCAAGTAAATTAAAATGTATATGTACAAATGTGAGTCACATCACATGGTTACTCCAGCTATCTGACATCATCAATATATTATTCTGAAACTGAAAATTGTAAGCTGGAAAATGTTAAATCTGGGTTTAATGGTCAAGTACAAGATGTCACACTTCATTCTGTCTCAGGGAATCACCTATTTGGATTAAAAATTGTTGATTCAGTACAATCCAAAGCCTCTCCATATAGATAAAAGTTATAAATAAATTACATATATTTATATATACATTGCTAATCAGATGTCCAGCAAGACATTCCTTTTTACCATCTTTTCTTGGTTTACTTGATGATACAAAGGGAAAAGATAATGTTCTTGGTCTTAAATAGTACCAGGATTGTATTAACTCATTAGCCCCAGGCACCACTAATATCATATATTTTAGCCAGTTTATTTGTTGCTTTTTTAAGTATTGGGAGAAAGCTTATGTTTTGGCATTTTGATATGAACCAAACTTAAACATGTATCAACTTCCCTGAAATATTCTTCTATAAACATCTTGGGCAACACAAGAACAATTTAACAAAAACCAAACCAATTTTTACTAAATGACTTGAATGCCATTATGAAAAACCTTTAATACTTCAAACACATCATAAAACATCCCACATTTGGCCTCAACTCTCCAATTACAACAATAAGGTAATTAATTAACAATGTATTGAGGTAAATGTATCAACAATCATGGCGTAAATGGCTTTATATCACTACACCAGTATTAAATTTCCAGTCTCCAGTAGCCTGGTTCCCAATGGTTATTGTAATATGGAGATCATATGCACAAATGCACTGATTTTGTTCATTAAAAAGATAAATATATTTTTTAAGTGATAGATTAAAGTTTAAAAATGCATGTATGATAGATAGCCTTTAAAATAGTATTTTTGTCCAAGAACAGATAGAATTTAAGGCATTTCGATAAGCAATCAAATAAATACTGATATTTGATTCAAAAGGTAATCCAATCAAGTCATGACTGATTCCCTCTTCCTCCATGATACATGTAAATGATAATCTGGAAAAATCAACCTTGATTGTTGACATAAGTGTTGGCTATGCCCAGTTCATACTAAATTTGCATAGGGACTTTTAAGGGTAAATAGTCTAGCAAATATCACTGGCACATATAGTCAATTTATTATGGGGGCAGTGTACACTCCATAAGAAATTATGCCACAGGTGAGTCAAGACTAATTAAAACTGATGCTCTGGCCCAAATCAATGAGCGCCATAAAAATGCAAAGATTGGAATTTCCATGCATCAGAAATGGGTACAATTTAAATTACACACATCAAAACCCTTGGAAATGAGTCTAATAAGAATACTGCTGTATGATATTTTAATGATAAAAATCCAATTTCAAAGTTTCATACAGATCTGATCAGAAATGTGTACTTAAAAGTGGATAAAAACCCCAACTTTTTACAGATAAATGGATTGGCACATCACGATGAATGCAGGGATATGCCATATCTGATGGCTGGCAAAGGAAGATGGATGCAGGGATATGCCATATCTGATTGCTGGTAAAGGTGGCGCTCTACAGTTTCATATTTAGCATAGGGTTAGAATTTTAAAGGTGTAATATGGGTTAGAGAGTATACAGCTTGGCCTTACTCCAGATGTGCACCTTTCAAAAAAGTGCTAGCTCTACTTGCTCATTTTCACTTCTCGAACTTCAGAGGTAAATTGTAAAAAATAGAGCTGATAACATTTTTTACATTTTATGTATTTGGTAATTCATTCATTGTACTTTTAGAAGCTGGTATTGACTAGTTTGGCAAAATTCATTTTCTATATTTTAAAAGCTGCCAAGAATAGTGTACTTTAGACAAATTCAGGTTGATTTTTGGAGCACAAGGGAGCAGTCATTTTAGTTATCAGTGTCCTAAGATCATTTAAAATTTCCAAAAATACAATATCCAAAGAAATTTCAGTCACATTACATGAAAGCAGTATATAGGTATGTCAACATTCTCTCCACTATGCATGTTTAAAATGCAAACATCATTTTACATACATCACTCTCTCAAAAGTACATAATAACTGGTGAGCACCACCAAAGAAAGGTTCATGCAGGGATATGCCATAACAGCACTTGGTCTTGAAAGGGTTATCTGCTCACCTTTGTTTATAGATTACCTCTGAAAATCAGAAAGCCATGCTGAGCTAGCCATATTCTGAGATATGCACATCAGAATTAAAGCCTAGCTTTGTGTTTTTTAACCAAAATCAACCCTTATCATTCAGATATTGAAAATTAAAGGATGATTACAATGTCTCCAAGATATATAGTTTGTATATTAACCAGGATTATGGTATAAGAGAAACCAAGGAAATACCTTCCCTTTAAATGTGTAACTCCATATGAAGTGTAAAACTGGAGCGAAACTTAAGATTCTTTTTATAAAATCATATGATTGACAATGAATTCTTAAATTAAAGGAAAATATTCTGCTACTATATGAGTTCTGCTTTCCCTACAATGAATGATGGGAAGGTTTTCAATTGTGTCAAACTCACCTTTACTGACCTAAAACTAGACATAAAATGAATGTTAATATTTTAACCCAGAGGTTAATCTTAGGCGTGGATCGATGGATGTACACATAAATGTGATCGCTATGTTAATGTTCCACAAAGGTGGTCAAAGCAACATTAGAGAAAAATGTGGCAGTATGAGAGGCTTCATTTGATTTTTTTATTGAACAGAAACACAAAATGGTTATTTACTGCCAAGGCAATTGGAATAAGTTGTTTCCCATGAGCACACGATGGCAACAATAGGATTTAAGCCCTCCCGACTACCACACATACAGTTTCAGTTCTAAGTCTAGCACACTAAACAATCAGTCAATGAGGAGAGAGCAGTTGACTTTTTAATTTCTGATTAAGAAAATGTAAAGAGTGCAATGAACATTAGTAAGATAAAATACCTTTGTACTGCTGATTTTAATGTTCCTCGGACATCTTTCTCCTGCTTTGAATCTGCAAAATAAAAAGTTTTAAGATTACAAATAAAAAACACTAAAACACTTATATTTGATTTTTATGACCATAACAATTTCATGATATTTAATAAATAGGCAGAAGAGACAAAAACTTTATGTCAAATGTTAGTTCAAGCACAGGTGTTTGTTACAAATTTGGGAGCCTAACCTGTAATAATATAACACAAGGGAAGACACGAGTCTGCACCCCTACTCTTGAATTATTTATTTTTCTTCTTCAAAACTTTTATCTAAATACAAATTAACATCAAATTGTATGCAAATGATGTTTTAACATTAATTAACAAAATGACATACCTGTAAATGAAATTTAAACAAATTACTCACAAATATAGGTAGTATGAATAGAGAATGAAAACATAGTTTACAGATCTACATTTCGTACCATGATAAAGTACTGCTTAGCAATTTTATATGATGAACCATAGGAGTCTGCAGTTTTATCAATAAAACACGATGAAATTTCTCACAACATGAAATCAACTTTACGTTATTTAATAAATATTTTATAATACTGTATTTTATAATACTGTAAAGGTGATTTCATGTCAGAAATTTTGTCGTGCTTTATTGATAAAACTGCAGACTCCTGTGGATGAACTATATATCTTTTTAAATATCTTTTTTTTAAAACTGTTTCTAAAAGATTTTGTTGGTTTATTTTCAGTGCAGAAATATGAGATTATCTGGATCTTACTGCCAAAATGCAGGCATAAGTGTCAATACAATATCATCAAAATCTTGTAAAATTATGTCAGTAAAATGGATTTGTGATAGAAATTTTCAACTTTTATAAGAAAAATAATTATATGTTTGCTGAATTTTGCTGATTCTGGATATCAGTGGGCAATCTCAGAGCATAGAAAATTTGATGAACTGTTTACAATGTATGCCAATGTTATCTTCTGAATTAAATGATGTGTTAACATATATCTTGTCCAGTATTTGAATTGTCTGGTATAAGAAAATTTTATTTTTTAACACCTTATATTCTTCCCTACACTGAAATCTAGTGGACTTTGTTTAATTTACTGCAGGTATTTGAATTCTACAGGCAAAATTCTAAAAGACTGCCAAGTTTCATGGAGATATCTTGTTTAGATCAAAAGTTATGATAGAAATACTTATTTTATTAAATGTGTCAGGTCCGTGACTCAGAAGAATTAAACATACATTTATACAAGGCAAAAATTCACTGAAAAGCTAGTTTTTGCCAGTATTCAAATAGTCATAACTTTATAACTAATCATATTTAAAAAATAAAAACTGCTCTTAAAAGCTCTGAATGATCTCTAAAAGAATCAACCATTAAAATGCAAATATGTTGACTTTGTAATTTTTGACTGGGGTTGCGAATCTATATCGCTGAGGAATATTGTTTTTCTATTATTACTTTCTAGTAGTAAAAGGAAAATAACTTGTTTTTATCTCAGAAATATACTTTCCCTAATAAGTATATTTTATCATCTTATTTTGTCACCTTTTTTTTAGCTAAGAAAGGGATATCATTGTCAAACAAAACATCAACCATATTGTTGATGAATAACATTGGATCAGTTGTCCAACCTGCTATTCACTTATCATCTTCATCAGCAAACAACCATACTGATCCATACTTGATTGATAAATGATAACCAACTTTTTTAATACAATCGCTTATTATGTTAGGCTGCATGCCAGTATTTCTCAAAGCTGCTGATTTAATGAAAATGAATCTTTCAAAAATCTGTTTGATTAAATAGGCAATTCATAATAATTCATTATTTATATAATATTTTATTGTTTAATATGACAAAATAAGTCTAGAGGATCAGAATAAAAAAAATGTGGTTTAGGAATATCTTCTAATACAGAATCCTCATCTGAGATAGAAACATCATGTTATTTTACTACTGTGGCCTAATATTCAATCAAGATGACGCTGAGTTTGCAAAAACGAGAAGATGATCTGGCAATGTATTTTAAAAAATATCCCAATTTACACAGTACTTCAATAAGTTCATAAGTCAAAAAATTAAAATGTTTGTGTACAATCGATTAAAAAGCAAAACCATCTTTGGATTATCAATAACTCAAAATCAATCAACAATAAACTTAAGCAGGTTGCTGATACAACACAAGATCAGTTTATAGATTTGCATTACACACTATATGGCTCTGGCAATTATAATTTATTTGGCACTTCATCTTTATATGTAATTGATGAAACCATTTGGCGCACATAAACAGTAGCAAAAAAGACAAGATTCTTTAAAATTGTTTACAACTAAATTTCAATACTTCAAATTACATACATTCATCCAATGCAAAACTTCAATGCATCCAGCCAAAAATAGATGTGAGATGCAAACCTGAGCAAAGCATTCAAAGGCAGAAAGATCATCACAATAGAAATGGTGATAATAGCAAACATTGACCTAGGCTGTGCAAATTGATCTAGAAATACACTTGCCTACTGCCGATGAATAACTGTTGTCCCAGTTTTTGATCTTGTTTTATATAAAAAAAATTAACATGTTTATAAAACTAAAGTTTTAGCAAGTTATAGTTACTTACTACGCAAGCATTACTTGTTTTAGTTTTGATTGCATTAATGTTTTGCTTTAAAGAATGCAAAATACAATAGAATTGAACTTCATTGTTTCAATGTTGATAAACTTCACTTCATGTTTTAAAACTGTGCTTGATAAGACTTTGAACAATAATCTTTGTACATATTTTTAATTTTTCAATTAGCAGCTTGGCATGTCCTATTTGCTAGAAATCTGAAACTGATGATACAGAAATTATGTGGTAGTTTCAGTTGTTTGTTGTTTTGTAATGTTGTGTTAATCTCATTTGACAGCTATGGCATTGATGGGCAATTATTTACTTCTAAAGAATTTAAATAAAATACAAAGAAATAGAATCTATCGCTAAAGCCCATAGCAACAACCAATTGCTAATAAAGGCAAGAAAATTTACAGTCTGGTGTACATATTATTGTTTTATCCTCGTTGGTATGAGTGTCATTTGTAGTTCATTATTTACTTTACAATGTGGCCGGTTTTACTTATTGACTAGGTCTTTTTGATAACCAGCAGCAATGGCGATGAATATAGCAACATTTGTCTCCCTTGTTTCAATGTTTACAACCTTTATCAAAAATAAATGCATCCTACTTTGTCTTCTTTTTCTACAAAATAATATTCTTTGCAAAGTTGTCTTTTGGTTTCGAGTATGCTTCGTTTAATTTACTTTGTGCTTGCAATAGGTTTGGGAAGGTTTTGGGGCAGGTTTTGGGTGAATCTAGATAAGATGTCGTAGCCTCAACTTGGTTTGTTGTGGTGTTCACAGCGTAGGACTAAGGTACTAATATTAGTAATATGGTGAATCGTGCGGCCCCTCAAGACTCAAACTGAAGCTAAGAGAGAAAATGAGTGGAAGTAAACCTGAATATACTTCATTTCTTTTGACACCTATTGTATGGTCGCTCACAATATGCACTTTTCTTTGTGTGTTTAAATCTAAATATTCTTTTAGTTCAGTTGATCGTCTTGTTTTTCCACTGGCTGGAAGGCCACAAATTATTACAAGAGGCATGTTTACACCGGAAGATATGTTATAGTACAGACTGGATCCAAATTTATATTCTCTTAGCTAATAATATTAACCCATAGTTGATAAGAGTGCCCTAGTGAGTCAGTCTGCATTATTCATTAACAAGAAGTATAGGAACTATTTATTTGATATCATTATAATCATCTTAAGGATCGTGAAGTTAGCCAGACTGGGACTCTTATATTTTATAGATTAAAGTTGATCAAAAAGTAATAATTTATTACACAGGTTAATAATTGGACCAATAGTTTTTTTTTCCCGCTTAATAATTCTTGGCGCTCCCATTCAAGAGTTGAGTGCTAGTCCAGAAGAGGATAGATACAGTTGAACGTGAACAGCCTGAGAAGAAGCGCCGCAAGAAAGATGCCTGTCAACAGTGTCGTCCTTCGCTTTGCTAAACTCTCAAAAAATGCCTTCATACCTACGAAGGGCTCAAAATTAGCAGCTGGTTATGATTTGTACAGGTTTAAATGTTTTCCCCCACCTTGTTATGGTATTTGAATTACAGTAATGCTACATCCCCGTTTGTTTGTACCCCTTTACCCATTTCAGTAACTCAAAAGTTTAATGTGATAAAATGTGCACAGTATTAAGTCAATTGAATCATTGATTTATAATTTCTAACCTGTCACCAGAATGGCACAAATACTGGCATTTCCTTGCACCTTTCATGCTTAACAGACTTACCCGAGATAAATATAAAAGAAAACTAATTTTATTTCTCATTTGTAGAATATCACTGGATTATCATAAAATGTGCATTTTTAAACTTTAAATTTCTTTTAGCATGGTTTAATAGTCTATAGCTGAGGAGAATTTAATTTTAAGAACTGTTCAGTCAGTACCTTACAATTAAACTTTTCCATTAAACAGATAATACTATAAAATAATCAATTGGATAAAAACAATATTGTCTCTAAACTCATTCTACATTTTTAAATTTATGTGTACATATATTTTAAAACAAAAAATTATTTCTTGCACATACTATTTACAGTATTGGTACTTAATTTTTCTAATATTTCTTTGTAATTTACCCAAAAAATGTTATTTCTGTAAAAGAAATTATTAATATTATGATTTTGATAATTATTGGGTTTTAATTGCCTAGTAGTTAGAGCATCTTTCTCAGATGCAGGAAGTCGTGGGTTCGATCCCAGCAGTCATACCAGACTCAAAAACATTATACTAGTGCTAGACATCACTATAATCTGCCACACTGCAGACATCTTAGCAATATGACTGAAAAATGATTAAAAGATATGCTAAAAATCCAAATCTCACACACACACACACAAGCACATTAATAGGCATTTAAAGGAATGTTTCTTTATAGAAATGTTAGCATATTTTAATTGACTGAAATTGATAAGAGTTACCGAATGTGAAAAGTGCGTTATAATTAGATGATTACATGCACATAACAAATGATGATGCAAGAGTTTAAAGCTTCATTCCTCAATATTGTTTTACCCGAGATGTTACTTGGCTGATGTACCATTTGACATTTCCTTCAATAATAGTGTTATCTTGATATGCTTTCTTGAATATGCATGACACAAGTTTTTTTACATTCACTGTAAGTTCATCAATGGTAAGTTGTACACATTTGCATCTATTTTCAGTTTATCCTAAACACATCTTAATCCTGCTCTAGTCATTGCTTCTATACTCATTTTCTAAAAGTCAGTTATGGGTTTTAAAGCTCTCTTTCTCAGCCTTTGTATGAAGTCTTTAAATGGCTGAATCAACTTCCTAACTTTGCCAGAGTCCCCACACATGTATCATGTTAGTCAAATTTTCAAGTTTTTCTAAATTTGCTTGTTTCTATCTCTCTACATTGTCTATTTTTTCAGCAATTATCTTAACTCAATTTCTGTCTTTCTTTAAACTTGTCTCTGTTTTCGAGCCTCTCCTTGGATTGATGACATCAACATGTCACATTCTTTTTTAGTTTTTCCTTGAATCTAATCCAATATTTTATTATGCACAAGCATCATGTGGGCTTCAGATGCAATGAAACTTATATTTGGCTTTTCATTCAGTAGTCTATCCAAATGTCCAAACATGGATTCAGAAAATTTGTGCTTTGGAACTCCTTTAGTCTTGGCCTTGATTTGTTCCGATGATTTATCCCAGATTCCTTTATGTAGGTAGTCTCTGAATAGTTGTTTACTAAGTTCACACAAAGCAAGCATCATATTTAAAATAGTAAGAACTTTTCTGTTCCCAACTTGCAATTAAAACTTTATAAATTTCTGATGAAAGAAGATATTTTCCATGAAAATAGGTGACCAGTTCTTGGTACTTGCCTTTTGCTTCAATAATGTGCACATTTTCATCTTTAACTAAACACCTCAAAGGGGAGGTAATCAGTTCACATACAAGACCAAGTGCCTTACAACCTGCCAAGTATTCGGACACACTTAAGTCAAACAACACCGATGAAAGTAACCTGTTGGTACATTCAATCTCCAAGAAACTGATCATTTGGTCTTCAAGAAAGAATACATTGGCTGCATTATCAAACAAAATATTAAAGCTATTTCCTATAAACCTTTTAAGTGGGACGTGTTTCATTTTCTTCTATTCAAGAAATGGTTTAACAAATGTTTTAAAGTCTTGGTGGTGTCCATTTTTCTCATCTCTCTGGCAAATGCTTTGCATGCTGTTCTAAGTCTCAGTCCCAGGTTCAGAACATTTTCAGAAAGTTGGATCAAGTATTGTGGAAGTCTCAAAAACCCATTTTCAATCACAATCAGTGATCCGGAAACTGTTTCTGCTATGTGCTCTAGAGCATGTAATGAACAGAAGAAATTACAAAGTTTGCTCACAGACAGTTGTTCCTCTTCTGCCATGTCATTCTAAGCCTCTCCAAGATCTTTAAGAATGTCTGACCTAAAATCGTCAAGGAGTTCATTAAACATTTTTTGGGTAGATGCCCTATCTGACATAGTAGAAGATATGTTGCTTAGTATTTTTCATGATGTAGAATTGTCTGTTAACTTGCTTGCAAGATCTGCCAAGAAAAATTTCTTGCAACAATACCAATATATCTTTTCCCACTTTTGTGGTAATCTGACCTACATACAGCACCCACAATTGGCCATCTTCGTCAGAGGCATGCATGGCTTCAAATTTGTTTCCAAATTTACCGGTCTCATCACTTAATAAGCATGTGTTGGTTTTATTAGAGAATTCTTTGGCACTGCTTTGGTGAAGCTACTAACCTTTGAATATTCATATTTATTGTTGCAGTACATTGTAATTTGTTTGCTCTAAAAATTACTAATTTTAATGCTGCTTATATTGTTTTTTTTTCAATTTTATTCTGTGGAACTTGTAGAACTTCATACACACTTGCATCTGTGTCGTAAAGCAATGGGAATGCTCATTATATGTGATCACATTGTCGTTTACAAGTTCTCTCAGCCAGTCATTTTCGGCTGTTAGGTCCTTAAGTTGTTGATCTAATTGTTCTTCCCATAATACTAACTCTTCTTTTTCACAATGATAAGTTGATAACTTCATGCTGACAGTATTTGTTTTTTCCTCCTGATTTCCCTGCTAAACGAGTCAATAACTGGAAGATATAAATTTCCACTTTATCAGGTTATGTATGAAAGGAATATTGGTTCTTTACCATTCTGATGCTGGCAGTGAGAGAATGTTCTGTATTGTTAACAAAAAAATCAAACAATTCAGATAACAGACTCAGTAATCTAGTAGTAAGTGCTTTACTGGAACACAAAATATTCATAGTCTCAGCTGGTACAAAGTGTTTTGAAATTGAACATGAGAGTGTGTTGCTTCTTAACTCTTTACATACAATCGCCATTAGGCACCTCTACCTGATTCACATACAAGCGTCTTTAATTTGGCACATCTGTAAACAGCCATTTTTAGTGGGTTTTCATAGCGCCACATTCGGTGGAATACACCCTGTTAGATACTACATTCATTGGTGTGAATGTCCATTACATCAAATCACATGGTGACTGTTTATGCTCTGGTCAAAATCTATTTAAAATGCGTAGGTAATAACCATGTCTCTGCAAAATGACAATCGCTGATATTCATTATGTGCTTGAGTTTTTACGATTAGAATCACAACTATGAAAGCATCAATAACTTAGGTAAAGTCTATGATACTGATGCAGGAAGCCATTAGTTTTTATAAATTACAAATTCAGCTGATTTAGTGATGTTGATGCAGACAAAGAACTTGTAAATTTTAAGTATGCTATGGTTTATCTCACTGCTTCACTGACTTGATAGTGAACTAGTTCTTTCAAGATTTTAAAGCACATCAAAATTATTTTGAGAAAGATAATTATACAGCTGTAATGACTGTATATTACTTGAATCTTTCCTACATAGTATATGTGTACCCAACATAAAATGGTTAGAATTGTCGTTAAACATGCCATAAATTTTAATGCCTAATAGGTCTATGCATAGCGCATTGCACTGTCTAACTTTGCTACATGTAAATCAAAGGGATAAAAAGTCATACACTCTGAGGAAAAGGGTTAAATATATTTCATTTCAGCTGACAAAATTTGTGCCTTGCTGTGGATCATTTGATTAATGAGTGGAATGTTTTTAGCACATACAGTGCAGAACTGTTTAAAATCTTTTTATTTAATTCGGGGTACAAACATTGGCTCTAGAAATCTTTTCTCAGTTAATTAATCTCCCCATTTGTGCAGATGAGTTCACTTATTTTGTGATGTTTATCTGAGTCTTTCCGAGACAAAATATTTTCTGCAAGGAACCTCAAACTCTTCCCATTTTTATTCAGTTGAATTACTTTATCTTTTAAACTGAGAATTGCTCACTGTACCTTAGGATATACCAGGTTTTGATCTTTGTCTTTATGAAGATGATCTATTCACTTTTCATGGGATTACTCTTTTTTTTTTTTCTTCAACTGTTTTCTCTTGTTTCACTTAAAATTGCGTTGGCTAAAAGGATTGTCCTTTTTTACATGGTTGCGAGCATCCTACGTACTTTTCTAGTTTTTCAACACTGTTCTATATAGACCCAGATTCCTCTCTTTCAAGTTTTGTTTTGTTTTTGTCATGGGTCTTCAGAAGTTCTTTTTCTTTCCATTGATTCGGGATCCATTAGTTTCTATAATTTTCTCATTGTTCTGTATTTTTGAATCCAGATTCATCATTTTTGTTATAGGCCTTTTGCAACAACAGACGGAATGTTTTGCATTTTGAGTATTAATGATATTTGGATTTCACAACCAATTTTTCTTCTTTGTTTCTGGTTGAATATTTATTCTTTTATTACAGTCTTTTCTGTATGCTTTACTCTGTTCCACTCTACTTAAGTTCATTTGGTTTCAGAATCTTTGAGAATGTAAGCCTCTCCTTTCTTTGTTTACCTATTTTTCCAGAATCCTTAAGAATTTTTCTGTTTTTATGCCAGTATCAATGACATTTTGAATTGAATAACTTATGTTTCTGACCTTTGTAAAAATTGGCCTAACTTTTATTAGCCTAATTGATAAAAAGCGTTTAATTTTCTATGTTGTCTCAGAAACGCTTCTAAAATGCATTTTAAAAATCCACATTTATCAATACCTATACAATAACAGATCTGCCAGCGCATGCAAAAGAATCATGAATTCCCCGAATTCTCAATCAGCTTAAGTTGTTAATAAAATAAAGTTTATCATGTTTAGTGTTAAAATAGCAGCAATACCATAATTGTCCTGTATTGCTAGTCGTAATGTTGGGAGAACTACATGACATTGTTACATTTGCCCTGTAGCACAAAGCATTGTAAAATATATAATCTATATTTAGAACATAAGTTTTACAAATACTTGTGAAGAAAGTCTGGGCCCATCTGATCTTTCTAAAATGGCACATGTACATACTCGTACCAACTGTAAATTGTTTTAGACAAACACCAAAAAAAGACACGTGTCGAGTGTAAGAATTTTTCAGTTATTGAAATTTTAGCATATTGTAATATGCTCAAGTTAATATTTTTCTGTGCACATGCTGACAACCACTATTTGTTAATTGTTTGACATTTCATCTAATGGATTAATACCAGTTTATAATTAAGCTACACAAAAGTTAACATGTTTTCACCTTCACATACAAAGATATATATTCTACAGAAAATGAAATATAGATTGGAGTACACCAAAAATTGGCCATGGGTTTAGCCAACATTATGCTTTTTGTTTACTAGTATGCCACAAATTTTAAAGTTGGAATGTGCACAGAGGCTCATATTATTGCTTACAATTTGCCTGCCATAAATGATGATAATATTATAAAGTACATGTATGACATAAACTAAGCAATTATATGAGCTGGTACAATATTGGGCATGTGGCACACAGCTTGCAAAAAGTACATAATGGGGAAAAAATAAGTGCACCCATCTGATTTCAGCTCTGAGTACTAAAGCCAACTATGCAAGATACAAATGTAGTATTGTCTCCTAAGATATTTTTGCTGATATTGTAAAATGATGTAAAATTTTACATATATTGATATATACCTCCATGTTCCCAGGCAGCAATGCAGACGGTCTTGGCAGATATACAAATATTAAATGTGAGGAATAATTATCTATCTGGCCTATTTAATCTGCCAATTTCGTCATCTGATAAGCAATATTTCTACCTGTCCCTGTTACTTTTCTCATCTATATTGTTTCCTTTTCATTGACTTATTCTACCCTGTCCCATGACCTCCATAACTTTATCCATATATTGTCAGCTTTGGTTGGCACTCTGTCCAACCTGAACAACTCCAAACAGCAACGAAAGCTTCTCTGTAAATAAAGAGGAATATATAGTTCTAGTCTCCCTTTTAACCTAGACAGTCTAGCACAACCTTTCATCAGCATACTGAAACTAATAAGTCACACATAACACTCCCATCAAAATATTCCATACATGCTTATGCGATAAAATGGTAATAATACAGCAATGGTATTAGAGACTACTTATACATCAACAACTGTCACGAGTACACATTTTTAATTCTCGATATCGTAGCTACCAACATCACAGTAGACATATTCCTTACCTTAGAAGGTACATACTCAAAATCCCCTTGCTTAATAATACTCTTTGTATGCTAGTGAAAGGATTGTCATTTGCACTCACAGTGAATGTACATGTATTTTTAAAAACGTGTATTGATCTTTATTTGCAAGATACTGTCATATATTGACCAGGATAAAATACAATCTTTGTTATTTTGCACCTAACACCGTGTTGTGGACAAAAGGATCTGTGCTTTAAAGCATTCTTTTGATGTTTCGTTTGTTATTTTCTTGAATCCATTTTATTCAGTCATGATCACATATTCAAACTTCTGAGTACATCCAAACATGATTTGTTTTTCAATGCATCGTGTGTTATATGGTATAAGTGAATGCATACACAACAATTAATATAGGGAGTTCATATATTTTTTCTTTAATAAATTGCTGATGATAAAAAAGGAATAAATAATAATAACACCAGGTTAGTTTCTTTCATTTTATCAATTAAGCATTTTTTGTATTTTATTTTAACATGCAATTGGAGGGGATTCCAGTTAAAAATGGTATTAAAGAAAAACAAAAAATACATATTTAAAGTTCTTTAAATTCATTATTAAATTTTGCATGACATTTATTGACAGAACAGTTAATGCTTGATGTCCAGCTGATCCAATCCATACTCTCCAATGGCAGGGTGAGAAAAAGTGTTGCTGCTATTGTTGAACTTTCTGAACCGTAGAATAAGAACAAAAATTCTTATCAATTGACTCCAAACCTTTAAAGATGAGGCCCAGGTAGCCATGAAATTAAGTCTTCAGATAATTCCATCAGTGGTTTGCTAAGATATGATCAGATGGATCTCGTTAACAGCATTGTACTGGTCTTAGCATGCTTCTTGTTTACATATTCTAAGTGAATTTTGTAATTAGGCCATTTTAAAATGAAATTATTTTCATTAGACAAATTCTTTTTGAATTGTTCTTCATTCATTTTGATGTGTTTGGGTTCCCTCTGGTATCTTTGTGGCATCCACTTGCCTCCATGTATTTATGCTGTCTTTCGTGGCATGCATTAGCAAATGTCACTTGGTTACAAAGAAGTTAAAAATGTCTATATAGATTCAGAGTACATAAGTTATCTTTTCATCTAGTTTCTGTTATTGATAAAATACCCAACTTGCATTAAAAAATTGCATTATATGACTAACTGACCAGGTGTACTGGTTACTCTTTTATGTGTGTGTATGTGTGTCCATGTCTGCTATGAAATTATCTTGCTGCAATTTTGCGTCCCATTTGGATGTATATGGGATTCGCTACCTTTGAGATACTAACTTGGCCACTTTTAGTTTGTGAGCTCTAAACGTGCCCAAATTGCTGATTTTGAATAATTGGACATAAGAGGTTGTTTTGATGCTATATGCCAATCTTAAGGTGATCAGGTTGCAATGCAACATTGGTAACTAACTTTCTTTGCTGTAACAATAAATAAGCCACCAACAGGACCAACACAACAGCATTTCCAGCATTTAAAAGATGCTGTGCCACCACACACACACACACACACCCTTTGTTCTGATTAACCATCTGAGGAACCCCATCAACCATGATAATGTTTTCAACCTTTGGTTGGAAACTCCAGATATAATGGTACATTTCCTTAAGATTAGACACCTGAAAACCTAGCACACACAAGTGGTGTTTACTGTTGATCTCATTATGGTAGACTGATACATTCTTACTGTTAGGTATGCCAGTTAGTGGATCAAACATGTCAAATCATTCTCAAAAGTTGGCATGTTAGAGATCATTTACATAAATGTTGCTGGCTTCAGCATGACATTAAGGTGACACATGACTCTCCAAAATAAAAGGCAGAGCAACTTGATGTAATATTTCACAGAGGGACTCAAGTCAACATTTTTTATTACAAGATTTTATACTTCAGTCGGCATGATCAGTTGAACTTGATTGATAATGTAGATAAATATATTTTTGAAGATTACTGATAATTATGTTTTCTCGAATCATGAGAGTATATGTTTTTTGCTAGACAGGTTGTGTTACAAGTTTGATTAAAATCAGATCTCCACTTCACATAGGACAGTGGCTATCTGATTTGTGCTGTGTTATGGAAACATTTTGAAAATACATTACATTTTTTTGCATTTCATCATTTCTGACAAATTTGTTTTCTTTGTGGTGTTTTTGACAAGCCAGATGGTAAGTGAGTAAATCATTAATTGTTAATAACATTACTTGTGAATTTTTATTGACAGGTATATTTGGAAAGAAAGCACTTGGCACTAACAATTAACCACCATAATCAGCAAACCAAAATGTAACACCCACACATGGTATTTATGATATGCTGTTAATGTGACAATTAACAGGAGAATGATTATGCATAGTAAATGGTAAACAAATGAATTAAGATAAGTGTTCTCAATTTCAAAAGTTGTCTTATAAAATATTGTAATACATGTCAGCGATTTCAAGGTGAATAGAGGATAATTGTGAAGCTGTTGTGAGTATAAATCATAAGAAAGCCTAGCTGCCATTAATCTTGATTAACTCTGCATGATTATTTGAACTTAAATTGGAGAGATGAAGAATAATTGAAAACATTAAACTTAAGGAGCTCTCTTATTGGTTGCTTAAAAACTTTTCTATTTCTTTTTTTTTTTTTTTTTTTAAATGTTCTTCAGACCATTTTGTGGACAATCCCAATTTTCCACTCAGCATACTCAGGGCATGCTGACTTTATAATTTGTAAATGCCGGTAACATCCTGTATAAACCACGCAAAATTAAGGTTCTTATATCCATTGGTACATGAAGATTACATTGCAGTGTGATTAATCCACATGCCAGAGCCATCACTTGGTGCATTAAGGATATTGATATGAAAAGTAAAGTTTTCTTATTAAAAGAGAACAGAAATCAAAATATAGAATAATAATAAAAATACTATAGAGTTGAACCTTATTTTGAAGTATTATCTGTGACCATAATGCCAATATATAAATATTGGCATGTCTTTAATTTCCATGACCTCGTATGCAAAATTTACACACCTATTCGGTTACTTTCGTGATGTGACATCATAGTAGCGACTCTGCATCTTTTCTGGCAGTTGTCAGCGTGAAAGATATTTTAAATCTTGGGAAAAGTGTTAAACGTGTGAGAAAGATAGGCAGAAGGCCGAGTAAGTGAACACAAAATGCAACAATCAATTCACATATCTTTTATCTACACCAGCAGTAGCAAAGTTAACAAAAAATATATTAACCTGACACCTGAGGTTCCTCTAATTTTAGTTCAGGCCCATCCTGTATTCAAAGTGTGGTGTCCATTGGGCATTTGGGGGAAAAAAGTTTTCCTGAGGAAATGAGTAAATATATTTCAGTATGTTGACATACATGCCATAACACAGCACAATTTCAATAAAATCACCGCAGCCCTAGGTAAAATTGATATCTGATTTTAATAAACTGGGAGCTCTGCTAAAAATTAAATTTCTAAGCCCCTTGCATGGATGTGTTTCAAGACAATACAATTATCAGTAATCTTAACATTTATAAATTTAAAAAAAAAAACAAACACAAAAATGAACTTATCAACCTATGCCGTTTACATGTAGCATGTATAACTGGTAATCTGTAGTGAATGGAACTGATATCAAACTTTCTCTTGGGCAGTTTCTGTAGCAGTATTTAAAATAAAAGAGGTCTGGAATAAAATCCCAAGTTTCACATTAACTGACTGACAATAGAATTTAGGTGAGGCTACTATTGACCCCCACCCCTTCCCCAAATGTGCAAGAGCTCAAGGGATGCGCCATTTCTCCCTGCAATACATCTTATAATCCACCCGGAAAAGCATCTTTTCATATTCTGGTCAGCTGTGGCTAAACTGCAAAATAGCTGAAGTTTTGATATAAGTACACAAGCAATCTTTATCCTTGTATTTATCTTGTGAAAAAGACTGCTGTTTGGACCATGTTGGACAGTGCGTGTATGTAAGCACCAGCAATTTAATTGATAAATAAATCATTCCCTATTTAGCTATAACTTAGCAGGTATATAGGTTTAAGTCTTAAGACTTGTAACACTTGCTTACTGAATGAAAATATTTTTTTTCTGAATTTTTAGGAGAGGGGGGATAATCCTGCATGGTATTATAGTTGTATTTCTTCTTTTAATTTAATGATGGGAATAAAACTTTAATTATACCGTAGAGAAATGTCAATTGTTATCTGGCAGAGATTCTTTGGCAAAAATAGTGATGCAAATTTGTTTGTAGAGAAAATTACACAGCATTCACAGTGATCATTCACAGGATTTAAGTTAATGGATGATAATTTTTTTTTCTTACTATAGTACTGCTGTAATGGTTTTAAAAACTCTGAAATTTATGTGAATAATGTTTAACCTTAACATTCTATTTACTGAAGAAAAGAAATGTGTGATATTAATTGTTTTGTCCAGTGCCTGATTTAAACATAGCAGGGACCTAACCTATGGGAAGCTGTAGAGGCCATATTTGGTATAAAATAAAATTGAAAGACCACTTCTAAGAATTTGGTGATTTTACTAGATCAGGAGGTAGGTGTGGAAATACCCCAAATCAGGAGGTTTTCTCGCAGCTTGAAAGTTGTCAGGTATGAGCTGTGTGGTCTTAATGGGGTTCATATCTTCCGTGCAATATAATCACTATCTCCCTACAATATATAATTTATAAACATTACAGTCAAATAAAAATTTGTAGAAAATTACATACATAAAAGCAAAACTTTTATTTCTGGTCTTCTTTAAGTCAGAAAAATAAATTGTCCACAGTGAATCAGGTTACTTAACTCATTAACCCTGGAGGTTTTTGTCGTTTTCATCTGAAATACGAGTAGGAAATCGATCTTGGGAGATATTTCTGAATATATCGACTTCCAAGACATTTTTGGTTAACTTTATGCCTATTTGTGTTAGAAACGTTGATTTTTATTGGCTCTTTCGCATGAGCATGAGCAGAAAGGTAAAAATTGAAGTTTTTTTCTTAACGGACTCATCATTTCCATGTCGAGACCACTCTTCATTCTAAATGCCCATCTTGTCCTACTTTTTGCAAAGGTTCACATATCTGTGTGCAATTCAGACTGGTCTGCCTTAGATCTGAGACAAAAAATTTTAAAATCCGAACACAAAACCGGATCATGACCTCAGGCGAATTTTGGCTGGAAAAAAAAACATGGGTCAAAAAAAATTATTTGGTATTATTGTAAAGCTACATGTGTCTATATCTTTCTATCCATTTTATTTCGTCACACATGACCTTAGTGCTTTTCATACTGAAGCCCAGACAGGCAGTTGTGTAGAACTGACAATTTTTTCAATCAGTGATGTCGTGACATTGGTTAACGTGGCTCTACAGGACAATTTTCTTCATATTTCAGCATTTTATATCATTTTAAAGTGCATGAAATTCTCTGCAATTGAAAATATTCATATCTAAAATATTCATTGCAATTTAAAGAGAAGCAAACTAGTAAAAAGATTTTAAAAAATTATAAAACTTAATTTCAATGCAATTTTACTATTAGAAAGGATCATTTTCTATCCAATATGTAAACATATCAAATGTGGAGAATTTTAAGTTTTTTAAAATGGTTTAAAAATTATTAAAAAAATTTTTAATATACTTGCATGAAAAATTGGGAGCTTGCTGCAGACAAATCCTCATGTGGAAAGTTGACAGACAATGCTGCTCATTTTGATTCTGTATTTTCATTTCATAACGAATTATATGCTGCATTCAAAATGCTAATGGTTGTCATTGTTATTTCCAGGATTGCTGTACAATTTCATAATAGGCACACATATTTATACTTTCACAACTGAATTGTTTGAAGAAGACAAATAACTTCTTACCTATTTATATTTTCACAATGGATTTGTTTGAAAAAACATCAGTAACTTCATATACAGAATTCAAAATATTTTACAAGGTATGTAGTTATTGTCACTTTTACAACACGGTACAATATCACAATTAATTTGCTCTGACAATGTGAAATGTCAAACAACCTAAATGCAGAGGTACATTACATTGCACACAACCAAACTTGGAAGTTCCAGTCCTATGACCTGGCCCTGCTTTCACTCTACATTACGACACATACTTCTTTTCATGCATCTTCACAACATCATGGCGAGCAGTTGGTCTTGCTGCATTCATGACTGGGGCATCCTTTCTTGCTCTGACATCTCAATGAGACTTTCAGCTAAATCTTCAACAGACTCGTGAAATGATGGATACTCATCATTTATAAAACTGGAATTGGGAATCCAATGCAATAACATGTACATTATACACACTTGCCATCAGAAGGTAGAAAAATAAATGTCTCCACCATATTTTGGATCTCAGCTGAATCATGTAGTAACCTAGTTACAAATTTCCAAATTTTGATAATCCTGAAGAATTCTGGCAACTAGCACAGGTTCTTTCTGCCCATCATCATTTCTACGATTGACAGAACAAATGGTTGTTGGATCATGGAAAATTGGGCAGCAACAAGACAGATGTTGTGTACATCCATATACATTATGACAGTTCATCTTTCTGTGCAACGCAAAACTTGTGTTTTTGCAGTTTGATGTGTTTTGGCAAAAGTTCTGCAGAAAGACCTTTATGATTGGAGAAAACTGTTCCACATGCATTTAAACCTCTCATATGCAGTTCAGTAAATAAGGAGAGGCTCAAATAAAACTTATCCAGGTATACCCTGATGTTCTTGTGTTGTAGGTCCCCCCCAAAAAAATCAGAGACCACTCTTTATGCAAGTCCCTTTCCTGTATTGCACTCCTCCTTTCCTGTGTACACCTGAAATCTGTGCATATAGCCAATGGTGCTTTCACAAAGAGATTAAACCTTGATTCCCAACTTTATAGGCTTTGCAGCTAAATATTGCCTGAATGAAAGTCTCTCTTTGTATTTCACCATACTTTCATCAATAGTCAAATGTCCATTGGGCATATACAGGGACATAAACTTCACATTCAAATAAATTATTATCCAGCATACTTTCTGGAGTCTGTCAAGTGTTCGTAAGGGTGCAGCTTCATTATTATGCACATGTAATGCCATATCTGATTGAAATGATTTGGATATGATAGTATTAGATGATCTGGATATGATAGTGTTAAAATTGGTCTTGAACATCCTTTTATTTGGTCTCTAATAGTCATTTCTAGATGGAAGATGTAAAACACCCATGCAGAAACATAAATGCCTTCATTGTCGGAACATCAACTGGCATCCATTTTGCTGCAAAAGGTGGAGATGGATTCTTTCTGCATTCTTGTTCTGTATAATTGTTGGTTTCTCTCACAAAACGTTGCCAAAATTCTTCATCCCAAATTCAAAATAGTGGCATGCCTCATGCTGGGTGTTGAATTACTGTCCCTCTGATCCTGGTATACGGACTAACATTACGATAAGTAAAATTTTCAGTCCAATTAGCTTGAAAGCCCTCAAAGTCATTATCATCGTCTGAGTCCAAAAAAACAAAACAAAACAGCTAACCAGTTATCGTCTGCTGGACCCACTTCATGCAAATTAGCATCATGATCACTGCTACCTAAAACAAAATTGTCAACATTTTCATTAGAATCAGCCTCCAAGTCGCTGCTATCACCTCATGAAATGTGTCCACCATGTTGAAATTCACACGCTAAACCATTTTAAAATTAAATTTTCAAGATTTTAAAAAACTTGGAACCTTGTGGTTACTCTAAGCAGTCGTGTACCTTATACCGTTATTTCCTTTTTTTCAAGAGTTCATGTAAAATAATGACAGTACATGTACACGGTTCAATCTTCCCTTCAGTAGAATGCTGTGAACATATGACTGGAGCTGTATCCCTCTGCCAAAGGGGTAACGCTACCGAGCTCAGAAGTAGGCTACCACCTCCTGCTCCTAAAACGCGGTGCTAGGGTTAGTGAGTTAATTAACCTGTTTACCTAAGCTTCCCATGTTTTATTTTACCAATAGTTTACCTAGTTTATGCCTTCACCATTAATATTATTTTATATGAAAGATTGATTTGCATGCCTTTTTTTGTAAATTGCAGTGCATATGATTGTGTAGTACCCAGTAGGGGTAAAGCTTGTGTCAAAACGGACATTCAGATTGCTTTGCCAGATGGGTGCTATGGACGTATTGGTAAGAAAGTAGAAATTATTTATTATACCTTCATTTTTGGCAAAACAACTTTAATTGATAAATGTTTAACGATATATGATGAACATAACCTTGTTGTTATGGGTCCACCACATGGTGAACTTGCATTAGTTCACATTCAATGCATGTTTAAAATGTTAAGATGTTCACTGGATGGATTGTGGCATGCTAGGTCGTGTGAGTTGCACATTTTAAAAAATTTATTACATCCCTTCTGAACTGTAAAGTTGAACTAGAATCATATCCAGATGTTTTCAAATGTACCTATTCATGTGAAGTGTCTGTATGATCAAACTTGATGATAAAATTATTTTAGAAATGATGTCAAGCAAGCAATCCATGTTTAAAACAAAAGGGAAAGTAAGCCTCTTGCAAAAGTGTTAATAACCAACACCAAAGAATAAAAAGGAATGTTCCATTTTTATGAACAAAAAACTGGAAGTGATAGTTATGTTTATCTGGCATCACATACCAATTTGAGTATGTCTTGTGGCAGGAAATATGATAACCATTGTCATGTGAGATGGATAAATAATTTCCAAGAATTGCATCAAATTGAGAGATGGCAACAAGCCATTGATCTGCATAAGGTTTGGAACTAAAGTTTGCAAATGATGAATAAAGTCTATATGTATTTAACAAACTTTTCAGTTGAACATAATGTTTATCGTCGCTGCATCTTATGAATACCAAACTTTTAATTATGTTTTCCAGCTTTACAATAGCAGTTTGCAATCTTTTGTTACACCTTACTGGAAACTGGTGAATCTTGCAGAAAAAAAAGCTGCCTAACAAACTCAAAACTCATCTATTTCAACTGCAAGTTCAGTCATAAAGACTTAATAATGTATCCTTATAACATCCTTACCTTAAAAATTTACATTTTTTTTTTTTTTGGTTTCCAATTTTGTGGTGTTTTTATTTTTTTTAACCATATCATTGTCTTTTATACTTTTTAAGTGTTGACAAATGTTGTTGGGCTTAACGCCATTTTTCAGCACATGATAGGCTATTCATGGCAGCCAGTATTAATGGTGGAGGAAGAAACTGGAAAGAACTACCCAACCACGAGAAGCTACTGGCAAGCTTTCTCACATATCCACATTCGCAGAATCTTAGAAGTGAGGTGGCAGAGATCCGTAACAGACAGCGCCTTAGACCCATCAAATGTTGTAAAGTGCTTAGAGCTTCTAAAGATTAGGTGCTATATAAAGTCCTCATTATTATTATTACGGATTTTCCTGCACATCCCAGAAACTAGAGTTGCATGCTGGGGTGGATGATGTTGTGTAACAAAAAAGTGGGAGGCCCCCGAGTGGTCTAAAGCACTCTTCTTTTTGGATCACTGCCATCTCACCTGTCTGCGTGGGCTTGAGTCTAAGATTCGGCGAATGTGGATATGTAAGAAAGCTTCCCAGTAGCTTCTCGAGGGTCGGTGGGTTTTTGTTCAGCAGATTTCCCGGTTTCTTTTTCCACCATTAATACTAGCCACCATGTATAGCCTATCATGTGCTGAAAAATGGCATTAAGAACAACAAAAAAGTGGGTGAATTTGTAGTGAAATGTAGCTATAGTTTATTTGTTTCATTTCTTTATTTCAGCTCCACGGTCAGGTCTGGCAGCTAAGCATTTTATTGATGTTGGAGGTAAGAATATATAGTCCAAAGGTCAAGTATGCATGTGGTATGAACTTGTGTCCTTCAGTGAAGATTAGTGGTTAGTTTTCTGCTCTTTAACATTTATGGGTGTTGCTATCGTTCTAGCAGCTGATATACACACACACATGCAGGTTCCAAAGTATGTTTAGTTGTTAATAATGGAAATAACAGAAGAGAAATGCAAGGATTTTTGGGATAAAAGAATAAGAGGTTGAAAATTTTTATGTTCCCGTTTATATATATATTCAATGCATATACATTTTATGTATGTTTTATGTAGATTGTTGAAGTTTATTGATTTATATAATGTTGTTTTGAAGAAACTAGCCATTAAAAATTCCTGGAATTTAGTCTTAAATTTCTGAAGGCTCATTTTCGAGTTGTCGTAAAACTGGCCATGTATGCATGGAGGTCAGCATATTTTGTATTATTTTGCAACAACTCCAGGTAAGGAAATGTCAGCAACAGCAAGTACAAGGGTCATCAGCAGCCACACTTCCAATTTTAAATTTGAAAAACCTAGATAGCCATTTTTCAGAAATGACACAATATCAGATTTATAGTGAATTGATGGAGCTGGCCCTTCAAAATAATTGTTAAATCTGTTGTTGCAATAGCTTATCGCTTTTGATGCCATGCTGATAACTATGCAATCCATTCGGCTGTAATGCCATTTTTCTTGTAACCATGTGGTCCCAACACATCACAAACTGTTCTGACAAATGCGATTGCATTTTATTCCCACTTGTGGAGTCTTGAAAATTTGCTATCACTGTTACGGCCAAGACTATTTTCTTCTTTCTGTCTTGAAGGGTTTTCTCAGCTGCCTTGTTTAGTCCAAGAAGATAGTGGGCATTACAGTATAAAAAGTGTAAATGTTCAATGTAGCTTGATATCCATCAAAATTGTCGTTGACATCAAAATTGTCGTTGATTTTCTTCATTAATCTAACATAATCTGACAATGCTTGTCAGTTTCATTAGAATTTCTTGAATAACAACTTCATGTGTTTTTGACAATTTATTCAAAATGTTCACCGTAACTGAACACATGGCAACACATTTTTCTCAATATTTGTAGGAAATACGTGAATTGAAACTGTCTTTATGACATCTGAGAGATGCCGCCACTTTTTCAATTATGGCAGAATACTTTTTTTTCTGTTTTTATCTCAAGTTTCATAGTTTGAATTTGTGTCCACATATCAGCATTTTCCCTTCTTAACTTGGAGTTTTTGTGTTCCAGTGCAGAAATAATTGAATTATTCTTACTCAGTTTTTCTTGAAAATGGGTCAGTTCATCAAACTCAGTTTCTGAAAATTTCTGTTTGGGCTTTTGCTATGTTTGACACTTTCTACTAATTCAATATCTGATTGTTTACTTGATGTTTTATTAAATTTTTCAAGGGCAGTCAGATGTGGATATTTGGTGCTAAGGAAAGATGTGTAATCCTTTTGGATTGCAATCTTTGTTTTTTGCAAGAGCATGTGAATTTTCAACATTTATGTCAGTTTTGATGAAGGCACATTTTTATGCTTGAATCACTTTCAAACAACTGGTAAGGTATATTATTTCTGGGATGAACATTTTCCAACTATAATGACAGCTATTGTCATTACATCAACAGATGGCTAGAATAGACTTGGGTCTAAAAGGTTTTCCTGTTTTGTCCGAATTGAGATAAAGGTCTTGCCTTGTGGTTTTTTGATTTCCTACATTTTTCAAAATTAGGCAAAAATGTGGAGTGAAAATTCGAAAACTGGCTGTCACATCAGTACTCACCTTATCACCTACAAATTTGAAGAAAAAACCCAAATAAAAATAATACAATTTACAAAAAGAAACAAAGTGAAGAGGGTAACCAAGCCCATTTTCTTACAAGCAGAAAGGTCAAAGATCACAATTTTATTGCTATCTATTAATTATTACTTGCTCAGTTACATACACCAAAACAAAAAACTGTCACCAAATTTACTTTAAATAAGTAACATAACATGCCAAATTTCATCTGAATTGCACATGATAGGATTTTTTTTTGCACCGTAGAATTGCCATTCCAATAAATGACTTCAAGTACTCAAAAAACCCAGATATAAAGACAAAAATAAATATAAAACCTTAAACATTAACATTTTACTTACTAACTAGCAATAATTAATCATGAATGGAATCTCAGAAGCAATGGTGTGTCTTGGATTTACAAGTCAGGCGGCAAAAGTGTTTTGCCAGCCATTACAGATGGCTTATTCCCAGCATACTTTAAAAAGTACAGTGATCTTGCATGAAAATAGTCACTTTGAAGTTTTCGTGTAAAATTTGGAGACCCTTTCCAGTTTACACAGTAAAATTTAGGTCATTCTCTCTGCCTTACAATGGTGCCAAATATAATAACATGGAAGTTTACCACGCACAGTGCCACGCATTAAAATAAACGTGTGTAAAATTTAGACATTTGGATGAACCGTCACTGCACATACCTCAAACAAGTGTAATTTTAAATGTAAAAGTAAAAGAAAAAGATTTTTACATTATAGAAAAAGTAGTTCTTTTGAAAAATCTTTAATTTTTATTGATTTTGAAATTAGTGATGGCACAAAATTTATTGATCAAAATGTGAAAAATAAAATTCACTTTGTGCTGTCAGCCTGTTTATCCTGGTCCTGCTAGGTTAAATTTCCATAAATTTGAAACATGGTAGTGCTTGAAGAAATATTTATTTTGTCCAACCCTAGTACCATTATTACTGGAATAGCCCTGACTGAAATTGCTTTATAGAAGATCAAATAGAACATAATCAGATTTCAGAGTTTAAAAATATTCACTTCGCCTTAATGACAGCATAGTGGCAGCATGATTTACAAAGTTTTTCAGGGTTTTGATTATTGCAAGTCAAGTGATATAGATACGCTGGCATTGAATTCTTACCCTTACACCAAGCATGGAAACACTTTAATTATTATCAGATTTGTTGTGAATATATTGTGTAAAACAAATTAGGTATTTTTAGCTATATTTAATGATGATAATCTGATCATTTTCTGAGTTCTAGATAAGATCAAATTTGCGATGTTGTGTGGGACGAACTATATTGTCATGGTGTGGACATGCAAAAATGTCCATTTCAAATGCAGCTTACATCAAGGTCAGAAATGCATGCATTCATTTTCCTTACTCTAAAGTATTGTTTCCATGATAATTTTCTCCACATTGTTTAAGTGGTAAACAATACATTGATGGTATTGTTTATTAACATTTATACTGGTAAAATTTGGTCTTGTACCAATTTTTTCCATCCTTGTCAGCGCAAGGTACTTGTAATAGCAGAAACGCTGGATCATTTCTTGTAGAATTTCTTCGAGATGGACATTAAAAGTTGCATTTTGTCAAATTAAGTGTTCTCAAGATAACCGAGGTCGAGGCAAGTAGGTTTGACTGTACCATCATTTCTCAAATGCCAAAGTTGTGCTAATTGAAAAATATATTGGAAAATGTGTTGATTCATCTCGAGTACCAATCCCAAAAATGGTGTTATCCCTAAATAGTTCAGAGAAACACATATTGTCAACTATGATGCAACCATTATCAGTTAAGCAAATGAACTGACCATTTATATCATCAAAGAGCCTTCCATTCATAATATCATAATTTAAATTTCTACATAAATGTATTACATACAGGTCAGAATTGTTATATGCTTATAAAACTGGTATGATGGTCAATCTAGATAAAACTTAATCCTCGTTTTCAGAAATGGGAGATAACTCAAGCAAAAGGAGGTATGGTTTTTCAGAGAAAATAATATTAAATGTTTGCCTTCTGTCAAGAACATGGGTTTATTTTTCACCCCAAGGTTGGTTTGGACGAAAACAAAGCAGATACTGACAGCTTAAGAAAAGAAATCAAAGACTTTGAAATGTCAGAAATGATTTGGCTGCTTTAGTGTAGAGGATGCATTTAAAAACTTATTCTATAATAAAACAAACTGCTTGCTATTGGTCACTATGTTTGCAAAAAATTAAGGATTTAACACTGCAAAACTGCAAAGTTGTAATAACAACTTACATAAATTTTTGTATTATAACATGTATAAAATCAAATTAGGACCATGAAGTATACCTCTTATTTAGATTATTGTATCAGAAAATCGCTTGCTAAATTTAAATTCTCAGATATGCTGAAAATGGACATAGGTTGTCATAGTTAGATTGAGGTAAATAGTAGGTATTGGGAATTTTGGAAGAAAACTAATTGTGCGCTAAAAGACGAATTCCATTTTGTTTGTCCAACTTGTGACCATATAAGAAAGAAATAATGTTTATTATCTCTTACTATCTAATGAAAAATTTGCATCTCTTATGAGTCATTCATAGTAATATATTATAAGAAATCTTTCTTGCTACATCAGTTGTTTTTTTTTGTCTTGGACAATCTCTGATGACTCAAATACAAGTTGAATAATATATGTAGAGGTAGGAGCATCATTATTAAATAATGCACCTATCATTGGAAATTATGTCTATACCAGACCTGTTTACCCGACCGTATTTGTACGGAATAAAGCCCATCTGTACGGTCATACGGTCATTGAACTGAAAATACGATTTGAGGTTGCATTTATTTATTACTTTTTAAAACTAATTTTTTAAGCCTTTTTTTTTCCGTTTCGTTGTATCGTCTCTTCGGTCCTCATCCGCGTCCGCATTTTGTGCCACGTCACTTATTTTGACATTCTCAACATCCGGTCGTTTAAACGAAGGAAAATGCCGCCGACAAGAAAGTTTCAGCACGAAACTGATGATGAAAATGGAAAGTCTAACACAGAAAGCAGCATTTTCTACTAGTTTATTCTACTCTGTGGCTATGCCTTAAACCATCGTCAAAAGGAGAACATTTTGTGCATTGCACTGTTTGCAACTTAGACTTTTCCTGTGCACATGGTGGAAGGAATGACTGTTCACGGCATGTGGAATCGGGAAATCATACAAAATTGAATCATTAGTGAATGGAAATAGAAACATTTTGTCATTGATGAAAGGAAAGGAAGTCAGTGATCAAAACATACTTTAAAAAGCAAATAACACGTGCTGAGGCGATTTTATGTGAGTTGATCGCAAATATGAATTTGTCATTGAGTACAGCTGACAAGTTAACGGAAGCAATGAAAAATAATTTATTAACCTTATTTCCATTCGAGTAAATATTGACAAAGATGATACTAGATTTTATCAGATAAATAAGATTGCCTTCACCTATCTAGATAAACTTATTATTTTCTAAGTGGATGGGTGGTAACAATGTCTGTCATAATGTTTTATATCAAGTCGTCCTTAACCAAGTAAAATAGAGAATTGGCTTTAATTAAAATGTTATGGATATGTGTGAAGCTGAGAAAACAGAATTTCTAGAGAAAGTAACGGAGGTAAACAACAATAAATTTGGTTATATTGTGGTACTTTTTTGTGGTTTTTATCACTATAATATGAACAGGATGTTTAAGTCAGGGTGTTCAATTTCTGCATATTTGTGTCTTGAAACACAGAATTAACTGAATACCAGAGTCTTTGCAAACTAAGAGTTATTTACACAATATTGTATAGTCATTATGTCGTGTAATACTACATAATGATAATTATAGTATTTTGATAGTATTTACTAATTGTTTGCTGAAAATACTGACTGCGGTCTGAAAATACTGACAGGCATTGCTTAAAATACTGACAGGAAAATTTATGGGTAAACAGGTCTGCTATACTCATGATGAACACCATATTTAACTTCTTTTAACCATCGTGCACCTTATATTTACTTGCATTTTGTAATATGGGGAGTGCAAAGCTTAATGAAAGTTGTAAAACTATTTCAGCTGGAGTCATAGATCAAGACTATAGAGGAAATGTAAGCGTTCTCTTGTTTAACTTTGGAGACACAGATTTTGAAGGTAAGATTGCATTTAATTTTTATTATAGAATTTTTTTTATAAATTTATTAATTTTGAATCTCTTTTCTTGCAATTGAAGAATTTCTTTTTTTATGCACTTGCCAAAATGTACAGTTTATAATGTTTCTACAGCATAATCATGGTTTTACTTCATTTAACTTTATTAAGTTGAGTGGTCTAAACTCTCACCTGTCCACATCAAATCTGCCTGTATGGGTACTTGAGAAAATTTGCCAGTAGTTTCTTTTGGGTCTTTTGTTCATCCCAGGGTTTTCCATTGTTTCTTCACAACTTGTATACTGAAAATTGGTATTAAACCCATAACAGCCTTTAGCAAACTTGGTGCAATGGCTTGCACTTGGGTTAAAAGAGTCCATTGTTTTGAGGGTCAGAGGACAAGGTCACTGTCTGGAAGGACAAAAGGTAACTGCACTGTAACAGTAGTTATTATATGCTCTTTTTTTTCTTTTCTTTTCTTTTTCTGTTAACTTTACATTATCAGAATTTTTAATATTCCCCGTATTTGAACAACTTCATACTCCACCCCACGTGCAAAGGAACTATTTTCTAACATAAACAATTTTTTATGTATGAACTAAAGCAGATATTTCATGGATGGCCACATACCAGCAAATGTTTCATAAACTGACACATGCAAACTGCTTTGGTACATTTCACATTTACTTTTTTGATACATTGTTTCAGATTTAGCTAGATATAGACGCTTTACAGAGTCCTCACAATAACACGCAAGTTAATACACATAAACTGTCTTCTTTAGTTGGTAATAAAAATGGCAAAATATATACTTAGAATTTTTACATCCTGAATTTCCTCAAAAAAATATACTTTTGTAGGTCTATAAATCTGAATTAGATGAGCCATGTCATAGGTTCTCATGGTTGATTACACATTTTGAAATTGTACTGTAATTTTGAGTATATTCCAAGTGCAGTTACATCCTCACTGCACTCAAAATAAAATAAACATTAAATTCCACAGTATCTTTTCGATAATTGCAATGAAGTCTTCATAATTTTCCTACATTATGATCTGAATCATTCAGTGACAGAAAAGAAATATGCATACCGATGTCAACACACTTCAAAACGATTAAATAAGCAGATGCTGCTGAAATCTGGTGCAAGTTGCTTCATGTAGATAAATCCAGACCATAATCAAAAGAATGTGTTGAATGGACAAAAATACCAAAATGTATTCATTCCAGATCAAATGGAAAGGTTGTTGCAATGCATATTCATTAACAATATTACTCTAAATTTCAATTTTAGGTAGAGGAAACACCATTTTCTTTCGAAACTTACGTCTAGCGCATGACCAATTTCATATTTATCTGGCCAGAGTTATGCGCTCATTGATAATGTTGTGCAATGATCCATCAACGCTTATGTAGTTTAGAAAAAATAAAGTAATAATTTGTTTTCTCATTTTTACTAACATTCCACTAATTGCACAAAACATATTCTTGAAAAAATGATTTCTGAGTAACTATGACATAAAAGTACACTTGTCTGTAGACTAGTGGTGACTTTCCTTAGTGTTATGTTTTATTTATAGCAGCTGCCCTATTTTCAAGAAGACCTCTGCTTCTGTTTATTGCATCTGTCTGGCTTAGGACATAACAGACTGGTTTTCTAATTTTTAATCTTTGCTCACATTCTTCATTACAATAATGTAATGTACAGAACCATTCTATAGGAATTTGGCAGTTTTTGTCCTATTTATTCTAGTCGATGCATATATTACAGTAAAAATGTTTCTTAAATGATTTCATAGATTGATTAGAAATAAGAAAAAAACCCAGAAAAACGACTAAGAGATGAATACCTCAATAACACAACACAGTGCCATTCTAGGGCTGCTTGACACCCATTGAAGGCTGTGCGGAAAGGATTTTAATATTATTCATAGTGTAAAACAAAGACGTCTTGAATTAGCTCGTTTTGCTAACTCCAATACTTAGGTAACATCTTTTTTACAACAGGTCTAAATTGTGGAAACAAAAATTATAATTGCAGATGCGTTATTTACCAAGCTTTTAATAAAATAATAGTGGTATAATACATCTTTGGTCCTTTGTTCAGACAGATGCTTCCTGATGCCAAAATTGTGGAAAATATGCATGTTTTTGCACATATGCACATTGAATTTTATTATATGTGGATTACGCTCTTTTTCGGGCTCGGATTACTTCTTTCGTTAACTTGGATTACGCTTTTTTTTTTCATTTTCAAAGGTTGGCATGGTTAAAGTAAGTGTTAAAGATAAATAATTTTTCAGTATGTCGTGTTGTATTCTGTTTCCAATCCACTATTAAAATGCATTTTGGTGACATCTGTTTATATCCAGTAGTACCACTGGCAACAAAGATACATGTATATGGTTTTCGTTTGAAGCCCTTTGTTGTGTAGAATTTACTTTTCCTTAAAGTTCGATAATTCTCAGTCGTTTAGTGAGCTGATAATTTTAAATGTGACAATAGGCATACCACCACACATAGACTAGTTATAGAACAGTTGTTTGCCTATGACCAATTATTGTATGTTTATGTGCATGTAGACATCCCAAAATGTATTTTGGTTCTCTTATTTTAGTTAAGAAAGGAGACAGAATTGCTCAACTGATCTGTGAAAGGATATATATTCCAGAGCTCCAGGAATGTGAGGTAATTATAACCTATTTGTTGCTTTTTGATGCACCTTAAAATAGCAAGATATTTACATTACTAGTATTGACTCAGTGTTGACTGAGCTGTGACATAATATGTACCTCATGCTATAGTTTTAAGGAGATTGTTGTACCTTGACTGAGCTGTGACATAATATGTACCTCTCATGCTAGTGATAAGGAGATTGTTGTACCTTGACTGAGCTGTGACATATGTACCTCATGCTATAGTGATATGGGGATTGTTGTACCTTTACTGAGCTGTGACATAATATGTACCTCTCATGATATAGTGATAAGGGGATTGTTGTACCTTGACTGAGCTGTGACATAATATGTACCTCTCATGATATAGTGATAAGGAGATTGTTGTACCTTGACTGAGCTGTGACATATGTACCTCTCATGCTATAGTGATATGGGGATTGTTGTACCTTTACTGAGCTGTGACATAATATGTACCTCTCATGATATAGTGATAAGGGGATTGTTGTACCTTGACTGAGCTGTGACATAATATGTACCTCACATGATATAGTGATAAGGGGATTGTTGTACCTTGACTGAGCTGTGACATAATATGTACCTCTCATGCTATTATGATAAGGGGATTGTTGTACCTTGACTCAGCTGTGACATAATATGTACCTCTCATGATATAGTGATAAGGGGATTGTTGTACCTTGACTGAGCTGTGACATAATATGTACCTCTCATGCTATTGTGATAAGGGGATTGTTGTACCTTGACTGAGCTGTGACATAATATGTACCTCATGCTATAGTGATAGGAGATTGTTGTACCTTGACAGAGTTGTGACATATGTACCTCTCATGATATAGTGATAAGGGAATTGTTGTACCTTGACTGAGCTGTGACATAATATGTACCTCTCATGCTATAGTGATAAGGGGATTGTTGTACCTTGACTGAGCTGTGACATATGAACCTCTTATGCTATAGTGATAAGGGGATTGTTGTACCTTGACTGAGCTGTGACATAATATGTACCTCTCATGCTATAGTGATAAGGAGATTTCTTAATTTGAGGGGGACACTGGCACTTTTGGGAGAAATGTCTTTGGTACTTGATGTGACACTGCATTGTCAGGCATAAATGATACATGTTCTGTGCTCAAGTTATTTAATTTAAAATTGGCATGAGATGTTGTATAAAACTGACATTTCAATGCTGTGGTACAAACTGCTGAAAGTTTCTTTTGTGTTAATATCGTTATTTTATGCCATGCCTCTACAAGTCACTGCATAATGTGAATTCATGACAGCTCAGTGGTTAAGGCCATTGACATGTAACAAGTTTCACCATCGGACTAAGTTGGATTGCCTCACTATGCAATAACCATGGTAATGCTATTCATATTCCTTCCTTTTCTTTGGTACTTGACAAATTCTGAAATTTTTTGCTGAACCATGAAAAATAAAGCATGATAAAGGTCTCTGTAATTCTTTATGGAATATGTCTGCATTTTTAAACTGCTTTTTAGCTCAACCTGATTTTTACAACCAATCTGGATGCCAGCTGCAAGTAATCATCATGAATGATGTTAATTTGATTCACCAATTGCACATATCTGACTTTTGCATACCTTGTCAGTGTCATCTGAGAGTGGAACATGTACATTCTTTCAGACAAAATTTTTGTTAATTTTTTTTTATGAACTCTTGCAAAACTACAGAGAAAATCTAACTTCCAACCGGAATGCTGTTTATGCAAGTTATGACCCATATTTTAAGAATTTCTTATTTTTTTTTTCTTTCATTTTCATGTATTTTAAATTAATTTTGAATGATTATCATTGCTTTTTTTGCAGTTCTTTACAGTTGTAGAACTTTTAAATTTGCACTATATTGCCAGTGTTTGGGTTGTACATCATATATCATGTGTATTACTTTTGGGCTCCACATGGTTCTAGGAACAAAAACCAGTGTCAGTGGGACCATGTCCATATACATAAGGCCTTGGAGAAAAGTTTCAACTTCTAAGTATTTCATGCCATTTTCATGTACCTTACAACATATTGATTTGAACCTGGGCAAGAAATGAAACCTGTTCATTATGCAGTATCTTGTCTCAATATGGGTTAATAGAAAGTGAAAGGTCAAGATTGTCTTTCCAAATAAGAAGTTAAATAATACTATTCACTACATTTCACAGTTAGCCTGATGTGCTTTAGTTCTTTATTTCCAGATTTCACTATAATTAAAGCTCTGGCAAATTTGAAACTCTTATTGTAGCCCAGCAGGCTGCCAATAATAATAATAACAATGAGGACTTAATATAGTGCCTGATCCAGAGCAATTTTGTATCCAAAGTTTATGGCTTACTGTCATGGTGCTTTTGAATTTCTCCAAACCCAGCACTGTATATGCAGTTTTTAACAGCTCAAATTGTTGTTGCCCAAAAATCACCAGATGGTATATTTTGTGGCCATTGAGGGGAAAAATTCTTAACTTGCCACATTGGTGAAGCCTGGCGCAATTCCTTTGATGCATTTAGTAATATATGGGGAAATTTGCCTTAGAAAAAAATTATCCTTTACAACTTTTTGAAGTTTTTGAAAACTTTCAGAGAAACACCTTTCTAAGGCTGTACAAAGCCCTAAAAATGTTTTTCGACACTGCAAAAAAAAAAGAGATTTCAAAATGTCAAAGATTTTGTGAGCTAGAAAAATAAAATTGTTGGCGTATTTCTTATAAATTTGGTTTGCTTGCCAAAATAAATTGCTGTTACCTGGCCATAAAGGCAACTAAGCTTGAGGTATGGCCTCTTATCTGGTGTCAGGCCTGCCTACTCGTTATTTGGCACCAAGTTTTTCTGCCACAACCCTTAAAATAAGGACTTGTGGATTAAAAGCAAAAGTTTTGGAAAGTGATTCTTGTCATCAAATTTTGGTACTGGCTTATCTGTGTTAGATCTGGAGCAAGGTTTCATGCTCAGATCAGATTTCTTGATTTGTTTTAGCCCAAAATCTTAAATATTTTTTATGGTGGCAGCTGTTCAAAGAGAGCATAAGTAATGAAGAAATCACATAAGGAATTACTTACAGCCATATCATAAACAAATAGCCACATTTCCATTTTCATCTTTTATGCTGGTATTTAGTATGTTAATTAAACTAACACTAAATATCAGCATTTCACAGTATAACTATAGCATACATGTTAATGGTAAGTAAATAGCATATATTTTATTTCACATCCTCGTTTTTATTCCAGTTGAGTACCAGTTTGCCATATTGTATTCAGTGGAGTTAGGGAACCAGGATAACATTGTACCTATGGGTGAAGAAACTTCAACCTATGTCTTTTGCCAAATCCCCTTGTACTTTTAGGTACAAGTCAGATAAATAATTTTGTGCCATTTCATTGAAAATAGTTCTTTTGTAATTAATATTATTCCTGTTTTTTATTTTTCAGAGCCTGGATGACACTGAGAGGGGTCATGGTGGATTTGGTTCAACTGGAACAAATTGACACTGGGAGAAAAAAATTGGTGAATCACTGCTAAACTGCTTTGCAAGTTGTCTTTCTGAGAAAGCACATTGTGGAAGTGTACGCTAGGTTTCCTGGACATAATGGCTATGAAAGAAATCTTGTTGATATATTTGTATAGTTAGTTTGATAAGGATTGGAAGGTGTCACAGTAGTATTCAAAATGAGACAGTAGTTTCTATATATTTAATGAAAAACACAAGACTACTATTTTGCATGAATCAAATCTGTCCCTAGCAGTCACACATGGGAAAAAGCAAAACTATCCATTGCACTTGCTTCAAGCTATGGCCCTTTCCAGCATAATGTTGTTAATTTAACATAACACTTGATTTTCACAAGTTCTGGCCCATTCCTGCTGTATACTTTAGTCAGCATCTAAAGTAACAATTGTTCTTCAGAATTGGATATGTTAATCAAAAGGGTATTTTTATGAAATTATGCCATTTTTGAATGGTCAGAATATTCACACACTTGATTTGAAGTTAAATAGTTTTACTACAATTGGGTCTTGTGTCTTTGAATTCAGTAAAATAGTTTTTCAGTTATGCATAAATTGTATATAGTATGAAAAAAAATTAAAATTTACTCTAACTTGCAAAGAAATAAATTGATGTTACGGCTGACTTCAATAATTACAATGTATGATCATGTTACAATTATGAATAGTGGGTATTTTCAACAATATAAACCAAACCATTTAATTGGTTCAATGTAATAAAAAATGTTTTTCTGCATCATTTTCTATTCAAAATGTAACATTTCCTGTAAAATATTTTTGTATAGCATCTGATGTGTGCTATTTATCATCATATAAAAAGTAACTTTATTGAACTTTATCATATCAACAGTGCTTGAAAAATCAGATTTAGAAAATTGCAATCATTATATATAAAAGTTCACGATGTTAGGAATCTACATATAATCATGTGACGATTTTTTTTCTTCAACTTTGTGGCCTTTTCATCATATGTTTCAATTTGTCATAAACTAAGAGCAGTAAGCATGTTGATTTGTGCAAGTGAATTTTCAACCCTTGGTCAACCATATCTGAGTAAGTAAAACAAATCCTGTAAAATAAAATCTTGTAATTAGTTTTCAGGATGCTTGCATCTCGTCAGTTTGTGAGCTTTCCTAAAACAATCCTACTAAACTGTTCAGAGGATTACCTTGAAACTTCACATTCATCAGGCTAATTGGAGCTGAATGAAAATGGTGCTGCTCAGTTCTTCTCGTTGTCATTACTGAATGCAAACCTGCCAACTTTTGCTATAAGTCTTGCAGAAATGACTTAAAATACAGACTTGTGGAATAAAAGCAAAAACTAATAAAAATGCTTGTTGTCTAAAAATCTGGATAATTCGTTTTGATTAGATCCGGGTTTCATATTAGATTTAGTTAATCATTCATGGAACCAGCTTAACTTTACAGCAGTACCTCAGACACTTTAATCTGCATATATTTTTTTTTCATGTGTTGCCTCTGCATGAGCAATCTGATAATTATAGAATGTTTTTAAAGTGTCTAACAAGCAATGGATATTGAAAATAAAGGAGAAAAAACAAAACTTCTTAAAAAGTGTTACTATTTAGGACAGAAGAAATAAATGGAATATTCAGATTCTTGTGAATGACAGGAAGGAACACAATTACATTTATTGGACTTAACATGCCAATTTGAATATGTCTCGTAGTGGGAGATATGATTACCATTGTCATGTGAATGAAATAAAATTCCAAGTCTTACATCCAATTGAAAGATAGCAAGAAGCCATGGAGCTGTATATGGTTTAGAAATGATGTGTACTAGTGGTAAATAAGGTTTACATGTACTTTACAAAACTTTTCAGATGAACATAGTTTACCGTCGCTGCATGTTTTGATTAACGAACCTTGAAAACGCTTTCCAGCTTTGCAGTAGCAGTTTATATTTTATTACACCTTGCTGAAAATTGGACAGACTTGTGGGGAAAAAAATTAACTGCCTTACTGAGACATTCTTGTCGGGGTTGGCAAGTCTGAATGGATAACCATTATTTTGTATGGTTTCCACTTGGTCCTAAAAAAAGATTTGTCAAGGTGACATCCAGTACATTTACCATGGCTGCTAATTTGAAAATTTGTTGCTGAGGAATATCATAGATTTTTTTCAACACATGATAGTTAAATGGGAAGAAATGATGTTGTCTTGAATTTCTAGGATTTATTTTTTGCATAATATACTATCAGTCAAGTGACTCTAGTTCTTGTATATGATTAGCATAGTTCCAAGTAGTTGTTTATATCACTATAAAACTTCATACCACCATATGTGTTCAAGCTGTAAAGTATTCATTTGTAAGTTTTATAGATTATTGCATAATTTGCCAGCTACAGAAACTGCCAATAAAGTGTTGCATTTTTAAATGATTTCTTACTAGTTTGTTTTGCAAGTTCAATGTGGAAGAACCAGTTTCTTCAAGGTATTTGTGTACATGAAAGTCAGTTCAGACTTTAGATTTGAGGGAAAAAGCAAGCATTATAACCTTAATATGGGGGAAATTTTAACATGAGTCCCATTTATTGTCCTTTTGGGGGTCATGGTATTCATGTTTCTATCACACTTTCATGTCGGCTATTGAGATAAATCCACTAAGATAAAGAATTAAAGATTATGCATTCATTTATCATTATTAGATGCTATGTTGCCTATCTTATTGGTGGTCTTTTATGATTGAAATCTTAGCGGAATGTTTTCAAGTTTTCCATCATTCTTTCCTTTCCTCTGTTTTAATCTTTAAGTCATTAAGAGACATCATTTGAGCTCTTGTTTTCAAGCCAAGTATTTGAAATTTTCATGCCAACATTACATTGCTTAGAACCTTATGAAGTTATGAGACAAGTTTGGTCTTTTGGTGTATCATCAATGGATGCAACTTATTTAAGTCCAAGATCATGGTCAACAACTGGTTCTTTTCTTTATTCCTGATATTTTTAAAAGCCGATTAAGTAAAGGTTTGATTCATATTTCAGACTCAACTTTTGGGAATCTTTTCTATCTGTCGAGGATAAATTGCAAATGATACTTGGATAATTGCCAAGAATTTCTTCCCTTTTCAGTATGTTTGCTTCTAGACAGACCCCCCCCACTGCCCCGACAAATTGCTATCTTTCCCCTGCAATTACACAGCTGTGTTATGGACTTCATGAATGTATACTTTTGGTGAACTTGCCATACTAAACAGGGACTAAATTCTTTGTTTGCAGTTGGCAAGAAAAAATTATTTTCCACTAGATAATTGACCCTATTGGTGCTTTTTTTAGGTTAGACATTGTATCATTTAGGAGACTATGTTTAAAAAAACGACAAAGGGATGAATATGCATTTTCATTAAGTTCTTAAATCATGAAATCACTGGAGATACACTGTCCCAATACAAATCACCAACACTACTAATAATTAAATCCATGCAGTCTGATCAGAGAGAGCTCAACATTTAAAACCATGAAGAAAAAAGAAATTAGGTCATACTTTAACCATTAGTCATATTTTCATCACCTTTGCAGGGTTAGTAAAATTAATTCCTGTTAACTTTAAAGTAAATTTTCAAAAGGGGATATGATCCCAGATGTAGACTGTACTTGCACTAATATGACCATCACTTACCTTCTTGGGCTATCACTTTCTATTCCTGGCAGTTATCAAGATATGGACGATACTTTGGAGAAAATGTTACCATCACTTCCCGTCACAGGCAGATTTCCACATATAGACATCACTTGGGGAAATGTGACCATTAGGCCACGTCCCGTCTCTTAGATATCCAGATGTAGACTACTTTGGGAAATATGACGTTTTGGTCACTTACCATCTAGATGTAGTATAACTGTACCCATTAAAAACACACAGCCTTAATGTGTAGTGATCGTTGTTTTCAGATATAACAAAACTTGCTGTGATTAGTGCGCTATGTAAAAGTTGTAGTTCTTGTCAGTCAATCAAAAATGATTGGTAACATGCAATATTTTGTTAATTTATATCGAGATCAGAGTTTATACTTTTTATAATTGTTTTAAAAATGTAATGCATATCACTCCAAATGAACTTGCTGTGACTCGATAACTCTTACCTCTGTTTACATACAGCCAATTATCTCATAAATGCAGCGGAGTCTATTGTGATGTCCTCGTCACATTGACAATCGTCCATTGTTCTCTGGCATTTTGTGAAGCACATTCTGATATAGGATAGAAAGCATATTTCACTAAACCTTAGCATTGAGGTCTATCAGAGGGGAAAAAAGTTTGTAGAGTGATACCACTTGGGGAAAATTTGACCATTTGGTCACTTTCGAACTTTTGACCTGCACATAGGGACACTATAAAGCATGCTGTAATTGGGTTTAGAGTATATTTGCTCTATCAAGAAATTCCTCAAAATAGCAGTATGAAGTAAACATTTATTGGTGTTTTGCCATTTATATCCAATTTGTATGTTCTTCAATATGCTTTTCTCTATTTTTATACACCCCATAGATCACTGGTAATATTCTGAACCATGCCGTTTAAGAAAAGTTACGAATATTTATAAATATACCGCTTCGTTGGCCGAAGTGGTTAGAGCGGATGTTGGATGCTCCTGATTCAAATCCCGGCCGAGTCATACAAAAGACAAAAATGGTACAAGCCGTTGCTTCGCTTGGCGCTTAACATTAAGGTTAGTGTTTGGACTGGTCAGAATGGTGGGGCATGATGCTACATGTGTGTGATGTGATGCCCCAGTGCTATACATCAATATAAAATGTTAAACTGCAAACGTTACAGCGATGACTGAAAAATTATTAAAGCTCTTTTAAAAATTACAAATTGCATCACATCTAAATAACTTGAAATGAGCAGAATGGTATTTTCAATACTGTCTCACGTCTGCTGTGAACATTGGGTATATCACCTTCATTCCTTTGCTTGTTTCAAAACTTCATTTGTGATTCAGTGAACTCGTAAATATTGTTAACCTTATCATCTCTACTTTCAAATAGACGAAACAGCTTTAGTTCATTCACAAACAAATCTAATCAACCAAAATCTCAAGCATCTACTATATGAGTGCACATGGTTTGTTTACAAAGTAGTTCCTAATACGCGATAATATTCTGGATACGTTTTGTGTTGTATGAAGCCGTGAAGTATGGACAAATACTTCACGATTCTGACGATATAGTTGGCGAGGTAAAATTTGCATATAATGAATAATAATTAGAGGTTACTTCTATACTTTGCAAAACTAACATTTTTTAAATTGCTAGTTTATAGTCGGATGACCTTATGTCCATCTTTCGTCGTCCGTCTGCCCATCAAATACCACACAAGATACTATCTTCTAGTCCAATTTCTTTCCCCTCCATCTGAGAATGTAAACTTGAATAAAGATTTCGGATATGTTCAACAAGGAGCGAGATCCATGCAGAAATAATATGGCATCTAACTGGCAGAGTATGTTACCTCGGACTTTTTTAATTATAACATTTAGATAGGCTTACATCGATAATATTTCCAATGTTTACATGTTCACTAGCTGCTGTAGAAAAATCCTCTAATCAGCTATGATGCTTATTCTTTTTTATAATTTGGAAGATGAAGTTCATTCTATGTAGAATCTCAATGAGGTCCTATGGCTACATATTTTCATTATTTTAAATGTTTCTATACAGTAAAGGTGATAAAAGAACGTAGCTAATATCACCCATGGTTTGCGATTTGATTAGGCCATGCTGCATCGTAGAGTGGGATCTGTTGGTAAAGACTTTGTAGGCGGTTCATTTGTCGACGTATTAAAATTCAGAATTATGTTTTAGCCTGTATTCATGTGAGAACATTCTACATATTGATTTTCGGGCCCTGTTCAATACATAGGGTTGTTGGTTCTTTTTTGTGTTTTGTTTTTTACATTTATTAGTCCCTAGTTAAAGTGACTGCCGTATGAAACTAACGCCTACATTACAAATTCCGTCTTTTAAAAATTGAATGCTATTTCACCTCTCGTTCAATATAAATATCCAAACATCAAAAAGTGATAGGAAAGGTGAGAAGAAAATCCGATTAGAATACTGTGAGCTTCCTCTATTATAATTTTAACAATGACCTATCGATTAGTCTTAATAGAGGAAGTTTGGGATGGGGATAGAGACGACACATAGCAGCGAAATCTTATCTAACCAAGATTCTGATGTGTTAACACTATCTACACCTCGTCGGATCGAGTAGATATTTCCATGCTTCGGGTCTGAATTTTTTTTAAAATGCAGCGCATAGCACAGTATTCAATCAAAATCAAGTTGTTGAAATCTGAACACTGTTCCTACATAGTTGAGACCAGGGGAGTACACAAGTGGAATGGACTCGTAAATAAGCAACTTTCCACTGTCATGGGTTGTGTTTGATGGGTTGGTTGGGTGTTTGATGTTTAACGTACGAGCACATGAAAAGTTATATTGCACCAAATAAATAGAAGTAAATTATGATGAAATACAATGGCGGCTGATCCGGCATGATCTTGGCAGTATTTGAACCTGCAACTTTATGGCCGCGACTCCCATCCGCTAACCATTGAGCCATCGCTACTTCACACTTGCCATGGAAACTCGTAAGTTTCGAAGATAAATACATGAGCGACTACTATTTTTGGAAAAGATTCACAAGGCTATAGGGTAAGAGCAGACCCAATTGCTAGTGTTTATCGTATATCTTAATACGTCTTTTCATTGCTAGTAAGTGTGTACACAGTGAAACATGTTAAGACTGATACCTTATTAAAATAAAATCTTGAAACCGAAATCTATTTCTGAACCATAATTTCAGCTTCTTTTTATTCAATTTTTAATACCAGGTTAAGTAAATCAAAACCTTCTCTGGTCTGAAAATTGTAAATATTTAGGTTCAAAATTTCATTTTTGCAAATGACCTCATGAAATCTAAATTTACTCAAAATAAGTGCAGATTCCAGTTTCGAGGTCGGCCAACAGTGTAGCCACAGCAGCCAGTATTCCATGCAGCGTTTGAAATGAGCGACCTTATAATATGGTAGCGACTGAACACGGGGATGTCATTTTCGGTTAATTCTTTAATCCTTGTTCTTTTGGGAACCTAAGTGGTATAACCTATATAATATGATTTATTTTTTTTTTTTTTTTAGCTTTCTTAAATGGATAAAATTCGGATTCTTTTGATGGGATACTGTGGATATGAAGAGATTAACACGTAATACTATCCTCGATTTTGAAATTTCGAAATCGCGCAGCAACGGAATCTCGTTTCCTCTAGATTTGAATGTCATGGGTAGTATAGTCCACAACATAATGGTAAATGTACCTTAAGCATGAATACTATGCTACTGGTTGGTTAGGGCTGTTTTTTTTTTGTAATTCTTTTTAAGTAATTCAGTTGCTGAGTTCTTGATAACCATGGACATCATAATTAAATATAATACTTTTTTTGAAATACTAATGCTGGACTGTTAATGGAAGCAAAATCAAAGGTGATCTCCTTCAACGTAGACAGGGAACCGGTATTTTTTGAAATCTTTCAGACATACCTCTGCCCTGACTTTCTGGTCACCATCTGCAAAGAAAATGATCCTGGTGGAATTTAATGTGCCGTGGGAAGAGAGGACAAAGAGGCACATAAAAGAAAGAGGATGAAGTACCAAAAGTTGGTATAGTCTTGCAGGGGCAGAGAATGGAAAACGTGGTTATTTCCCATGAAAGCTGGTTGTAGAGGGTTTTCAGCCCAGTCAGTCTGGAGGAGGAAGATGCTCATTGCACTGCTAATAAAAGGAAGTGCACGCAATACTGCTGTGCAAGCAACGTCTTTTGAATTAAATTGATGATGAGGTGTTATACAGAATTTTCTTTAGGCCCACTGGCTGTGGCAACAGCATCTCAAGTTCATCGTCAACGATTTTTTATGCGGATCCTAACAGATAAGTACCAAAATCTGGCAACACTATGATTGGGCCGCTTAATATGCCCATATTGTAACGACCTTAGCTACGCCTACAGTCAGCAAGATGACGCGGACAAATATTTAAGTGCCAAAGTTTATGATGTCTTGAGGCGAGCAAAAATTTTTCTCAAGGCGTAGCGCTTCCTGCCTGACAAATCTACCATCAAGTATCATTGACAATCAAATCCTGCTTTCTGCATTTGGTGCGTTAAAACTATGACGAGAAATATTAGTAATGGACACAATAAGATCATTAACTTGGTCACCCAACTTCTGATACAGATGCGACAAACAAGATATATATGTACAACATATGTCTGGGCAAGTTTAGTGAGCTAAAACCTGGTTAGAGAAATTTTGGTGTCAACGAAGAATTAAACAATGGGACTGCAATGACATTTCTTTACACGCAAAACATAAATTTATTGTAACAGATTAGCCGACTGCGTGTTCAGAGCTGCCAGTTGTTGCAGGTGTGTGGGCAGTATCTGCGGACAAGAATATTATAGTCTTTGCGACTCCAACAAGTAATTACAAACGTTTGTTTGTTTTGTTTGCATTAAGCGTTGCAGGTGTTGCCAGCACTGCAGATTTCTTTGCTCCATTTTAGAATGATTAGATCTGGCATTCGAATTGTATTTAATGCAGTTTTCAGAAAGGTGAGGTAAGGCCTTCAGAAATAAAAAGCTATTTGCAAATACGCCTTTGTCACATTATAAGCTCATTTAAATTGGCTGATTTTGGTTAATGAATCGTGGGTAATATCGTTTACAAATTAAGTACGAGAAAATGTATGCCAACAATATCAGCACTCAAGGTATGAAAATAAAAGCGTTGGCAATGATCATTCTCCATAGACAATGATAATTTTAATGTTACAAAATCATCATAGTCACCAGAGCAACCCATCCGCCTATCGTAATATTGATATTTCTAATATCGGCCGTAGACTCCGTTATAAAATAGTTTGTCCTACTCTGGATAAACTTCAAACTGATCATGCAAACACCTGCGAAAAATTGTTTGAACAAGCAAGCCATAAGTTCCTGTAACTGATACTTTTTAGCCAGATAATACCTGCAGCAAATAATAATCAGCTGGTTTACGTTTCTTACAAAAGGTCACTTGAATTACAGAACCAAAATTTGTATTACCGTTTATTATAGTTACCAGGGCTGTATCTGATGTAGATGTCGCTCCGATAACTTTTTCGCACTTAGAGATCTCAGTATAATTTCGGATGATAGGTTCAGATAACGCTCCCCAAGGCAAGGATATATATGCTTGCTGCTTGCCAAGTGATTCTCTAGCTATGTTTTCAGGTGATGCAAATGCGCAGATTCCAAGAACTGTGTCCAGCTCAGACCAACTTTGTCATTATCGAGTAGCATTCTGTTGACTTTGTTTCAGCCCATGCGCATTCACGAAATTTTATAAGATAGTGTTCAATTTCATCATTAAACCGTATCATTTCTTCAATTTAGACAGACATTGCAAGATGCTTTGTGTAAAATCAATCAATAAGCATCAGCATCAGCGGGCTAAGCAAACATTTTTATGTTAATCATCATATAAGCTATCATCATCTGCCATTATCTGCCTTCATTTTTATATCTAATCTTGTGCTTGGTATGCTCTAATTAGTATAGTAATGGCACTTACTTCAGAACACCGGTTACGCTTCCCCTATGGTCTCCTCCAAGCTTTCTCTGATAACAAAATTTGCAGAAAAAACTCTTGATCCGATTATGAGCTCATGGCAACGTCATCCTCCTCCAAGAAAAGGACCCATGGGGAACATGTACTGGTGTTTCCATAACTATACTACTTATATGTAGTATATATTATAATGATCTTTGTTTTTATTGATGTGTATATTCTCACTATTCATACTAATAATGGACTTCGTTTCTATTATGTATAATGTAAGTATTGACGCTAATAATATTCTTTGTTTATATTGTTACGTATATGTAATAAAATTGCTTGTGTGTTAGTTTTAAAATTCTTTTTTTATTTTATATTTGTTTCATTACATTTTATTCTAATGATTTTGTTTTCATGTGATTTTATATATTTCCCAGTAAATTCAGTTGGTATAGAACGTAAACGGCATTACATTAGCACTATACGTTAGCACACTCTGGTTCATAAAATTCGTAAACACTAAGTGGAAATGATTGCCTATTCCCAAGGTCATGTCCGGCCCACGTTTTACCCATGTGTAAACACTGTTTTTTATTATTCATTTCTAGCGTGAGAATCTGATTTTTTTTTAGATATGGCTGTTCTAAGCTACGTGACAAATGGGATTCTTTTCTTGCAATCTTCAAGTTGGAAATCATGTAGCATATCACGTGAAATACCACGTGATCTAAAACCAGGCTTAAAACAGACAATTGTTATTAAATATATTTAGTCGCAAAAATACCTTTAGGAGCCAATTTTTTTAGTTATTTCTTATTTAACAATAATCTAAATTCTCAGGAAAATAAGTGCTTCTTCATCAAAGTCTTGGACAAAGACATTCAGTGGAAATTTATTCTGGAATTCTATTCGGAAACATAAACTGTGATTCAGTCGAGGATCTGTTACCATCAGAACAGACATAATCTGACGTCATTGCTTCCATATTGGAACTTCATCGAGATTCGACCCGGATTTAATTAGAACTGTTTAGTAATAGGATTTATTTTTTTCAATCGAAGGATAAAATTTTGGATTATTTTTACAAACCCTATGTCCTTTTTTCTATTTTTAGATTAATTTCGAGTGAAATAAATTATTATTGTTAAAATTTACAAAGCTTGTTGACTTAACTCTTTTCTTTTGTTACATTTGTGTGAGCATACACCTAACAATGTATATATTGTAATTATTGACACTAATTTAGTTTCATCAAATGCATTTTTACTTTAATTAAATTTACACGACTTGAACAAAATGGTATTTTTACCGATAAATACGGCAGAACAAGTTCACCTAGTTCATTGTTTGACTGAGGACTTTTCAAGGGTAGAGTATGAGATACAATCAGATGATTGGCAAATGATCCTGGTCTCTTTTTCTTTTGCTTTGTACAACCGCTGTCAATGAATCACAAATTATTGATTTAAAATGTCTTTTATAAAGACTACAGATTTGCCCACTGTCACAGTCTGTTTTATTCACGAATTACCAAAGGCTATATCTCGACCGTTGTATGACCTCATAATTGAAATCGTTATTATTTTAGTACGTTGGGGTGTTTCAACATCTGAGGTTGTTCGTTGTACGAAATAAAAACTACGGTCTGGGGATTTACATGTTCTGCTTCAATGATGTATTAATAACAAATAATAGCCAGCTTAATAGCAAATGGGTTATTTTTGCCACAAAAGTGCACCATCACCCCTGCTCTAATAATAATAATAATAATAATAATAATAATAATAATAATAATAATAATAATAATAATAATAATAATAATAATAATAATAAATAATAATAAATAATAATACTAATGATGATGATGATAGATAGATAGATAGATAGATAGATAGATAGATAGATAGATAGATAGATAGATAGATAGATAGATAGATAGATAGATAGATAGATAGATAGATAGATAGATAGATAGATGACTCATCAAGCAAGCTTTAATTGAGAAAAAATTAGTACAGCATTTACATTCTGAATGATTGAAATCTAATTTATATTGTTGTTGTTGTGGGGCTTAACAACATTTTTCAGCACACGGCCATACATGGCGGCCAGTATTAATAGTGGAGGAAGAAGCCGAGAAATCACCTGAAAGAACCACCGATCCACGAGAAGCTACTGGCAAGCTTTCTCACATATCCACATTCGCCGAATCCTAGACTCGAACCCACGTAGAAAGAGATGAGATTTATGTAACATTTTAAAATAAATGTACACAACTTTAAAATTATATAAACGGACGAAATTTCGTCCAATAAATTCGATCTAAACAAGACTGTTATACTGATTCCTTTCAATTTCATATCACTTTGTAATATAAATCAAAATAAAAAATAAAAATAATTATTTCTGTATCTATGCATGATTTAGGACAAAATAACGTACAAAAATGATTGGTCTATGTGGCAACTATCCGTCACGGTCCTAATGCACAATTGAACCCACCGGTATCATATGCAACAATGACCATATGTTGTTTTTTTTGTTTATTCTTAGCCTTACAAATATTCAGTACAATAAATACCAAACCCTATCACACGGATGACAAATTTTCTTATGCTTTTGGGGTATTCGATTAAAATCTTTGATAATTGCACATTCAGTCGGCCGTCAATTTTTGTACATGGCTTGGCACTCGTTGAAAATAAAATGAGTGAAAAATATATGTATAACCTAGTCAGACACGAATGGTGACAAAATAGGGGTATCCAATTCCATTAGAAATAAAAATAAATGACTTTAAGTCACCATTTCATCCTATAAACATTTTAAACAAGAATTTACACTATGGAAACTTGTTCAGGGCTAAACAAAAAAAAATGAATACCAGTTTCAGTAATTTGAACTTGCTTCTTTGCATGATATGGAATATTTAGTCCATCATGTACAAAAAGCTGCACATAATAGAAAATAATCATGTAATTAATACTATTCACATTGTATAACAATTATCTAAATTGCACACAATAGAATTTGTTAATGCATCGTCGAACACCAATTAATTAGTAATTAATTAGTAATGTATGTAAGCGCTTTCATGGACCTAAGATTATTAGACAATCGAATCAGACATATGAACGATTTTTATAACGATTATTTTGATGAAGACAATACAGTCTGTCTGTATGTATGTATCTATCACTCTAAGATTGTAATCTAGGTAATAGAAACGAGCGAAAACCATTTTTAAAAAAAAATCAAAAATATAATTAATTTCCATAAAATATACAGTAAAAATTTACAAGTCCTTATGAATAAAGTTCAAATTACATTCCAGTGGTGATTAGATACAACGCTGAAGACGTCGAGGTTCCTGTACCAGGACCCTTAATTGTGAGGATGTACTATAGTTCAAGTTAATGTTTATGTTCAAGAATATTATTTAAGAGCACTTTGTATTTCCAGAGAATACTAATTTTTAATAAATATATCCACCTCAAATCAAACATTGAACACAACAATAAGACAGTTTCTGCCCAGTGGTTTACAAAGTATGATGGGGTCCGCCCCTTGTGATAGCCAGAAAGTGGGGGAGGGTGATGCCATCGGGAGATTAGATATATCAGTACAAGTATTCAAACCAAACGAAAAAGTCGCTAAAGTAGAAGTTATTTCCAATTTCATTTTGACAGCACTGTACTGTTTAAAAATATATTTCCAAATATAATATATATTTATGTGTTTACATTTTAAAATCATTTGTGGGTCTATAAAGTCGCCAAACTGTAAGTTTTTGGTTGTATGGGATTGGGGCTGGGGTGCTTCCAATATTTATTTAAATTATTGCAGATTTTAGTTTGGAAGTTGAGTTAGTTAGTTAAAGTTATATGTACAACTCCGAGACCCCAGTCAGCAGTGTCAACGGTTTAATAAGTAAGGATACAAATTGGGTGAAGTTCACTAACAACAATTTAATAACAAGCAAATAGTCCAAAATTCGAATTTCCCGAATGCGCTTCTTCCGCTCAAACTTTTTCTAGCCTATCGCATCATTTGATTCGTAGTGTGAGAGACTGCCACCTGTCCCTGTGTTCTGCTCATCTGTGTATTCCTCTATATCTCCGAATTACTTCTCGTCATCCATGATTACCTCCATATTCCTTCTCTTCATCCTCTTCTATTTCCTCTCCAGACCACTTTCCTCCTCCTCCTCCTCCCCTTCTATCCCTCTTCTATATGTCGACTACAATTCGCCGACTCCGATTATATCGTCATTCTCACTGCTGCCTCCCTCTTAGAGACTCGGAACTACGAACTCAAACCGGAAGTTGTCCCCCGAAAAGTGTCATGTGAAAACACAAGGATGGTACAATAGTTTCCTCAGCGCTCACATCTCACACTACACACAGCCTATCATCATATAAGGCTATTAAATTTCACCGGTCAAGTATTCATTCACACGAAAATACGCATACACTCTTGTATGAAAAACACATGATAATAACGCAACATAATAAAAGCACGGTGTCAACTACTCGTTAACATACAACGACAAATGTATTCACATCAATGCACACTCATGACTTTATTATACTGACAATATTACAATAATTAGACGCATATCTTTACATCACGACTCATAAAAAATATACAAATATTCAAATATACATGCTCTGATATATTCAAACATCTATTGTAACTAATCTTACATACATCAATCATTTCTTTAAATTCCAATTCAAGCATGCGCAAATATTATTATTAATTCTGCCGAGATCGCCATCTACATAATTATCTATGTAATCTCAATTAATGTCTCAAATAAGCTTATAAATAAAACACTACAATGTAATTATACATACTAAAACAATCCCAGTAATTACCTCTAAGTATACATACTACCAATACTAACAATTATGACGCTGTAATGTTTTTCAAAAATCGAGCAAATAACTTACTGACCTTGTCGAAGCTTTTCCATGTCTTATAAGTCATTGTCCTAAGATTCCCGAAAAATTACGAGTGGCTTTTTCTCGGAGTATCCTTAATTCTTATAACCATAAGATCTACTTCTGATAATCTGCTCAGGTATGCTGATGATTTGAAAGTGACCTGTAGTTCTTTTTTCGATCTAATATTTAATCCCACCCTCTAGCTTAATTACGATTGGATGTCGTATATTGGATGTATGGAGGCATATATTCAGATATCGCGTAATCGTAGAGGTTTTTGGAATAAAGATAAATGATTTATACCGGCGGAAGGCATTTGTTGTAATCCAACATGTACTTGTTGGTTTGGGCATACTTTTGTGTTATCACGGATATTCCATCCCAGATTCCATGTTATGTGAAGTTAAACATGTCAGGATCCGTCAACAACTCTAGTTTTACTTGAAATATCTTTCAGTAGCGCAACCCACGATAATCCATGTGCTAAATAATACTAAACGGGGTCTAAGTAATGGTAACTTTTCGAAATTACTCGAATACGTCTGCATGCAACAACAACACCTGTAGCCAGATATAGATCGTGATAATCTCCCAAGTTTATACAATCAAAAGTTTCCAGATCGATTTTGCATATTCGTAATCTGCGTTGAATACATCAAATATATTACACGCCGAAATGAACTTGTCCTGTCTCATCAAACTCACTCCTATCGCTCAGCTACTCGCACGGAAAGATGCCTATGCGTGTCAGCAAGCTCGTTTGTCACCAAATGATTGTGGAGACTATCAAATATTTTATAACCAGTAACTAACTCATCCAACGTCACCGCCATAAACTGAAAGTCGTCTATAAATCTGACCACATGATGAAATCGCGCATCAGCTGATAAATAAATATTACATATTCACTAATCTGCGTGTGATCTAACCATGGATGAATGTTGAACTGTAGCAGTTGACCAGCAAAGTCTCAAAGCTTGACAGAGCCAAGTGTGTTGAAAAGATCAGATGCATCGGAAGCTGAAGAAAAAAAGTTTAGCAGGCGCTACCGACTAACAAATATAACAAATATTGAAAGCGTATTTGCTGGTTTCCATACAACTTGGAGATTTGACAGTGAAAGATCTTCAGGTGATGCCAGAGACAGCAATTTTAAACACTATTCCAGGTATGACGGGAAAGAAGATTGCTGTTCATTTTTATATTCATTTCGTTAAGCCGCCATCTTCGTATGAAGCTGATTTTGTTGATGGATATGCTGAGCCTTACCCGAGGTCGCTCGTCAAGAACGTTTTACATTCAGCAGATATCGCAGAGCTGATGGTGGAGATTAATGATGACATCCAAAAGAAAATCGATGAATATACTGCATCCGGATCCGGCTGACAAATAGAAATGATATCAGAGATTTTTATCCATACACAAAGGTTATAATCTGTTAGGTGGAGCTGGATCGGATAATATTTTATATGTTTAGCTTCCAGCGAAGATCAAAATCAAGAGACGCTGCATTATTGTTAAAAACTATTTTTATGGGCGATCTTATCAGCGTTATTTACATCACTTGATAACGTTGATTGCGTCAGCAATTATATCCAACACTGAATTTCATTGGAATAGTATTTCCAGTCTCTGATGCGCAGATAAATAAGGTTGAACAACAAAATATGAAAGCGTTACCTGGTGGTATTAACGTGAAGATGATAAATCGCTAACTATCTATCTGTAGCGTGTATCCGATCTAGCTAATAGAACAAAACTACATCTGGATTAAAAATTTTAAATGATTACCGCGAATCCAGTATAACAAGCACAAGGAAAAGAAACATTTCTGCTTCAAATGTTTGCATTTATTTACTTCAGAAGAAGCTTTAGATAAGCATCTCGAATATTGCTCCGAAGTTCAGAAAATTTAAATGCCTGGTGAAATGCAAAATATTCCGGTCGGATCTGCATATGATGCAAACAGTAAATATCACTAAAAACGGCCTCTGCAATTTTGATAATAAGAGATATAATAAGGATGGTATAAACACGTACGCGTTATGCCATCGTAAAGCATTAGGATATGACAGCGTATAAATAGATTCAGTAAAATGTGACAGTAGTAAAAAGAATCTGATGTTCAGCAAAAGTTATTTTCCTTTCCAAACACGAAAGAGGTTTAATATTCTTGTAAAAAAAAAAATTCAGCGATATATCCCAGCAAAAATAATAGTTTAAAATAATAGTTTTTGAAAAAGTTTATTTTTATAGTAATTCCCGCTTCTTCTTGCTACTTGAGTAATTTCTTGAAAACCAAGTTTATAAAGCCTCAACTCGATTTAGTTCACAATTAGCAATTTCCAAAGATACTATGACTTATTGTAATTTTTCATTTTAGAACATTCCAAAAAGTTGACAGGATAACTTATGCTGTAAATGTTATAATAAGAATTTTGTCAACATCGGGTATGCTAGGTATTTTTATGAGAAATATCAATGTATTAGACTACGGCCCAAAGAAAGATGATCCTAATATTTAACCCACACTCATAGCCAAAAGTATTAGCTATGTATTTTTTGTTTACAACAATACAAGTTATTATTCAGGTACAACATGAATTTGATTTTGGAAAAGATCAAGTACAAAATACAATTATAACTCATAATCATTTAGAAAAATAGCAACAAATACATAATAAATATGCATAACAATCTTGAAGAGGCATCTGGTTACAATACTAACAAAGAAAATGTTTAGATTCGTAAAAACTGTGTTACGTATGTGACAAGGCATTTTGCATTTCAAGGAATATTTCGCATTTCATTTGTAAGTATCTTTGTGCCACAAAGAAAAAGTACACTATATTCAAGGCCAAGGAAATATATGCAGATGGAAGGAAGTTTTGGTTTAAATTCTTCACAAACTTAGAAGATAATATGTTCCTCAAAATATAGATTTCAATTTATTGTGCATAAATGAAAAACACTCTCATGGCTAGTATATGGAGCAAAACAAACTCCACACCTAAAAAACCCAAGTCCCGGCTCCACACTCTTTGGTAGTTGTATTAGGTTCTAATGAATTGAACCGATTAGAAATAACAAATTAACCTACTTACGTTGGAAGTAACTGACTGGTCGATGATTTTGCCTAGTCAATAGGTGGGACAATCTTAATAACATCACTGGTGTTATCGGACTGGACGGAAGCGGTGACCTTGATTCACGTGAATTGTTTATTATGGCGCGTGAAAACAAATCGGCTGTTTCATTAACAGTCTTACCGAGTTAGTTATATCATTTTGTCTTACTTGGTGCGTTTTCTTCAAATGTTTTGCGCTTTTGGCTCAATAAAGGCAATCTCCCCTTTCAATACTATCTGTTTCTTTTCATAAAGTTGATCATTTGTCTATCGTGTTTTGTTCAATTTTCAATCGTGTTTTCACATGGCTGTCATACATTTGTGTGCTTGCTTTACACTTTTCTGTTGTTACTTTATTTTATTTTATCTTACATTAACCAGCTGAAGGCTTTTGTTTATTTCATTTGAATACTCTTAATGTAGTTTGGCGTTTTTTTAATTTCTTTTGATATGCGTCTGTTTCGTGTGTTGCTTGTTTATTTTATTTGAGTATTGACTTATTGCTGTAATTATCATTTATTTTATTTGGCGTTTGCTTGTTTCATTCGAGTTTTGTTTGATTATGTTAACATTTATATCTTTCATTTGTGCCTCGTTTGTTTAATTTGAGTTAAGATCTGATTGTATGACCTATATGATTTTTATTTAACAAACATTCTTGTTTTATTTAAGTTTTCCTTTGCTTATTTGCAAGTTATATATTTTGTTTTAATTTCACATTGTTGGCAGAGTTGGACTTCCATACTATCTCCTCTTCGCAGCTACATCTGATCCAATCAATACACTTTACCTAAGTCTGAGTCAAATGTTGCTGTGGACTGCTTCTTGTCGAAAATAAAATTGCTTCTTATTTACCCGTGTAAGGCCACATTCCTCCATACGAACAACAGGCAGTAAGTAGAACAGTATGGCCTTCATTTTAAGTTAGGCGACGATTATTCACGCCCTGAATGAGTGACTTACGCTATGGCTGAATGGTTTTTTGAATTAAAGTCGCATGTTGACCATTCAGTCATTACCCCTAGGTTTGAACAGTTAGTTCAAGCGAAGAGGAAACGCATCACTGATAATGATAATGGTAGTGAGGGATCTAAGTCAGTTACTTCTACCTGAATTAGGTAGTTCCAACACTGTCATACAAAATTGCGTGTTATAAACTCTGTCTTTGATTTTTGTTTTCATTGCAAGCACTAAAAGCATTATGCTTCCATAACATATTTCACTCATTCTTTCTTTTTAAATTACGTTTAAGATAAAAGGTCTTTAAACAACTTTAAACAGCAATATTCCTGGGAAAACTCTCGCATACTTTCAGTTCTTAGGCATAACAAATAAAGAAACATTAATTAATAAATAAATACCTATTACAAATGTGTTGTCTTTTGTAATACTATTCTGTTTATGATGTACGATTCCAAATTTGAACAAAAGATCCTACGAGTGTTTTGTTTCACTTTTTGTAATTATTCTTGCCACGAGTTCGAAATAACCATCGGCACATTATAAATGATGATCATGATAACGACGACTGTAGCTGTTGTTGATAATTTTATTAATTTATAATGCCATAATTAACTAATTTGATTTTTAATTACAAAATATTCTTCAAATCAAACGAGTTTTTAAAATAAAACGATACTTGGATGGGTGGTTTTTCATTTAACATGAGCCAAAGTTACGTTTCAAAATCATTAAATCGTTTATCTCGAGATTTACTTTCTCAAATCAGTATGAGTATTCCTTCATACGAATTTTTCACTGTTATCCAGTTTAAATAGAATGGATATATTTAAAACACCACAAGAACAATGCTACTACTACAACTATTACTACTACTACTACTACTACCGAACTTTTTTAAAAAAAATAACGTGCGGTAGATAAAACAATGCATCAATACACACCACTAAAGGTGTTGTTGCTGTTAATAATAATGATAATGATGATGATAATGATGATGAGGATGATGATGATGATGATAATAATAATAATAATAATAATAATAATAATAATAATAATAATAATAATAATAATAATATTTTTGAAGCATATGCTTAAAGATTTTATCAATGAATGGCTTCTATCATTTAAGAAATATTAGAATCAAGTATGACTAAATTTCATACTTCATCTCATTGACTAATTAATTCAATACAATTTTTATTGAAGGAAAATCTTAATATGTGCTCGTATAATATCATATGACTGATACGTAAGAGTATAATACCATATGACTGATATATAAGAGTATAATACTATATGACTATGTGACAGTATAATAAGGCATGACTAATATAGAAGAGTATAATACCACATTTCTGATATGTGAGAAAATTATTTCAGAAAATAGATAGGTAATATTATAATACCAAATGATCAATATGTGATAGTGTTCGTCTACAAGACTGATATGTGAGAGTATAATGCCATATGACTGATATGTATAAGTATAATACTCTTGACTGATATGTATAAGTAGAATGCCACATGACTGATATGTGACAGTATAATACCACATGACCGATACGCGACAGTATAATACCACATGACTGATATGTGATAGTATAATACCACATGACTGATATGTGAGAGTATAATACCACATGATTGATATTTATGAGTATGATTCCATATGACTGATATGTATGAGTATAATACACATTACTGATATGTGAGAGTATAATACCACATGACTGATATGTGACAGCATAATACCACATGACTGAAATGTGACAGTATAATACCACATTACTGATATGTGAGAGTATAATACCACATGACTGATATTTATGAGTATAATACACATGAATGAAATGTGACAGTATAATACCACATTACTGATATGTGAGAGTATAATACCACATGACTGATATGTGAGAGTATAATACCACAAGACTGATATTTATGAGTATAATACTATATGACTGATATGTATGAGTATAATGCACTTGCCTGTTACGTTTGAGTATAATACACATGACTGATATGTGATAGTATAATACACATGACTGATACGTGATAGTATAATACACATGACTGATATGTGATAGTATAATCCACTTGACTGATATGTGATAGTATAATACACATGATTGATATGTGATAGTATAATACACTTGACTGATATGTATGAGTATAATACACATAATTGATATGTATGAGTATAATACACTTGACTGTTACGTTTGAGGATAATACACATGACTGATCTGTGACAGTATAATACAACATGACTGACAGGTATGAGTACAATACACATGACTGATAGGTAGGAGTAAAAAGCATATAACTGATATATATGAGTATAATACACATGACTGATATATATATATATATATATATATATATATATATATATATATATATATATATATATATATATATATATATCTTGATTGATATGTATGAGTATAATACACTTGACTGATATGTATGAGTGTAATACACATGACTGATATGTATGAGTATAATAAACTTGACTGTTAGGTGAAAGTATAATACACATGATAGTATAATACACATGACTAATATGTATGAGTATAATATACATGACTGATATGTATGAGTGTAATACACATGACTGATATGTATGAGTATAATAAACTTGACTGTTAGGTGAAAGTATAATACACATGATAGTATAATACACATGACTAATATGTATGAGTATAATACACATGACTGATATGTATGAGTATAATAAACTTGACTGTTTTGTGAGAGTATAATACCACATGACTGATATGTGAGACTATAATGCCATGTGACTGATATTTATGCGTATGTTACACATGATTGATATGTATAAGTATAAAACACATGACATATGTATAAGTATAATATCTCATGACTGATATTTGAAAGTATAATACCACATGACTCATATGTATGAGTTTAATACCACATTACTGAATTGTATGAGTATAACACCTCATGGTTAATATGTATGAGTATAATACCATGTGACTGATATGTATGAGTATGACTGATTTGTATGAATATAACACCATGTGACTGATATATATATATATATATATATATATATATATATATATATATATATATATATATATATATATATATATATATATATATATATATATATATATTTGAGCATGATATTACGTAACTGATATGTATGATCATAATGCCACATGACTGAATTCTACTCTAAACTGATATGTATGATCATAATGCCACATGACTGAATTGTATAATATCTTATAGCTGATATGTGAGACTATAATGCCACATGACTGGTAATTATCAGTATGATACTATATGATTATGATTATGATACTATATGACTGATATGTGTGAACATAATAGCACATGAGTGATATGTGAGAATATATTATTATAAGACTTATATGTGAGAATAAAATACCACATGACCGATATATACGAGTATAATACCACATGACCGATATATACGAGTATAATACCACATGACCGATATGTGAGAGTATATATACCAGATGATTAATAGTGTAATACAACAAGACTGATATATGAGAGATTAATACCACATTACTAATATCTGAGATTATAATACCATATGACTGATATGTAAGAGCATAATACCAAATGGCTGATGTGTGGTAGTATAATACTACAAGACTGTTATGTGAGATTATTATACCACATAATTGATAATTATATGTTACTGTATTTGTATGGGAAAATATGACCAAGTTTTTCTGAGTGCAGTGTTAGTTCGAAAAAACAGGTTGATATTTTCCGAGACAAGCTTAGTAATCTTTTTATTATATGCTTATTTTGTTTTCCTCCCTAAGGTTTGATAATAAAAGAATACACTATAAGAAACAAAGCAATTGGATATATGCCGCATTTAAAAAATAAATACACAAATATAAATTTATCAATACATAATAACAAGATTAATGCGCTCATAGCACCGCACAGCAACCTTTGAATTTCGTCGTGCGCTCGATATTAGTTTTCAAAAAATTTGAAATTTAGAGTCACACTTTGAATTAATGGGCATTGAAACAACTTTATCAGTAGTTCTGAAATGGACGATCATACTCATTTTGCTTTTCAACTTGTGATGGACTGGATCAAGTAGCTTAGACAATTCCTTGCTATGTACACGTAGTTTTGGCAGTGAACTGGCATTGAATCAACCTTTCCTCTGTTACATCATTGTTTGGAATCATAATGTGTGGAAATATATATTAAATTAATATTATCAAAATAATCTATGGAATGGTACATGTATTTAGTTTGAATGCAGTAAGGAGAATATGATTTCTGTTCGAAATGTAATCGAGATTACAGCTCAGTTTTGCGGCGTATCAAGTTTTAGAATCCGAGACATGGGCCACATAATTCAAATGTGCAAATCTAAGAAAGTTCAGGAAATTCAAGATAAGAAATAATTCGAGATAAAAGGTCATTCTTATTACCAGCCAAATAAGACATATGTTTATGCTCAGTCACTTGCAGACTCTATGTTGTAGGGACCACCACATTTAAGTACATGACATGTATGGCTTCCAACGCTACTCTAAATACACACATGGTTTAAAAAACTTTAATTGAGAAATTTAAAAAGCAGTTACTCTGTGACCCCTATCGGAAATAAAACTTCCCCTTTGTCTTGGATTATTGGCTTTGACACTCTTCGTTTTCTACCAAAACCTTCGGTTCCATTTTTATCAAATTTAGTTTCTTGACAGACTTGTGAAATGGTACGTATTTGATTGATAATGCGATAGCACTTGCTCTCAGTATTCATTTTTGTTATTATTGTTATGAGGGAAAATTTAAGTACAAATGAGTACTTGAGAAATCCCTCTAACCTGAATTAAAATTAACTCTTCTTTGACTCATTTTCATTTAACTATCTTGGGAATAATTTCCTTTAAATATATGTAGATTAACTTCATTTAATAGAGCTATATTCTTTCTTGATAAAGATTGTTTTCTTATAACTAAAGCAAGTCTCATTCTTATATGTGTAAATTTACTTAACAAATAATCTTTACAAACAGGTAAAAATCTGCCTCTATAACTAGTACAAGTTTGCCGTACTATACATGTATAAACTCACCAAGCTTACACTCAGTGGAAAAAATTCTTGACATATACTCCAAGTTAGTATCTTTGGGCTTTGGATGTTATCCAAGGGCAGAAATAAAAATACAAAACTTGTATTTATTACAGGTAAGACTTTTTATGTTCTAAAATTTCTTAGAAAATAAGTACTTTTGGAAGTTAAAGATTTATATTTTAACGTTCCTTACTGCAATGTTTTTATGAGTTCTCTTTTTATTCTAATATAATATAATGGATTGTTCAATTGTTTTAAGAATTGATATTTATTGCATTTTCGGTAAAAAGATTAAAATGGTTACCGACTTCATGTTTAGATTTGATTTGGAAGTTTAAATATCCTTTAAGTAATAAATAATAATGTTTTATAATCGATTCTAAACAAGTATTTTATCCCAGACTGAGTAATATATATTTCTTCAAAATGATTGTTGCATTAATCGCAACTCTTTTATAATCTTTAATTTAGTCCATGTTATCTGTACCATATTCTAAAATGCGAAAAGCTACGAATATACGAAGTTGGTAAACTTGAAAGGAAAAGTATGCATTTTGTGTACTATTCAATGTAAAGGCTTTTGTGCCTTTGGAATGTAGTACCGTATATCACCTATATGAATTATATGAATAAACTCACTTACCGTTGCTTCAACACTAGAAAGGACTTCTCTTGATTTTACAAAATCCTTGGTACCTCTCCGCTAGCCAAGCATTCCCAAAATATTATTACAGTTAAGACTTTTTTATGTTGTAAAATTTCGAATTCTTTCTAAATGCTATTAGGAGGAAATGAAAATAGAGTGGAGTCGGTTTAAAGAGAAAGGATAGGACATCATATTAAAAAAGTATTATTGATGATAGCACAAGTTAACAATACTCAGTATAATCATAGTAAATATTTACTTCCATTGGAGGCAAACTTTTAAAAAAAATGTAAAAATAGTTTCTGTTATCTACAAATAATATTGGTTGAAGGATCAGAGTTCAATCAAATGCTATTGACCAGTACAAACATAATAAGTTTCGGTGTTTATCAAAGGTGAGGTGTAAAGATATAAAGAACTTCTGAGATAGTGACAGGTGTAAGGTGAAATCGATTGCATTTGCAACATATACAGCAGAAAGAATGTGGACATACAGCCATTATTCTTTCATGTACTGTGACAGAAATTGCTTTGGATATTGAAATTGTAAAAATTAAGCATGACTGCACTCAGTAAACCAAAATGATTGATCCTATGTGCTTAAAAATCAGCCTGAATTGGTAATTAGTACACAATAATTAGCATCTTTGAAAATAGTGAAAACAAATTTTGCCAGACTAGACAAAACCAGCTTCGGAAAGTGCGGTGAATCAATTACCAAACATATAAAATATATAGAAAAAGTTATGAGCTCTTCTTTAGCAATTTACCTCTGGAGTCCAGGAAGTGAAAATAACCAAGTAATGCCAGCAGTTTCTTTAAAAATCTAACCCAATAAAAATGCTGTAATACATTTTGGAGTATGCATATTTGGTTATAACGCCCCGTTGTAAGGAATCCGTAGATTTTTGTGATTACTTGTTTAATTATGGGAACGCGGTCCAGTGCAAACATTCCCTAACCCGAAATAATTAGCCAATTACTAGCAGCAAACGTCACGGAGTGAAGTTTTAGTGAGTTTACGTGATGCCGAGGTTTACGTGTGGTGAATTCAGGTCAGAGCCGCATGAGTATCCCTATCGTTCAATAGTCCCTATTAAAATCTAGTATGTATCTTTATTGTGCAATTGTGCGGTATTTATGATTATAGACCGGTAAAAGACACACAGGAATAAACGAGAAGGGATTGTTCTTTTGTCGGCAGGTACCGTTTATGTTGTCATGTATGTGGCTCAAAATTATGACTTGACTGGCCTAAGGTGCTGTAGTAAAATTTGTTCCCTGTGTTTGGGGAAGGGGTATAGTTTTACGGTGTGAAACGCTGATTGTATGGAAAGCTGACGAAGAGAAACTATGCATATGTGCGATTGATAGACAATTGGAAAGTTGTGAGATCAGTTGTCTTGTATTGATTAGAGCAAAATTATATATAGAATGGACACGTTCTACTTTCTAATTTACAACATAAGTTGTGTATGCAAGTCTTTGGAATTAGGGGAAACATGACTTCTAGCGGAATCGCGCTAGGGTTTGACACCAATCAGTCAAACAAAACACCTGGTTTGTAACAATACGAAGCTGCAGAGCGCCACCAAAACCGATCACTTCCATTAGCCATTATAGGACTGAAGAATTAATGCAAGATTTACTTACCTCCTAAGCTGAAGGGCTCGTCAACCTGCAAAGCTACGTCCCTTCGAAACCGGTGATTTAACGACTAAAGTGCTCCAGTTATCATCATCGCCCTCATCATCATCATCGTCGTCGTCATCACCACCACAACTATCATCATCATCATCATCATCATCATCATCATCATCATCATCATCATCATAATCATCATCATCAATCCCAAAAGGTCGTTGGAGCACCACAGATGACTTTGCAATCAATTCTCTTCATATTTCCCTGTTCTCTACTTCCCTTTGGAAATCTCTAAATCTCATACCTGTCCACTTCTTAATGTCGTCTTCCCACCTCTTTTTCTTTCTGCCTCTTCTTCTGCATCCTCGCGCTGTGCTGTACCTTACAAGATTGTTATTGCCAGTCCAGATGATCTTGAGATATGACCGTACCACTTCAGTTTGCGTCTTTTTTTTTACAGTGGTCAAAATGTTTTCATAGGATCCGATTGCTCGTTGGATCATGTTCTGGACTTCTTCTTTGGTTACACGATCAATGTATCAATGCTCAGGATATTGCGGTAGCATCTCATTTCGAAGGTTTGAATCCTTTTTTGTAGATCTGATGTGAGTTTCCATATTTCACAAGCACACAGAAATATAGATATTATAATCGAGCCTTATTTTGGAACCAAACACAATGTTGGTATCTTTCCATATTGGTCTCAACCTTGTTATTGCTGCTGTTGCTGGGTAATCCTGCAAAGTAGTTCTGGTTTTGGAGTCCTCATCTGTGATAACAAAAACTTAATGCTTGTGACTATTTCTAGTTTCTGTCCACTGACCTTTATTTCTGCGCTGATGCCATTGGTGATGTTTGTCACCCGTTTGTTTTATTTCGGCACTAATATCCATACCATATGCTGTGGAGGTTGTGTCAATGCATTCAACCAAGTCAGCCATTTCTTTTTCATCTCATTAAGTGCTCCAGTAACTGTAGGGTATTCTCCGTTTTTCATATCCACATGTTACCACATAGTTGTGGGGCGCCGAGTGGCCGAGTGGTCTAAAGCGCTGTCCGTTACGGATCACTGCCATCTCACCTCTGTCTGCGTAGGTTCGAGTCTAGGATTCGGCGAATGTGGATATGTGAGAAAGCTTGCCAGTAGCTTCTCGTGGGTCGGTGGTTCTTTCCGGTGATTTCCCGGTTTCTTCCTCCACCATTAATACTGGCCGCCATGAATAGCCTATCGTGTGCTGAAAAATGGCGTTAAGCACAACAACAACAACAACAACAACAACAACCACATTGTTGTGAAAATGTTTGGTTATATTAAATTATAATCAAGGCATATATTATACGCGGTTTAGCAAATCGTGAACATAAAGAAAGTAATGGGCCAAGGGTTTGGAAATATTTTGTTAATGTTAACTTACAGGCGTGTCTTTTGAGATGGTCATATCGAAATGGATGGTAAATCGCCACATAAAAGATGCGCTTCCTTAGCGGCGATGGTACACAGTTGGACGTGCCAGCCATAAAAGGTCTGACATAAAAGATAAAATGATTTCCTCATTTTAGAAGGTAAATAAAAGCAAGCAACAGAGCACTATTTAATTAACCGATTCTTGTCTGGCGTGGTGGAAAGGAGGCATCCGGAGGTCTCAGGTGTGTTCCAATTGGTCCAGGGTTAAATTTTGGCTTAAGGTGCCAGAAATTGAAATAAATAATTGCTGCCATGCACTGTTATCTAGATTTTGTTTCTAAATTTTGAATTGTAACTCTGGGCTGTTGTGTAGAGAGGTTAGTGATAGGATGGTCATGAAGGGAAGAAGTGTTAAAGGTATGCTATAATCATTTTATCCTAACTTTGTAAGAGTATGCACCTATATTTTTCTGTTTATTGCAATAGTGTAACTATTGCAATAGTGCATAAACATGCAGTCAGTGCATGGTGCAATAGGGTCTTGACTTCGGCTTGGGAACACGCTTGGGACCATGTTATAATTTTTATAAATGTTTTGGTGGGGAAAGGAGAGTTTTCTATTTTGACCTTTGGTGCCAAAGCTAACTCTATCGTTCTTTTTTTCAGATGTCGCAAATTAAGTACCAGATTGTGCAGTGAGACCCTGATTTTCTGGGCTTACGACGACCACCTGATATGCTTCATTTTGTAGGCTAGGACAATGCGTCCTATTTCTAGTTTCCCAAGAGTTGCCACCTTGCACTATGGATGACCCAAGCCTATGGTCCTCCGAGAAGCATTCCCAGAAGGCTGTTCTAGATTAATCCCAGTTAATTTATGGTCTGATTGTGTTAACTGAACAGCTTTATCCAAAATCTAGCATATAAACCAAAATGCACAGACTCTAAATTTTATAATGAAATTATAGCCATTTACCGATTTATTTGTGCCTGTACATACTTACCTTTAATCATAAAAAAGGTGTAAGAGTATCAGGAAGAAGAACGGTGTAGTTTTTGTAGCAATATATTGCTATCATAAACACTGCTGAAGCTGGAAGAAGAAAACAGGAGCAAAACTATTTCAGTACCATAACAGGATGCTTATCAACGTCGTTGTGGTTCCTGTCTCCCATGCATTTTATCTGCCTGTCTGCCATGCAATCTATCTGACATGCATTTTTCAGCATGTCTGCTATGCATTATATCTGCCGCGCATCTTGTATGAAAACTTATCAAATCCATCCTTAACTCATTAGCCCTTTCTCCATATCACACGTTTCTTTCCATATTAAACGCAGCGTTTATTTGTCTGCATGTTGATGTCAGTATATAATGTACAATCTTCTGTCTCTCTCTGTCTGTCTGTCTGTCTGTCTGTCTGTCTGTCTGTCTGTCTGTCTCTCTCTCTCTCTCTCTCTCTCTCTCTCTCTCTCTATATATATATATATATATATATATATATATATATATATATATATATATATATATATATATATATAATAGTGTTGATTCTTTTGTTTCTGAAAGACAATAGTGTGCATCAGAAGTGTGCTTACAAGACATGCATTTTACGTTTCGTGAATCCCCCTAAAAAAGGGTGTGTTGAGAACAACGCACATTTTAATCTTGGCGTGGTTAATAGAGTAAACGTCTAAACATGAGATAGTCACATTTTACATGAAATATAAGGTGTTACATTCGGGTTCAAATAAAACACGAAGGAAGGTTCCTCCAGCTTTATTTAAAACTAAAGATAAGTTCTTCAAAACCCATATCCAGTGCTGCATACAGTACCAAGCCGTGTCACATAACTACCTCTATCTGACTCATTGTTTTAGTATCGGTGTCAGCAGGTGGAACGAGGTCAAATAAAAGTCAATAAAATCTTACATGATAAAAAGAATTTACCTATCTTTCGTTAATACGTTAATATATTTGAGTGTAGAGTAACCTATTGGAACAAAGTTTATAAAAAATTATTTCGTTATTTGGTATTATTTAGTTATTTTCTGGAAATCACTATATTTATTCATTTCTTTGGGGTCAATGAATCAAAACAATTTCTTTTAAAATGTCGATAACCTAGAGGTTTCTAGTATGATTCAGAACAAGGCAGTCCAGATTCATATCTGAACACAAAACTGGAGATCCGTTGTACGGGGTTCGGTAGACTAAGTTTTAAAAACTGATAGTCCAGGAGCAGAGTAGGGAAGTCTAGAAAATGGTAACTTTTATTTTTGAGAACTTTGGACCTTTGCAAAATAAATACTTTAAAAAAAAGATATGTTTTACGTCCGCCACGTGTTTAATAGTCCTCTGAGTGGGCAGGGTTTACTCTGGATAGTATTGATCAGTGATCTTGACCATACCGCACAGAAAGCGATCCTGACCGTGACTCATAATATTTAGACTCTTTTAGCACTAAGCACAGACCATCCACAAAGTTTTCTCAAGGATTTTACTCTTTGATTAAAGTTATTGTGCGGAAAAAAAATTCTTGAGTCTTCTCTGTCATTGACTTTTGACATAAATACTCCAAATCAATGGGTCTCTTCTTTAGATAGTGTAAGCACTACACAAGCCATGATCAAGATACACGATCTTGAACGGTATTATGCTGTTATATTGTTTTGTATGTCATCTGATAAAATGTAAGGAGTATATGGCATATTTCAAAATTTACTTTCAATAAATGTAAAGACTTTTCAAGAAGGAAAATAACTTTTCAAATTCAAGAATTTTTCAAAGCGACCACTCAAATAAAATATTTCAAAAGTTTGTATGTTCATAAGTCATCCACAAATTGTTGTGGCACTACATGGTCAAGACTGAATTTTTGTGCAGAGCTTATTGGTTATTTTTAATCCAAAGTGACACAGATCCATAACCTTTTGACCTCCCAAATCAATATGCTTCTACGTTCCTCAAGTGCGAGCCATCCACAAAGTTTAGTGCAGGTCTATGGCGTTGAACTAAAGTTAAGGAAATCATTTTATTTCTTCAGTCACCGCCACAGTGACCTCGACCTTTGACATTTTTTTATCCCGAAATTGATAGTGCTCTTCCTTACCCCTGTATCAACCATTTTGGTCCAGGTAGGTGACATGGCTTTAGCCATGAAGCAGCTTATTATGCGACGTTGAATCGACCGCTACATGTCTGAAGTCAATAAGTTGAATATAATTGAAAACAATAGGCCTTTTCCCCTACATATATTGTTTGTATCATATGCAGACAGTGGGATTTGGTTCACGAGACCAGACAATATGAGAGACGGCATAATATGAGGCCCAGTTTGTAAACACTCTGGTTACGGTGAATTCGATTTTTTTTTTCGATAGTGAATATGTTCTGACATTGTCCATATAGTCCATACATGGTGGGAAAGGCCAAGGAAAGCTGGGGCTAGAATCAATCAGTGTATGGATTTACTGATTTATTAACGGTTCATTTTCAATTTGCTGTTATAGTCGGCTTCTTTGATATTAACTTAGTGATTAAAGTTTTACTCATAACTCGGCACTATATTTTGTCACTGCACTATTTCGGTTGGTTACGTTTATTTACGTAGCTATGTCTAAAACTCGGTTGGTTTCGGTTTATTTACGTATGCGTGTATTTCATTTGTTAAACGTAGCTTTTACAGTTTTTCAGTCATATCGCTACGATGTCTACAGCAAAGCGAGGCAGCTGCTAATACCATTTTTATAAGTCTTTGGTATGAGTCAGCTGGGGTTCGAACCCGCGACTTCCTGCATCTGAGGCGGACAGTTTATATAAGTAGGTCAAAAACTAAAAGACCCTGCAAGGTAGCTACAGTGGCAAGTGATAGTTTCGTAAATTGTCCCTCATCAGATTTCTTACTTTAAGGCTATGGCGTGACTTTAAATTTTCCTTAATAAAACATATGGATATAATTGTGAATTAGGTGTTTCATGCTATTGTTGTTCTTGAAATTGATGCGAGGCATGTAATCTTCATATAACTACTTCGGAGTATGTTGACAGCAAAACATCAATAGAAGGCTAGGATAAAAAAAAAAAAAAAAAAAAAAAAAAAAAACTAGCCACCAATCGCAGTAGACATATGGGTTCCAGGTAAATAGAATATTAAATAAATTCTCTGTTAATTCAAGCTGTTAAGTGAACACAATTTTTCATAATTATCACCAAGAGAAATGGATTGTGTTTAAATTGAGAGTATCACTTTGTGTGAAGAATGACCTTCAAGCGTTAAAAATGCAGGTATAAATTTGGGTCAAACTTCCTTTGCTCTATGCTGTCACTGACTTGGCAATTCATTTGAATAATATTCGTATGCTTTGTTTCAATATGACTTTCCAGAAATATTGATCTTTTCTTTACATCACTTGTTTATTTATATAAATGATTTTTTTAATTAGGCAGGTGGAGGCAGCAATAAATTTTGGCATAAAAACTCTATATTTTGAAAATCCCAGTCTAGCCTACCATGCTGATATCTAATATAAGCAGCACTATTGAAAGGTGACATTTGCTAAGTACCGTGTAAACCATGTCACACGTGACACGTACAGTGCGAATTGTCAACATTTAGGATGGATGGATGGATGGATGGATGGATGGATGGATAGATAGATAGATAGGTAGATAGGTAGGTAGATAGATAGATAGATAGATAGATAGATAGATAGATAGATAGATAGATAGATAGATAGATAATGTCCCACTCACATTACAAATAAGCGATAGGTAAATTGACGTACGGTCATTTAGCTGTAAGCAATACGAAACCTGTAACATTCATTAATATCAACAAAGCTCAATCTAATCATAAAAGTGTTTGACTTCTCGATCAACAGCAAGTTCTACCAACTCAGCAACAAGACGCTTTCATTTATTATCTAGTTATGAAAGCATTTTATCAGCTACCGTTGGCGATATTGTTCAATGGTGGACATGTCGATTTTCGATTTGGTTCTTGATGTGTTAGAATCAGTTCTATTCATACAACGTGGTCACATTGTCATAACACAACAGTTAAACTGCTACAGCTGTGTCGAAAAGGAAAATCAACAACTGTATATTTTTGTCTTTATTCTTTTAAAGTTTTTTGTTACACATGGGACCTATTCCTCCCGAAAAATTAAAAGTCCCCTCATTCGAAAACATTGTGCAAATATCCCGGAGAACTCAATGTGTTCCAATCATAGGGCATTGCACAAAGAAACAGAAAGACATGTATTCATACAAATGGAGAGATGGGTAAGTAGATTGGTAGGAAAGAAGCAATGCTGATAGATTTGTACTTAACATTTTCTTAGAATTAACTTACATTTTGAAACAACTTTGTCAACATAATAATTTATCAATATAGATAATCTGAGGAGGAAATAGTTTTTATTGTTGATGAGCATGCATAACGATAACTGCAAAACCATGACTGTAAATTTATTTCGTTATACACTTATACGTTTTTAACAAAGCGACTATCATCATCATCATTTTTGTCCTACATTAATTTTGATGGACGTTATACCCATTTACTTCGGAACTGTTTGAATTTTTCAAAGCCAATATGAAGTCAAGATATAAATTGAAAGAAATGAAACCCCAGTACGTACTTTTCCTTGTCATTTTTACTTAATTTTAAGTATGTCCTCCACGACAGACACTCGACATAGGTTGTAGATTTTTCTGCTCTTTTTACCAGGAAAATTCAGTACAGAGTGATAAACTTTAAAAACACATACAAAAAAAAGTTATTTTGAAGAAGTTATTGTATCATCAACTAACTTACAACTAGAGCAACACTTATTGTTTGCCATCGCAAACTATTGCGTTTTTCATATATTGATTAATTTAATAGATTATTTAAACATATTATTCTCAAATCCACACCCAAGGATAGTAACCCACAGCTCGTTACCAGTGTGAGTGATTACTCTGCTCGACAACGCATGCACCTCATGTATTTAGGTAATATAATAAGGGGACGCCAGCAATGGGCCGACATGCTGCTTGACCGTCTTTCAAGGCAGACCCAGAACAACACAATCAGTAACACACACCTACTCCTATTACAAGTATTTCGGCCAAGTCAATATATAAATATACAGATTGAAGATGAAACTGAAACTGTGCACATTTGACTCACCCTTAACTGCACCAAGTTACACGCCATCGCCGGTGGCTTCTTGTGGGAATGGAGTAACATATAGTATCAAGTATATCATGCAATATGGACCAGGTTTTGACCAATCCGTGTGATTTTACTTACGACCATAATGGAGGCGAGAAAGTTACTGATAGGATTATGATGGATGAAGGATATAACAACATAGTCGGCGCTTAAAGTGCGCTTGGATAATAATAACGATTATCGTTGTTCCATTGTAGTTGTAGGGAGCATTGTATTGCATTGCAATAAAATCAAATGCAAGACTTGCGACAATATAATCAAACATTGCTTGCCTTTGAGAGAGAAAGCTTTCTCTTCAGTTTCCTATCTGGCCAAAACAATTGAATACAGCCTTTTCTAAACTCAGGTGTGAACAGAGCATATATGAAAGGATTGGCAACATTGTTTATGTATGGAGTTTTACGCAATATTTCTAATACGCCAACAACAGCCAATGAAGAATTTTCGTCCACGTAAATGCCTAAGACTGATATTAGCTCCACACATACATAGGGGAGATAACTCAAAATGAAGACCGCTGTAACCACTAGAAATATGAAAGTCATTCTTTGCATGCGAACTTTTTTCATGGATCTTTTAGTAACATCAGCACACTTTGAATAATCATGAACTGGTAGCTCTGTAAGACCCGACATCGATCGATTTGAGTTCTGGCGTTTATTTCCCATCGCCTCATTTGTACTGTCTTTAACAGTTTTTGCTTTTGAATAAATCACACTTTCAGAAGAGGTGTTAGCTGCATTTTCATCCCTAAGTTCACAATTTGAATCTTTTATCTTTATTTCGCTTAGAATTAACCCTGAATGCGATTGATCATTGTGCACCTCGTTCTTGGAAATCGTTCCAGTATAAGCTTCATTGACTGTTCCCTCTTGCATTTGAGGCAAGTCAACTTGATTTTGCAGGTTGTTCAATTCAGGACTCAATGTATCGTACTTTGTAACATGATCGGAAAAAGTAGCATCGTTCTTCCTTATTTCCGAATCTATCCCATTTGACGTATTAGCATCCACTTCCCTGACTATTTGTAATAGTATGTTTTCATAAACGTCTTGCTTTTCATTTTTTGTTTCTGAAGAAAAATTCTTTTTGGAATTATTTCTTGATTGTATCATACTACAAGACTCACTCGAATCTTCCCCTGAATTCTCCGATAGTTTACCCTTCCAGACGACTAGTTCCCCGATGAAAGACCGTCTCCAATGAAATATCTCTCTTCCGAGACTGACATATATTCCGATTAGAATAATGCTGAACAATATCAGTATCACAAAAAGGTATATATGAAATGCTAGGGCAAATTTGGTTTCTTTAATGGCATCAGCATACGAGCAATCTCTTCCATATATACCTGGCGTAGATGTGGGAACTAGCTTTTCACCGAAAACAAACGCTGCCGGAATAGCTATAAGAAGTGATATACCGATATCAATCCCAACGATGACTTTTGCCTTTTTCCTTGAAAATTTTTTCAGTGGATTCCGAATAGCGAAATATCGATCTATTGCAACTGAGACAAGAATAGTACACGACAATGCTGCGAGTGTGAACTCTATATATCGAAATGCCTTGCATGGAATAGAATCTCCGTACATGAGAGGGAATCTTAGATCAAACAGTTCAAAAGGCATTCCGAATAGGCACATACAGAGATCAGCAGTCGCAAGCCACATTATGAATATATTTGCTGAAGAGCGTCGCATTTGGAAATAGAACACACTAACGACTAGTCCGTTTCCAATGATACCAACAACAATATTGACAGATATGTATATCAGGACTGGAATATACCTACGGTAGAATTTTTCGTTTAATATCCATAAAACGTAATTTTCGGGAAGGTTAAATAACTGTGTGACATTCTCAGTGTCTGAAATTGAATATTTATGTGACATTGCCTTAAAATAAATAGATATTCAACACTAAATAAGTAAAGTATAACATAACTCTGAAATTCCTCTTCAGTATCCATTGAACACAATCACTGGGGAGATTCAATAACATCCTCAGTTACTGATAACAGAGTACAATGTGACCGCTTGTCAGAAAAATCAATCCAGATCAAAAGGAATAAACTATATACAATTATACAACTTATCTCTTCTGTACTTTTGCACTACATGTGCAATTTAAAATGTAAACAAGAATGTCATTTTGTATTTGACAAAAAGATGACTGTTTCCTTGATAATCGACAACATGTAGATTCTTACACGAGGTAAATGATTCAAATCGTGTGTAGAAGTAGAATTCATACATCGCTAAAACAAAATCCTGTTTTAGATCGTTCAATAATAGTTGACAACATATTTCACATCATTTTTCTTCCAATCTAGCAAGGGTAGTCATGCTTGATTCACAACAGTCTTTCCAGAAGAAAATACTACGTCTAAAAGAATTATCCATCGACTGTTAAAACCTATTAATTACGACGGGCTTGAATGGCCAAGATAAAGTTTGGAATGTAAGTCCCTTCGGCTGTTTAAAATCTAAAAGACTAGAATGCATGTCCGTTAGGCTGTGTGAAATCTAAAAGACTGGCTGGAAAGCAAGTCCGTTTGGCTGTGTGAAATCTAAAAGACTGGAATGCAAGTCCATTTGGCTGTGTGAAATCTAAAAGACTGGAAAGCAATTTCGTTTGCCTGTGTGAAATCTGAAACAAGAGATAACATTTTTAAATTGTGCTTAAGTTATAATCAGATCTAAAAGTAATGGACTGTTATGCATAATTCAGTGAATATATATATATATATATATATATATATATATATATATATATATATATATATATATATATATATATGTATATATATATATATATACACATACATACATACACACACATATATATATATATATATATATATATATATATATATATATATATATATATATATATATATATATATATATATATATATATATATATATATATATATATTATTCGTATATATGGTTCCAGATTCTGGATTATCATCAGACCTATGCCAAACTAAGCTTGTATATAAAAATACGTTCATAATTACAACAAGATATAAGTAACGTTACGTAGCGTACTTTCTTGATAAATTAAACCACTAAAACACATATTTCCATAATAAAGCTACATGTTTTAAGCCTCAACCTAAACTGTTGTAACACGTACTTGTTTATTTTTGAGTTCATTCAAGGTGAACAATAATGAAGCTCAAGATAAGGTTCAAATAATATTTATTGAAAGGCGATTCTTATGCGCACAAAATGCAACTGATCTTTTTTTTCTAACTGCCGACAATTTCTAACAAAACCTTGAAACAAAAAAGACTACAACAGGACAAATAATCAGTATGTATTGTATGCATTTGATACGGCAGTATATACAGTAACGTAGTTCTACACGACTCGACGGACCATAACAAACCACAATCTGATACAGGTAATATTTCTCAGCACTTTTGAGAAACACAAATTACATTTAAAGTGGTATTACCGATTTTATTCATCTACGAGTTAAAACTGAAAATCAAGAGAGAGAGAGAGAGAGAGAGAGAGAGAGAGAGAGAGAGAGAGAGAGAGAGAGAGAGAGAGAGAGAGAGAGAGAGAGAGAGAGAGAGAGAGAATATTTTATTATATGTAAAATTTACACACAAAAGATGGGTTCACAACTGTTACACAATGGCAGAAACAAACTTACAATGTCGTAAATAACCTACTGGTTATTAATGAAAAATTGGGATAGAGTAAAATAAATACAGAACAAGTGTGAACAGCAAATATGCTTCTATTTTACTCATATAATAAGCAACACACATAGAAAGTGGCATAAAGAATTAAAATAACAAGTGCGACTTTTAGTTTGTGCCACTCGGTTTTATATAAAAAATAAAACGTGTACGGCGATTTGTTAAATGCTCAACACATTCAAATGAAGATCAACTATTTGGCTTTCTTTGTTGGGGCATATAGCAAACATACCTATCAACTTACCCACCTACATCACACCTACCGGTATACACAGACAAACACAAACTAAAGAAAGACTCTCTCTCTCTCACGCACACACACACACACACACACACACACACACACACACACACACACACACACACATATATATATATATATATATATATATATATATATATATATATATATATATATATATATATATATATATAAAACCTGCTGATTATGCATCTAGCATATGGGTAAAACATAACTTGCATTTCAACTTCCATTTATTTCGGTTTCACTTATTTGTAAGTCACACTGAATCAGAGTTTATCAATTCAATAATGACAATGACAAGTTTTAATCAGCGCTTTAGCAATTCCATAATGAGATAGTCACGACATAAGCAAGTTTTAATCAGCGCTTTAGCAATTCCACGAGATAATCAAGACATAGACAAGTTTTAATCAGCGCTTTAGCAATTTCATAAGGAGGTAGACACGACGTAGACAAGTTTTAATCAGCGCTCCAGCAATTTCATAATGAGATATACACTAGACAAGTTTTAATAGCCCAGCTGAATACTATAAAGTTATGTGTTTATGTTATATGTCCATGCCACACAAAATTAACGGAACTAATGTTACGTGTCTTGGTTCTTTCTAATATCTTGCAAGAGTCAATTAATACTACATGGAAATAAAATCTAAGATAAAAAAGCTATCGCTACTTTTTGTGTGGCTAAAATATACAAAAAGGAAGAATAATACAAAATACTACATTACTAAAAAAAAAAGACAAGAACTATCAAATTACAAAAAGTATATGTACTCATTAAACATTTTTATTTAAAGCTCCAAATATCAACAATGACAAGTATAAAACAATGCAAATAAGAAAGTATTGTAATCAATCATACGAACAAATCCCTTGCCTTGATGTGTACAGAGGATTTAACCGCCCACATTGGTGGTGAAAGCTGATGTATACACGTTATTACAACTAACAATCCAATGTTTTGCACAAATCATGATGTAATTAGATATACACATGGCGAAAAAGAAATTCACAGTGTAAATGTTTTCACTCCCTAAATAATCTGCTTTGAGGGGCAATATTTTTTTAAAGAATCATAGTTTATTTAAAGGCATTATTGCATTTCGTAATTAAACTTGGCTTTATATAAAAAAAACATCGTGCCCTTCTAAAGTAGAGTATTATTTACCACTGCATAGAACACACACAGCTGTGAACTTCGTAGCCCCATTTTTGGTCAAGGTCTCTGTTGTTCAGTGTATTCATGATTTCAAGCATATAATGTGTTCCCTGATTAGTTGGTGCATACGTTACAGGCAAAATTTATCGTAAGTAGAATTTGCAAATGGTTTTACTACTTTCTAATTTTAAGCATGCATATCTAAAAACTTATTTCAAGTGAAATTGTGTAATCGGTAAGATATAACTGTTAATTTTGTGATAGGTAGGATGTAAATGGTACTTCGTGACTGGTAAGATATTTTTTCCTTTCCTACGTTAGTAACAAATATATAATATAGAACAGTGTAAGAAACGTGGTTTTGTAATGTGTGTTTCCACCACAACTTGAAATATATGTGTTATTAACGAAGGAAAAGAGATGTTCTTTTTAGTATGTATAAAAATACACGTGAATCGAAGAGTAAGCTCGCTCTTCAGTCCCCCTTTTTATCCCAAGTAATTTCACCTAACATTTGACTATGTTCATCGTCTTGTCATAAACAATATCGGTTATTTAACAGAGTGGTGGACTTGGGATGACTTCTATCGCGCGATCAATCGAATGTTAAAGAAAAAAAATATAATTCTCATAACTGAAAGGTAATGAAGTTTCCATTTATTTGTAATAGCTCAAAAAATGCTTCTTTTTTGACCATACTTCACAAACAACCAGGAGTCGCATGTTAAATGATGGAGTATATTTCAAATGTAAAAGTATAAGGAAACAATCTGAAAAGTATTTTTCCGATAATTTCTATAAATATCCTTCAGTAGATAGAAATTGTTATTTTGTGATTAGTAAGATTAAACTGCTGTTTTATGACTGGAAAGATACAATTACTATATTTTGCATCATTGATGGTTGATAAAACACGCTTCAATAATATAATTATGACAACAGTAAAAATTTAACTGAAATGGTTTAGGAGACTTCATTTAATCTTAGATTATGCAAATTAGTCTATGTATTAAAGTCTTTTGAATGAATGAAAGAAAAGATTAAAGAAACAGATTGTTTGTGTGCTTATGATGGTAGGGACTAACATAATAATCTGAAATAAAATTCTGCTTCTAGGTCAACTTTATACTGCAATGTGTACAATAGCACACACACACACACACACACACACACACACACACACACACATATGCTGCAATAAGTTTAGAAAACCGAGTTACGAGCAGCCTGAGAAGCGAAGAACAGAAACCTATAGATAGCAAACACTGCTTCGAGGTACTAAGGTTTTTCTGTTTCACTTTTCCAAACCTATCTTTCTCATATTTCATACATTACTCAGTAAATTGCAAGAAATTGTTGCTGAGTTCATATAATGATGGGATCGAAATAAAATGAACAATGTTTCTTTCAAATCACTTCATTACTATTCCAACTGGTCATGAATTTAATGAAAATATCCAGCGATTTTTTTTGTGTAAGAAAACGTTTATTTTACGTCTTTGCATAAAACGACACAGAGAGCATAAAATGTTATAGACTACCGAGGCAATTGAGTAACCTGTCTTGCCCAGGGACACCCACAGTGGCCGATCCGGCCCGGATCTGAATCCGAATTTTTCCGATCTCTAATTTGGCACCACCGCTGATCCAAAATGATTTTTAGAGTTTCATGGAAATCAAAAGTTTGTCATCAATGGTCTAAACTATGACTGCAATAGATGACAAAAACCAAGTCCACTTTATATAGTTGACCTTGTTGTATCCCGTTCTTGGCAACCAGCGAAAACAAATATAGAAACGGTACAATTTAACTATGATTCATCTTCGCAAAACATGCAACATACTGGTTGATTATTGGTCTTGACGAAGGTGTAATTACTTCATTAAACTTACAATAATGACAATAAGTTTCTTAATTCAAAATGAAAATCAACACGCCCAACATACATTAATTTAAATGAATGGTTCCAACAAAATGTCACTTATCACACATCACACCGTCGGGTTGTACTGAAGTGAACTTACACTTACTAGTCTGAGACACAGACGTCAAACTTCAATAGAATAATTTTTAAAATATCCTTTCACATCAATAAAAAAACTGTTTACAGCAATCAGTTTTTACAAAGAAACATATTATTTTCTCCAACAGTCTCCGAAGAAAGGATATCTTTATGGAATAAATTTATAAGGAATTCATAAACAAAAATAAGAAAACAAATTGGCTAACGATCGTAATAGTCTTGTTCCATCTGCGAGAACGAGAAATACACGGTCTAGTTAAAAACATATTTTTCGGGTAACATGAGAGCATTTGTCCGAGTGTATTTACGAGTGGTTATCTACAACATCGATTCTATTTAATGCATCTAGAGAATCAAATTAAATAAACCACATTAATTTGATCATTTGGAGAGGGGTCACTTTGAATGGTTATTTTAACCGAAGCATACAAATACATATACATTTCCTAAAGTTATCGACATGGAATGAAAATCGCCATTATCAATGAGCTGTGAAATTTTAAGACAAACATGCTATCTGAATGCTATTCTTTCTTCAAATTTTATTAAATTTTAGGTAATAGGATTGCATATAAACCTTTTCTGTTGAAAAAATTATCTGCCTGTCTTTCCTATTTCACGTTTTATTCAGTGCAGCATCAAAGGGTGATCACACTGGCGTTAAAACTTACCTAAACCAAATCGTAGTAAGGAATCTTCAAAAGGGGACCTACCTGGTCTTGTTAAATCGAAGTGTGTCAAAAGATCCAGCAGTTCAATTGATACAAAGGACTTTCAGGTGACTTAACAAAGTCTACCATGCAAAAAACTTCAATCAGTCCGTCATGTGACAATGGATCATATTTGATCTTTACCGTACTCTATCCTTGACGACCAGACAAAACAAACATGGAAGCGGTTTACTACATGGATCTGTAAATAATGGATCTATAAATAAGTCTTTCCAACATATTCGATTATTTATATTTATACTACTTCTCTAATTCTTAAAGAAAACACGCCCATAATATATAAATTGAAATTAGTTGGAGTGGTGTTGAGCTGTCAACATATCACATGGCAAAGTTTGTTATGATCAGTTTACTTAAATATGCTATACAGAGATAAAACGTTGTATTATCTAAATAGTGACAACGACAATAGTTCCATAGGTAATAACACAATCAGGATTGACCTATCCGGAATTACACTAGCCTGATTTTTGTCACACACACAGACACATACATTTATTTTTATGATTTTATATTAACATCGATTTCAGGTTTACTGCGAAAATCTCACAAAAATCGAATGAAAAGTGCAATAGTTATGACGACTTGAATGCAAATGCTAAATAATGTTCTACATTGTAGGAAACAGTACGTGTATACCCAACTGCATACAAAATGCCAGCAATGGTGGAGCCATACCTTTCGGTCAATGAGGCAATCCGGAATGGTTGTCCGACATTAAAGTGGAGCACATGGCAGCAACGCCTGCCAGGCTTGTTGCGTGAAGTTTCATTGCGCAACATTTCACGCTAAACAATTGACTTGCGCATTGTAGAATGCCGAATCAACAACTTATCAACGGACTGCTGGAAGTGGGTGGGTGAAATTAGGGGATTTGGAAACCACCTCACACATTTTATTTGTAATTCTTTTCTTATGAAAAACGGAGTTGAAACGTTTTAATAATGATTGGGAGATAAATTTCCATATTTGCAATAGAAAACTCATTTTCTATTAGATCCCAGCCGAACATGAATGTCCAATATGACAAAGTCGAAGCAAACAGACTAAAACAATAAACCGCAGGAAACAGACTAAATAAATAAACACAAGGGTGTAGGCCATTTTAAATAGCCTACTGTGTTAAGCATTTTAAAATTATCTTTGATCTTTAATCTTGCAGTAGTTCAACTTTACATAAGTGTTATCTTCCTACCGTTTCTTTTTTCTTTCATAGTTCTCTATATTTACATTTTATGCACAACTTTTAATCGCCACCATATGACAAATTTTGATGTGTCGTTCAACATAATACATGTATGCCCATTTCATTAATACACAAATTTACATTAGTTAACTGAATTGTAATGTTACGTTTTTAGATACGAGGATGGCAAAACGACGCTACCATACTTAGTTCTAGGGTTTGAATTCAGCGCATGATCAAACCCTATAACTACTAGCTACATCCTTGAGCTATATATAGCCTTTATAGGGTCTGAGCACATGGTCTATTCATTACAGAATTAACTTACCTAATTATTACGGCTGAAATCCACAATTATTTTCCATCAATACAAGCAATAGATCGAAAACCTCTACTGAATCAATATAACATTTTCTTCTTTTTGTCCGAAAATGGCTGGGTTTTTGTGAAGCAGTCTGTCTTTGTTTGAAACAAACTTATTCTCAGCCCCATAAAACAATAAAATACCTCCAGGCTGGATATGCGAGAATTCAAAAGTGAATGGGACCTCTGTCGTCTGCTTCTAACCAGTCAAATAATCCCAACTGCACGGTAGGAGTTTTACGTACATAACCTACCTTTCACATTCTTATCTCCAAAATTTGGTGAGGTTAGTGAGCTATCTATAAACGCTGAAATTCCGCGAGGTATTCAGTCCTAACTAGTTACACCCGCCCGGTACATGAATAATTCAATAGCTTATTCGGTACGTAGGAAAAAATAGTCTCTTATACTTTGTAACGCAGCGAAGCGTACAAGATACAAACAAAAGAGGACATACAACAAATTTTTTTTTTTTACTGCTGTGAATGCAATTTAATTTATTAAGGAAAAGCCCAAAATCTAGGAAAGAAATGATAATAAACCTTCCTGAAGATCAACTTTGTATATCAAATTACGGAGGTTCAAGGTCAGCTGTGTGACGTCGCTTCTGTTGCATACAACATTATTAAATATATCCTTTTCCCATGTTAGCTTGTCTTATTGTTTGCATTCTGTTAAGTGGGTTTGCGTAACTATCTATGTATACATACAAAACGTTTTTCTTTATGCAGATCCAGATTATGTGTACTTGCTCAGATACGCAAAGAGAGAGAGAGAGAGAGAGAGAGAGAGAGAGAGAGAGAGAGAGAGAGAGAGAGAGAGAGAGAGAGAGAGAGAGAGAGAGAGAGAGAGAGAGAGAGAGAGAGAGAGAGAGAGAGAGAGAGAACTACCTATTTAAATCAGAATACTATGCAGTGGATATTCTATCAGCATTTGGCTTTTGTAAATCATGCATGTTTCGCTCTTTTTTTTTCTTAAAATATTTTCCTTTCGGTAGAGTTATATCCCTTCTGAGATCCATTTAAAATTATAGTGAGAAAGAATTTTAAAAAGTTGTTTTATAGAAGCATAAAGCGCATTAAGATGACGAGACATGCTCATTGCATGTGTCTTTTTTCGTCAATAAAACTAGTTATCAAATGCAATATGTTAAATGATTATGTATACACAGCAATTGGTACACGACGTCTTTCTGAATTCTTGTCACAATATAGCAACGGAAATATGTTCCTATATTTATGTGCATTATAGAAAATACAATAATTCCACATATTGAATATTTTAAAAATAATTCGCTCATTGAAAATAGCAAGAAGGTCAAAATAAAGTATTATAACCAAAACATAGTAGTTTTGGAGGCTTAATAAAAGAATTAAAATAACGTTTATTGCAGCACAATATCGTTATGTAGTAACAACTCAAAATATATAAAAGTAGTCTTATTATGTAAATATAAAAAAATGCAGGAAGAAAAATAACATTAGAAAGATAAAATCATCCAGATAAATGTAACTACTGCAAGATAAAATATATTTTAAAATCATATATAAAAAATAGAGTATTAAAAATGGCCCATACAGTCAAAGTGTTTCCTCTGACATTTCTTATCCCATTTTAGGTAGCTGGACATTTATTTTGGGTGGGAGCTCAGAGAGGATGGATTCGCTATCGAAATAATGGAATTTACCGAGACCACGTGGGAGAGACATACGGAAATCACTATACTCAGGCACTTGGAAAATTATGTAACCTTACACAAGGGTAAATATATACACAGGCAGGATTTAAGTGTCATCCTGAAGCTGTATACAAATCAAACCATATAAATACAGTATGTATTGGTTTCTTATTTAGCCATGATATTGTGAGACCTAGATAGATGTAGAAGTTTTGCTTCATAGGTTTCGTATGTATCCACGATGTTCTTTGAGAAACAGAGTTCTAGATGTTTTATTAGCAATATTTCTTTTTATGCATGTGGACAACTCACAGATCACTTACCCCACATTGATAAAATTACAAAATGTTTATATCTATTATTTACTATCACCACCTAGAAATAAATAAAGTCTAAGATTTCGTTTTTCAAATTGTTTTTTGATGATTAGAGTATCAGTTGTAGTGCCAACAACTGAATCAAGAAGTTGTTTAAATTTATCGTTTCTAGGATCAGCAAGAAAATTTCTATACTTGTCAGAGACATCGGGTGAGGCATTTATTCATCTATCATTCATCGGTTAATACTTCGTTTTCCCTTTACTACTTATACGAATTAAATTTATCTATCACATATTTTACATCATTGACAAGATCTGCATAATCATTTACAGTTTTATCCATAAATCCCATTGCTAAACTTATTTTATCCATGCAAAAATTATCAAATGTTAGATGTTTTCTGATAATTGTATAACTTGGTTACATTAAACGTTTGACGATATTTTCTGAGATAAAGATACATGATGGAACACTAATTTTTTCTCAATGATTTGTTGAACAATAACCTGATCCAAAATAACATGATCATGATGCAGAAGCGGTAATCAATCATTGGCGTACATACATACATACATACATACATACATACATACATACATACATACATACATACATACATACATACATACATACATACATACATACATACATACATACATACATACATACATACATACATACATACATACATACATACATAGTAGTAGAGGAAAACAAGGTTTTCAGCCCAAACCTTGTTTTTACCCCTCTAAATAAGTATAAACTATAGTCATAAACTATCCCACACCCTTTTTTTTTCAAAAGCATTAGTAAGGTTTCTAACCCACCCCTTCCCTGTTATTACAGTGTTAATGAATCCAGGTAGAGAGTTATGTACATGATCGGTATTCAGGTAAACTTCCTTATACTATCCAGAAGCTCTGTCATTATATCACAAAAGCTGGTATCAGGTATTTTATAAAACAACAGGTGCAGACAGGTATTTTGTATTGTTACAAAACAACAGGTGCAGGAGATGTCATGTAAATTGATGATTCATCCAGGTAAGCTGAGGTTGACGAATTTGTTAGAACAGGCGCATGCGTGGAATGTTCACGAACAACTCTAAAGACGGCAAGACGGGTTTTATTATCAGTCTACCGCTAGATTTTCATCAGATAACATATGCTGTGCAGGGTGGAAATTAAACTGCGCATTAGAGCGTGGCGATTCCAGTTAAAATGGGCAAGGCGGAAATTAAACTACGCATTAGAATGAACGTGAGAAAGGTAAGTGATATTATTTTATACCTCATGTTTCATTAGATTTTACTACGGTTAAATTTTTCAAACATTATTTCTTTAGTTTAGATAAAAGTTCAGTCGGAAAAGATAAGATCTATCAGTTTAGCCTCTCTCTATATTTTACAGGTGACTGTTAGTCATCAGTTTACCTGGATTTTATACTGCAGTTTACCGGTAGGGAAACAACCTTACACGATCACCTGTGTGTAGATTCTTAGTACGCATTAGAGCGTGGCGATTTCAGTTAACATGTGCAAGGTGGAAATTAAACTACGCATTATGGAAGGAAAGTTATATTATATCTTAAGATTAGATAAAATTATACGTTACTCATATTTTTTGATAATTTTTTTCATATTTGCTAACCCTCATTGGTAGAATGTCTGTTAACATATTGTCAGTAATACGAAATTCACGTAATAAATTATCCATATTATATTTGACTCCTCGTAGGTAAGACCGGATCTGATCAAGTAGTTTCTTGTAAGTTTTAATAGATGTTAAACATCCGTGCTTTTTTTATCAAAAGTCTTTGTTCTGCTGTAAGTGAAACACCAATACCAGATATGATTAACAAAAATGGATTTAATGATACCCCACTTGAAATTATACCAGAACTGGTCATTAACAAGGGTAGATATGATATTACATAAGGATCTTGTAGTATTAAGGATCTTGTAGTATTTGTAACATTTTTTTACGCACCAAAGTTTTGTGATAATATTTGTAGTATTGTAATAGTGTGTCCACATCCTGTACTGGAATATCTTTTGAAATATGGTTGAAATCAACTATACTTCTTTTCATTATAATATTTGTTTACATAATCCCCAGGCTTGGTGGTAGTAGTAATTCAGCTACAAATTCCAAACACCAACTATAACCGATTTTGTCTGGAATTGTATTAACAAGTTCAAGTGTAAATTCTTCTTCAATACCATTTAGTAATAATATAGATATAGTTTTAGAAGACCTATCAAAATTATGCAATGGAGATCTGGTTGAAATATTAAAAAATTTAAGGCTAATCACTGTGAATCTATACACACCAGTAACTTCTGCAATGTGTTTGATAGAATTATTTTTTTGCTTTGTCCATGTACCAGACCCAGAAGCAACAGTATACACAATATTTTTAATCTATTTGTGAGGAATTTTAACCATACTCGTTTTCTCAACAATACTAGAAATTCTACTAATACTATCATTGAGTTTTGTGTTAACATCATTGAGTTTTGTGTTAATATTAGCGAGTGTAATGTCAACAATTGATGGATTTCCAAAAAAATCATCTTTAAGCGTGTTTATGTTTTTGCGAAAATTTAAAAACGTGACCGGTAAATTCATTTTTAAGCGCTGCTATTTCATTACTGATAGAAACATTCTGATCATCGACGTATTTCTTAGCGGCAGCGTCACCGTCACCGTCCTCAGTTGGGTTTCCAAGATCTGTAATCTTGTTTTGTTTCATAACAATATTCGCACTTGGATTTCGTACAAGTACATCCGACAGTTTTACATTACTCGTCTTTAATCGTCCTTCCTTGTCCTGGAAAATGACTACTTCATTTGGATCTACACTGGCAACATTTAGTAAATTATTGATTTCATTTTTGAGCTGATCAAGAGTAGCATATTTGGATAAATCACCTTGATAACCTTCTGTGGATAAATCTCCTGATAGTGTTCCAAATTTTGCATAGTAGCTCATTATTTACTGTCCTAGATAAACTTATCAACACTAGTTTAATATTATACAAAATGGCAAAATCGTCGATATCAAACTTTGATACAGAGAGACTGGTGAAGCACAAACATAACAATGAACTTCCTGACTGTCATTATCTTATTGTTGGGCGAAATGGATCAGAAAAAACTAATTTGCTTATGAATTTGCTTCTTGATGATAATTTTAACTATGACAGAGTTTATATTTACACGATCAATCCACAGCAGGATAAGTACGAGTTATTAAGCGAATATAATGACAAGCTTCGTGATGAACTTAAGGCTGGTGAAGATTTTTGTTTATAATTAGGCAGCCAGAAGATCTAATTCCAGTTAATCAACTTGATGCAGATGAACACAAGATAGTAGTTTTTGATTATATTTCGCTAAATAACATGGAGGTGGACAAAATAAGATCATATTTCTCACTGTCACGTAACAAACAGTGTAATTCTGTTTATCTCGCTCAAGGATATTATAATGTTGACAGATGTATTAGGCGAAATATTGGTTGTTTTATATTATTTCCAGGACTGGACAATGTTGACGTTAGAAATATTGCAAGCGAGCATTACGGTGACGTGACAAAAGATAAGTTTATTGAACATTACCGTAATGCTACAAAAGATAAATACAACTTTTTCTTATTTGATAAATTTACACATGATCCAACTAAAATGTTTCGCTGTTGTATTGACACTTACTTACATTAAGGGGTTTCAATTTTATAAAATTTATAATAATAATAATGGACAAACGAGCAAGATACAGACAAAATATAGAAGATCTAAAAAAAACTTGCTCAGTCTCAGGCATTACTTAAGCAAAAAGTACAAGAAGCACGACGTGGACAAGTGACTGCTACAGAAGCAACAGCTACAATTTTCAAACCGGTTACTGAAGCAATATTAGGTAAACAACCTGAAAATAAACCACTATCAGAAGAAGAACTTAAACAAGTGCAATAAAAAGGTTTGGTTGGAATTATTAAAGAACAACAGGAAGCAGCTGCTGCAAAACTTGTTACTAGATCTGATGAAGAAAACAGAAAACTAATTGAGCCACTTACAGCAAATATAGCTGATCCTGCTGCTAGATAAGCTGAAACAGAACGATTGATAAACAATCCGCTGAAACTCGAGCGAAGATTAGCAGAGTTAACAACGCAAGGAATAACAAGTATTATAAAAAATTTATCAGGAGACATAAAAGATATTAGAGAGGAGCAACAAAGAGTTGGTGAGCTTACTGAAAAGTTTATGGAAGTTGGAGAGCAAAGACTTCATTTTATAAAAAGAGCAAATGATGTGATAAAAGATAGTGAATATGATGATTTTTTAAAGAAAGAAAATATATAAAATATTAATAATATAAGCAGATGGACTGATGCAGAATATCAAACATTAATCGATAGATTAGATGCAATATTAAAAGACTGAGCTGCTGCTAAAGATGAAATAAACACTGTTACAGAAATTAATGTTATGCTTCCATTTTTTGATGGAATGAGATATGGTGTTATTGCTATCAATTTTAAAGAAACAGCAGAAAAAAGTAGAGCAAAACCTTTTGGTGGTGGGTGGAGTTTTAGAAGGAAATTTACTGTATGCGATAAACCTCGTGTAGAAAAATATAGAAAAGAAAAAACGGGAACTGGTGTAAAAATATTTACTTCAACTGCTGAAATGATAGGTAGGTTAATGTTTTTAATATCATCAAAAGAAGCTGGGAATGATAGTGTTGAACTTGATAATGAAATCATTGACATACTTGATCATCTAAGATGGAGCGAATTATTAACATCTGACGAATATGAAACTTTACACCGCGACTTAATCGCGGCGACTTAATTTTGTAAAATGATTTAATATAAAAGGAATGCAAACAACATTATTGCTAAACTCTAGTGAGTCTACGATAGATAGCGCAAATTTTTCAGTACATTATATTCCGCCTATCCAACTAGATCCTGCAAAACAATATGAGATTGGATTAATCTCTTGTACTTGCTGGAATGCTATACCTGACATGAAAACTGATGTTAACGACGAATTGCAGATTACTACATTTACAAGTTCTTCAATATCTACAAGAAAAAAAAATCCACAAGGAGCTTATAATATTACTGATCTAAACAGGACAATCAAAGAGCTCATAACAAAAGCTGACGGTGTGGCTGATAATTTTGAGTTGGCAGCGAATTATAACACATTGCGAGCTAGGATAACTTTGAAAAATATGTTAATTGATCTTGAACCAAGAGAAAGAAGTATTGCACAACTGTTAGGATTTACTAAAAAAACGTTACAATGCACTTGATCAGCCTATTACGTATGACAGTGAACTGCCTGTAATATAACAGAAGTAAATACGATATTAGTAAATTGCACTATTGCTTCTGGCTCTTATACATCAAAAGGTAGCAAAGGTCAAACGATTTACAGTTTCTCACCTGAAGTTCCGCTAGGTTCTCTCATGCAAATAACTCCACGACATATTATCTATTATCCTTTAAACGTTGAAGATCAAATATCAAGTAGAATAATGCAGTTGACAGATCAATCTGGAGAACAGTTACATGTTAATAATGAAGTTGTAACTTATTATTTACATCTACGCGAGCAAAAGTAAAAATTATGCAACATCAAATATAATGAAACAAAAAAAAGTTTATCGAAGAAAAATAATAGGATTTTTTGGAAATATATTTACTAAAGTTATTGAAAATATTCCGGGTATAGCGCGTAAAGTTGCACCAACTGCTATAGATGCGGATAAAGCTTTTGCAACTGGAGCTGCATCTGCCGCTGAGACTGCGGTGGGACAAAAAATAGCTGATAAAATAAAAGGAGATCCACCGACTGCATCTGAAATAAAACAAGCTATCTAAGAAATCGCTCCAACAAAAGAAACTCAACGAGCTATGATAACAACAACAAAAAAATTATTATCACCAAAGGGTGAGCAGATCATGCAAAAAATTGATATCTAAAGTAACAGTGCCGCAATAAAATTTTATATAATCTAATAAAATAAAATGTCTGTTAAAAATTATCTCGAGTTATCAGAAACTTATGACATCGACAACGATGTGACAGAATTCGAGTATGTTGAGTATCTTGATGAGAATTCTAACGGACCAAATAAAGCTGGTATTAGAACCTTTAACACCAGAGACGAAGATGTATTTCTACTGCCACATAAGGCTATGTTAGAAGTTTGTGGTCAGATTATGAGAGTAGCCAATCCACCTGCTGTAATTGCAGTTGGAGCAGAAGTAGCCCTTATAAATAACGGCTGAAGTTTATTCAAAAGTGCTAGATATCAACTGGCGAATCAAACTATAGAAGATATTTCAGGTCATCTACAAGTTGCAAGTACAATTTTAAATATTATTTCGTTTTCCGACGCTTACTCGAAATCAACAGCAACCAACATGATGTGGTTTAAAGATACTGGAAGGGGTATAGCTGAATCAACTGAATTTTTTAAGAGAGGCGCTATAGTACACGGAGCTGATGCTGATGCAAATGCTGTAATTGTGAGAAATTTTCTCATTGCTAATTTTGCTTCTATAGATATTGCCGCACCTGCTGCAGGGGCTAATGCAAATGTTACAAGAGTTTTTCTTATAGCAGCTTTTAATAATCTAAATATAACACCACCAGCTGCAGATGCAAACGGCACCACGATGTTAAATTTACTTCTTAACACACTTGACGTGAGAAATCCACGCTATAACGAAGGTTTTGCTAGGCGAAGAAAACTTACAGCAGGATCACGTCAAATTACAATGATGCTTCCGCTAAGCATGATTTTCGGCTTTTGTCGCGATCATGATAAAGTATTTCGCGGAATAAAACATACACTTATTTTAGATCGAGCAGAACAAAACGATTGCTTGTTTAGATTTGGAGGGGTTGATGTACAGTTTATCATAAACAAACTTGCTCTGTGGATGCCATGTATAACACCATCAATCACTAAAATGTCAGAAATAAATAGCAACTTGATAAGCATACAAACAGATTTTATTTTAAGCAGCATAAAATATATCAGACAGCGGTTCCAAATACTACCGACTACACATAGCGGGTCACAACAACATCAAGTGAACAACTGCCGAGATATATATTTGTCGTATTTCAACAGCACGCGCGACTAGGAAACCAACAACAAAATAATGCAATATTTGACCACGCTGATGTCAGACGAATATACGCTAGATTAAATTCAAAGCAATATCCAGAACGAGCTATTTAATGCAATTTTGCTGATGACGCTAATAAAAATATTTCTCGACCGTACATGTATCTGCTTGACGCAATGCAAAAATATCAAGATGTTGAAGATGGAATTCAGATATCAGCAGAGGAATTTAGTACACTTTATCCTATATTTCATTTTGATGTTAGTAAACATAACGAGCGAATTGTAGACAGCTCAGCGGATATTGAAATTATCTGGACTTGGAGCGGTTCCAGTAGCACCGTTGTACGTATATGCATTAGTTATTAGTGATAGATTTATCACGGTAGATTCTATTGGAGGTAAAATGACAGTTCAAGTTTAATCTACACTTGTTATATAAAATGACAAAATATATTGTAAAAGAAGTATATTTGACCGATGGCCAAGTTAAAAAATTAGTAGCTGCTATTGCAAAGCGAGAATAGGTATCATTAAAAATCGATCCTAATATTTCCGATGGTGTTTAAACAAAATTAATGGTAACAAAAAATCAAGTAAAGAAGTATGATCGTAAAAAACCTTTATTTTAAATTTGAGTGCTGCACAATAAAAGCGATGGCAAACGATATTGTTGTCAAAGGTGGTTTTCTTGGTCCGGCATTATCAGTATTAGCTAGTACAATAATACCTAAAGTTGTGCCTGTGTTGGGAACATTATGACTAGCAGCAATGTCAGGAGCAGTCTCTGGCGCAACGAAGAAAGCTGTTGAGGGTAATTGTATCATTAGTGGAAGTGGAATAAAAAAATTGTAAATTTTATGTAAATGATATATTATAATGCCACAACGGAAAAAGAAATCACCAACAACAAAATCGCCAGAAAAAAGGAAACAAAAAAGAGAAAACAACAAAATCGTCAACACCAAAATGCAACTGCAAATGCAATCAAACAAAACAAGGAGGAATTATTCCATTCGCTCCACTTTTGGCGGGACAAGCGGGAAGTCTGCTGCCAAATCTGTTAGGAATCGGACGTGGCCTAACATTACCAGGAGCACGACCACCCCGTTGAGTAATTTTGATATAATTGATAAGATAAAAGCGGTTTCTGGATTTCACGGAGTTTATTCTAAAGATGAACTCGCAGCAAAAAAATCTCCGTCAGCTGTAAGTTCGTGTGTTATTAATATACAAGATTTCAATGACGGACCCGGTACACATTGGGTAGCAGTTTATAATAATAATTATTTGGACTCGTTTGGACTTCCTCCAACCGATGTAATAAAAAGGTATATGAACAAAAAATTTAAAAAGGTATATTATTCATCAAATCAACTCCAACCTGTTGGAACGTCTACTTGCGGATATTATTGTATTATGTTTATCCGACAGATGAGCAGAAATCTTAATTTTTTAAAATTTATTTTACAGTTTGACAAGCAATCTTCTCACGCTAATGATGAGATTGCAATTAATTTTATCTAAACTTCAAAATATAATAATGTCAACATACTGTCTCAAGTGTAGAACTTAAACAGAAAATATTAATGAAACAACAGAAAAAAACAAAAAACAACAGGATAATATTCAAAAGTATTTGTGCAATCTGCGGAAAAAGAAAAAATATGTTTTTACAGAAAACGTCCCCAGCGACAGTGTCGTCAGCGAAAAAATCGCTAGGATCTGGTTATCCTGATATTATTTAAGTAGACGACTAAAATATAGAATAATATGCAACTGTGATTCTGACAGAGATTTGTGTCTTGTACAAAATAAAATTGTCGCATACTGTCAATGTTGTAACAACAGAGAAATAATAGGTACAGGTATAGATATACATAAACTAATTGGAAAATTACCAAAACCAAAAGGTGGTTAGACTTTGCCAGGTCATCGGTATACAGTACCTTACAATCCGCTAGATCAACAACTAGATGAAAACGACAATCCATTGCCAGGACAAGAGCCTTACAATCAAGTGGATGCAATAGCGATGCGTCATGATATCTGTTATCGTGATCATGAGAACTCAAAATCAGATTGTGATAAAGCAATGTTAGACGAATTACGTGATATGGAACCAAAAAATCTACGAGAACGTTTTGATAGAAGATTTGTTCAGGGAATGATTGGAGCAAAATATAAACTCGGATTCGGAGTGTCTCGACTTGGGAAAAAAAGTATACGATGATCATGCAGTCGAACTACACAGACCTAAAAAAAAGTTCCCACGACGTAAAGTTGTCGCAAATGCTGTAGATGATATCTGGGCAATAGATTTGGTGGATGTATCCAATCTGGCTCAGTTTAACGTTGGCGCTGATGGCGCTCCAAAAAGGTATTTGTTTAACGTTATAGACGTTTTTAGTAAATACGCTTTCAGTGTACCTGTTTTGGATAAGACAGGGACTTCAATGACTGATGCGCTAAAACAAATAATAACGAGTACAGAAAGAAAACCAAATAAAATCTGGACTGATCACGGATCTGAGTTTTTTAACAAAAAGTTTGAGCAGTTTGTAGAAGAAAATAATATAAAAATATATGTTACAGGAAACGAAGGTAAAAGCGTTGTTGTCGAGAGATTTAATCGCACGCTAAACGAGAAAATACACAAACATATGACAGCTAAAAACATCAACAGATACATCGATGACCTTTCTCAAATCGTAGGCGAATATAATGACACGAAACACCGAACTATCAAAATGTCACCTAATAATGCTATTAAAAATCCGATATTAGCAAATGAAAACATGTACCGCAGACATAAATTTAAGGTTGGAGATAAAGTTAGAATTTCTTTGATAAAAAGGTATTTGCAAAAGGATTTACTCCGAACTGGAGCGAAGAACTATTTGTTGTTGATAAGGTACTTTTCGCAATACCTATAACGTACACGTTAAAAGTTCTGGCAGGGGAACCTATTGTAGGTAGTTTTTACGAACAAGAACTACAGAAAACTGAGCAGGATGTTTTCGTTATTGAAAAAGTGATTAGAAAAAAAGGAGATCAAAGTTTAGTCAAATGACGTGGGTATAGCGATATATTTAACAGTTGGATCCCAACCAAACAAGTTATGATATAATGCTGTTATAAATTTCCTCATACTTTTGTTTGACAGATTTACCTTTTACTGGTTTACATAACGATATTAGATATTGTCTGCGATGGTCAGAGATCGTCATTAGATTAAAAATTTTGACAAATATGAAATCGAATTTGATATTTTTCTGTCGGCCTGGAATTCTGATGTTTAAAAAAGGTTTGATCAGCTGCCAAAATATTTGTTGTTCGGCAACGGTAAAAGTAAATTTCATTATTGTTTTTGCAATGTGATACTTGGCATTATATCGTTCAGTTGTTGGTCTGCTGTAATTATATCTGTCAGCAACAGTGACTATTTCACCATCATAATCAGATTTGTTGGTATACAAAATATCATCTTCACTATAACTAACAGATTTGTCTACGAAATCTTTGAGGGGCCCCGAGTGGCCGAGTGGTCTAAAGCGCTGTCCGTTACGGATCACTGCCATCTCACCTCTGTCTGCGTGGGTTCGAGTCTAGGATTCGGCGAATGTGGATATGTGAGAAAGCTTGCCAGTAGCTTCTCGTGGGTCGGTGGTTCTTTCCGGTGATTTCCCGGTTTCTTCCTCCACCATTAATACTGGCCGCCATGAATAGCCTATCGTGTGCTGATAAATGGCGTTAAGCTCAACAACAACAATAACAACAACAACGAAATCTTTGGAAAATGTAATAATATGCGTGATCTTATCGCTGGCGACCTTATCACTAGTATCTTCTTCAGATAATTCAGCGAGTAGTTTCATGAAGTTCATTATTATATTTTTTATCTAATAAGATGACTGATGAGATAAAATATCACCAAAAAGTTAATATATTAAATTACAACGCACTAGCCGAAGTGGTAAGAAAATGTTTGTCGGGTTATAGTGCATATTCTGTTGACGTTATTGTAATGCAAGGTGATTCTCATAAAATATTGCTAACAGCAGCAGAAAAAAAATTAATGAAAGTGCAGTAACGACACTAAAATTTAATCATAATGATGTTATAGCATTTGCTCATCATTGTTTGACTAAAACTGAATTACAAAATATTATTGATCATCATATTTAAAAACAATCCTGGCATCGTATTCGCTTGAAAAAAGCTGATTTTATTACTCCATCAGCTACAAATTTTACGACTGCTGGATTTACATTATAATATTTCATCGCAGCTGAAATCGATTTAAATTTAATCTCCTCATCCGTTTTGAGGTTTAACGACGAAAACAGGTTTTACTGGAAATCTAAAATTAATACCGTTACCACCTCGTCCTTTTTTCAGATTTTCCTGCTGGGTCACTAGCTCCAGATTTTCCAATCGATTGTCATTCTTTACGTTATTGATGTAAATAATAACCAGACCATTGGGTATAGATCCGTTGAACTCCCCGTAAACAAACCTATGACCATAATAAGTAACAAAATCTGTTAGTGTTCCTCTAACAGTTACCCTGATATATCCCATATTAATCATAGTACTAAGAACTTTTTAAGTTTTTCTGTTTCTAATAATACCGCGATCGTTAGCCTCGTATAAATCAAAGACCGGATGCGGCTGAAACTCGTTTTGTAAAGATAAGTTTTCAATGTTGTCATCAGTGACTGCACCGTTCATGTGACATACACGCTGTCCCTCTGAAATATCATCGCAGAACAACGTGTAAATAAATCTTTTCTAAGCATTGTAATCCTCTCAGTATTATCTCCTTTACATTAAACTGATAACCCGCTGGTGTTAATTTGCCAACAGATATTCTAGTTTTGATGTTAATGACCGAACCTAATGCATTTCCAGCGTATTAGTTGTATTATGGGTGAATGTGATATACCTCTTGCTCATGTATGCTTGTCAGATTTGCTGTCATTATACTATAGGTGACCTTTTGTCTATAATTGTTGTTTAGCGCATGCGCAGTGTGAGGTAAATTATCAATTAAATATTACATTATAGTATAGCAATGTTAAAATTGCGTGATATAGCCAAGAAAAGCCTTATGGGAGAACCTGATAAAATAGCGACTGCTTTAACAGGTTTTGACAATAGCTATAAATTTGATAATCAAATCGTGCTAGTAAATTTTACTGCAACAAATCTTTACCACCTACTACAGACAACTGTAAAACATGAGCTCGAAAAACACAAAAGTATCAGATTATTAGTGCAATATGATGCTATATTTTCAAAGCTACTTGTAACGAAAGAATCAGTTGAAAAGGAAATTGCAGATCCTTATATGAACGCAAAATCAAGTCGTGTTTTGCTTGGGACTGACCTTTTATCACTATCTGATGAAATACACCAGGAAATTTGAAAAAAGAGGAATTCACTGAATTAGATTCGGGTTGGAAGTTTGAAATGATCAAAGAAATATTGTTTCACACAATAAATTATATGACGCATTACGCGGTAGTTCGTACATCGACCTGCCACCAAAAATAAAAACTAAAAGATGCTGTATAAACATCAAAAACCTAGATAAAAAATGTTTCCAATTGTCTGTTCTTTCCGCGCTGTTTCCAGCAGAGAAACACGCTGATCGCGTTGAGAAGTATATCAGTCACGTGTCTAGATTAAATTTTAAAGATATTAACTTTCCAGTGGCAGAAAATCAAATACCAAAATTTGAAAAGCAAAACAATGTTTCAATTAACGTTTTCGGACTAGATGAAAAAGAGGATGTATATCCGAGATATATTTCAGAAAAAGCTTCACAATCTACTATAAATTTACTGTTTTATAAAAATCATTACGTTTGGATTAAAAACTTTAACGCACTATATGGCAAACAGTACAATAAGAATAAGAAAAAAAGTTCTTTTGTTACCGCTGCTTGCATGGCTGTGCAAACAATGAAACATTACAAAATCATTTGCAGTACTGTAGTGATGTACAAAGAATAGCAATGCTATCTAAAAAAGATAGTGTGTTACAGTTAGATTGCAATAATCTTTACTGTGGTTCAATGATAGAACCAATGTCTCTTGGTGGATTTCATTGGATCAAGGCTTATCGATTTCTATCAGAGACAGAAAAAAGATACCCGAAGATGTTTCATATTTTCTTGAAATTGATCTTGAGTATCCAAATTCGCTACACAAATTGCATAACGATTACCCTTTCTGTGCTGAATCAATGGTCATAGATTATAGCTTGTTATCAAAAGAACAACAAGCGTTGCATCACCAAAGCAACATTCCATGGTCTAGAAACTAGTACCAAATTTGCTTCATAAACGGAATTATGTTTTGCATTACAAAGTTTTAAAACAAGCAGTCGATGCTGGTCTTGTGTTGAAAAAACTTCATCGTGTACTAAGATTTAATCAGTCGCCGTGGATGAGAGGTTACATTAACTCAAACACTTCAAGAAGGGCTGCAGCAAAACCAGATTTTGAGAAAAACTTCTTTAAACTGATGAACAATTCTGTTTTTGGTAAGGATATTAGGAGACGCGTAAATATCGAAATAGTTAATGATATCAATCGTAGAAACAAACCTGTGTCAGGCGATGATTTTGTGAGCATGAAAATATTTATTGAAAATCTAGTTGCAATACAAAGAAGAAAAACAAATCTAAAACTAAACAAGCCGATCTATGTTGGAGCTGCAGTGTTAGATTTATCAAAGTGGCTGATGTATGATTTTCATTATAATTTTGCTAAAATTCAGTGGCCGGCAAGTAGATTTTTGTTTACTGATACCGATTCACTCGTATATGAAATCGAATGCGAGGATATCTATCAGGACATGTACATTAATCGACATCTGTTTGATCTTTCTGATTACCCACGTGACAGTAAATTTCATGACAACGCAAATAAAAAAGTTATTGGTAAGTTCAAAGATGAAATGAACTCGAGCGCTATCAAATACTTTATCGGATTACGCAGCAAAATGTATGCCGTTTTGTTAGACAATAATAAACAAACAAAAAAGGCAAAATGTCTGCCTCGTGATTTTGTTAAAAAGTTTATGCAATTTGATGACTACTGGTATGCGCTTGATGGCGGTGTTAGTTTTGTGAGAGCTATGGCAATTCTGACTAATCATCATAAGCTTGAAACAGATGTCATTATCAAACGTGGATTGTGTAATTTTGATGACAAACGTTATTGTGAAAATGGAGTAGATACATTTGCCCTTGGGTATTGTCATTGTGACTAAAATTTTATCTAAACTTATAAAATAATGTTTGAAAATTTGATAATGACAAATAGCTACAGTAGTAAAATCAAATATCTAATGATGGACGGTAAACAATTGACAGTTGAATTTAATAATGAATCATCAGGTATATGTTTTAGTTGAACACGTGACAAGCTAAAACTTTCGCTCATCAGATCTGATAATAGCGTGTATTTCAATTATCTCGAACAATTGTATCAAAAGTTGCTAGTGGAATTTAAAAACATTCACAGCCCCATTAGCCAACAAAAATATACTAAATTCACAATTGATCTCGATCGGTCAAAGGTATATTTTATCGACAAAAATATTCTCTGAAAAAACGAGAAATAAAAGATTGTTTGAGTCCCGTCGCTGTGTGAGCGGTAAAGTAAAATTTAGTATCTATAATCGTGATAATGAAATATGTTTAATATCAACTTTTGAAACATTAATCATTGATAACGAGGTATAAAATAATATAATCTACCTTTCTCGCGTTCATTCTAATGCGTAGTTTAATTTCCGCCTTGCCCATTTTAACTGGAATCGCCACGCTCTAATGCGCAGTTTAATTTCCACCCTGCACAGCATATGTTATCTGATGAAAATTTAGCGGTAGACTGATAATAAAACCCGTCTTGCCGTCTTTAGAGTAGTTCGTGAACATTCCACGCATGCGCCTGTTCTAACAAATTCGTCAACCTCGGCTTATCTGGATGAATATTCAATTTACATGACATTTCCTGCACCTGTTGTTTTGTAACACAACAAAATACCTGTCTGCACCTGTTGTTTTATAAAATACCTGATACCAGCTTTTGTGATATAATGACAGAGCTTCTGGATAGTATAAGGTAGTTTACCTGAATACCGATCATGTACATAACTCTCTACCTGGATTCATTAACACTGTAATAGCAGAGAAGGGGATGGGTGGGTTAGAAACCTTACTAATACTTTTGAAAAAAAGGGTGTGGGATAGTTTATGACTATAGTTTATACTTATTTGGAGGGGTAAAAACAAGGTTTGGGCTGAAAACCTTGTTTTCCTCTACTACTTGCATGCATGCATGCATGCATACATACATACATACATACATACATACATACATACATACATACATACATACATACATACATACATACATACATACATACATACATACATACATACATACATACACATATACACACACAAACGTACGTGCGTACGTACATACATACATAAATACATACATTCATACATACATACATACATACATACATACATACATACATACATACATACATACATACATACATACATACATACATACATACATACATACATACATACATACATACATACATACATACATATATATATATATATATATACGTAGTTACGTATGTACGTGCATGCATACATACATACATCCATCCATCCTTCCATCCATGCATGCATGCATACATACATACATACATACATACATACATACATACATACATACATACATACATACATACATACATACATACATACATACATACATACATACATACATACATACATACATACATACATACATACATACAAACATGCATACATACATTCACACACACGTACTGTAGGTACGTATATATATATATATATATATATATATATATATATATATATATATATATATATATATATATATATATATATATACGTACCTATATATATATATATATATATATATATATATATATATATATATATATATATATATATATATATATATATATATATATATATATATATATATATAAGATTTTTTCTGTTCGTTTTATGCCGTGTTTCAGAATTACTATCGACGTAAGATTTATTGGTGAGATCAGCCAGATGAAAAAGCCTAATTTGTTTTTACTTTGTTGACGCCCATGTGAATTGGAACTGTTAAAGTGTCTCGGATTTTCTTAATGCACGTGGCATCAGCTGCAGCAGATACAGCTGTTATTGCTAACGTTTTACTGTTATCAACATATAATTTATTTGTAAAGTCACCGTCAGAAGTCGCCGTATACGTTGATGTTATTTTGTTAGGGTCAATATTCAACGTTTCAGACATAGTGTCGCCGTTTGGTTTGACGAAATTGATTTTGACAAATTTAATGTTGGCTAGCAAATCGTTGTTGATCAACGTTGTATTGTCAAATTTCGTATTATGAACTAACTTGTGGTCCATATTAATTTAGCCAGTGATTGGTCCGCCAGCTAAATGTAAATACCAGGTTAGCGCGCCTTTCAACTGAGCATAACATACTTTTTCTGTGTCATCAGCCGGAGGTGAATTTGTTGATAATAAAGTTTTTTTTTCTTTGTTTGAGGAAATTAAGTTACCCGTATTTGTTTCGCCGATTTTATTTACCTTGGCCTAATAGACACATTAATTGATTTAAACTTGTTGCTTGACTTTGATTTGCATTTGCTGGTGGAAAATCTTGTTAAAATCCGATAATCTTTGTGCCAGACATGTTAATGTTGCTGGTCATAATACTACCAGCTGTTGAAAGTTTGATGTCGTCGATGTAGCCAGTTTGTTGTCGGATATGCAGTTTCTAAACTTATGATTTTTCTGCCTGACATATCAATGTTGCCGGTGATTGTTCCCTAGATCTTAGCTAACTTGTTATCGTGGACGGTTTTCAACTGAGCATAGCTTACCTCTTGTGTGTCATTTACATTTGTGGGTTGGTATTTTTTCTAAAGACCCAACACACGTTGGTTTGAAATTGACAAATTGCCGGTCATTATATCGTTGGATCTTTAAGATACACCGTTAAATCCACAGTCCCGATTGTTGTTAGAACTGTGTTCAAGGAGAAAGCCAAACAGGAATTTCAAGGACAAATAACAGCAGCAGAAGAAAGTTCCAAACCTTTTAGACAGGTTACTGTGGACGTACCTGGTAAGATGCATTGGTACGTCGCCTTTATCTGAAGATGAGTTAATGCGAGCAAAAAAAGGTTTCATAGTTTTGCTTGGAATAGAAGAAAAAACTGGGAGAAGACAAATTACTGAAAAAGTCGTTGAAAATATCGAGATATCAAGCTGAGCTAACAAGATAAATTAACAATCCTGTTGCTTTACAGCAAGAATTTGTAAAATCATCATGTGATCATGATAGCTTACGTTTAAAAGATGGACAATTACAGTTGAATCTGGAGAAATAGAACGAATAAAATAACATACTTGATCAGAGGATATTAGAAAAGCTGAAGCGATGATTGAAACTATACTTACCAAAGACGAACTTAGAAAGTTGAGATTGAGGGTTTTGGTGAGTTAAAATCTGTTAATGATATAATAAAAAAGAAGGAAAAAGATGGATCTATAATATAAAAAAAAACTGGGAAAAAATTTACTGTTGCAACGAGAAAGAATATAGCGATAACATATACCTTTGTCTTTAGTTTTATTTAGGCTATGAATAACGTAAAAGTGTACTGAAAAGCATTAATAGATGCTATTGATATCAACACGATAAGAATGATAACCGACAATAAATTATTGGCCCGAAAAATAAAAATTAAATATATGGTAATACCAAATTATTTAATTTATTAAAATCATGAAAACTAGTAGTGCCGAGAGGTTTAAATTTTGTTAGAAACTACTGGATCTGATGTTACAATATGAACGTCAACCGCGGAAATGGTTGAGCGACTGATGTTGATGTCGCTGAAAGAAGCTGGAATTGTGAGCAAATGAATCGACAATGAAATCGTCGACATAATTGATCAACTGCACTCAAATGGGTCATTAACTACAAGCGAGTATAAAATTTTACGATTGTTTTTCAGGTCAATGATTTTATATTATCGTAGAAAATAAACAATGAATGTCAACAGCATTGTTAATTGATTAATATCAAACAACCTCAGACAGTCCAAACTTTTCTGTCAGTTTTAATCTTAAAATCCAGCTTGATCAGGGTCGATAATACGAAATTGGATTAATTTCCGCAACATGGCAATATATGGTTAATGTCAAAAAAGGTATTACTGATGATTTTGAATTTAATCCAGACGCCTGGATAAAGGTCAAGATACCAAAAGGCGCCAATAATGTCACTAATCTTAGTAAAATAATCAGAGTTAATAACCAAGAACAGCGGCATCTCTGATAGTTTCGATTTGATGCCGAAATATAATACGGTACATGCCAGAATCACGTTAAAAATAATGTTAGGTAATTTCTCACCAGCAACTAACATCGCGTAGGTGTTAGGGTTTGATAATAAACAGCACGAATCAATTGTCGTAGGTGCAATATCGTACGACGGAGATGTTCCGGAACACACAACGCAAGTAATGACAATTTTGATAAATTGTTCTATGGCGTACGTTTCTTATTCTGCGCGACAAGTCATGGCCAAACAATTTATAGTTTCTCACCTGACGTTCCATCAAGGTCATTAATATAGATTAATCTGAATCAGATAATATATTATCCGGTTAAACTTGAAAATGAGATATCTGGATTAAATATGCAGCTGGCAGATTAATCTGGGCGGCAACTATATCTTAACAATGAAATTGTTACTTATTGTTTGCATATGAGATCGATCAATTAATTTTGTAGACATTTAACAATAATAAGATGAAGCAAAACAAATTATCGAAGAAAGATCGTAGGAAGATTCTTGGAAATATATATTCTAAAATAGTTGAAAATATACTAGGAATTTTAAACATAATTGCACCAATTTCCTTAGATGCATCAAAAGCATTTTCAACAGGACCTGCATCTGCCGAAGGAACAGCAGTCGGACAAAATATCGCAGATAAGATCAAAGGCAAATAGCCATCCACAAAAGATATAGCACCTGTGATATTGACATTAGCACCAAGAGCAGATACAAAACGTACACGATTAAGAAACTGCTCTCACCGCGTGGCGAAGAAATTGTAAGAAAACTCACAAATAAAACACGATCGAATCGGATTGATCTTCCAAACCTTTCACATAATTTATCGAGTGATAATGAATAAAATGTCAGTTAAATATTATCTTGACTTACCGAGAAGACTGATTCTGATACACCAACGACAAAATTTTAATACGTCGAAAATCTCCAAGAAAATCCGGCTAATGTTGACTAATATAGATGCTTTTTGCTACCGTATAAGGCTGTACTTGAAGTACATTATCAGATAATAGACGTAGACAATGCCATTATACCATCTCGAGCTGAATTTGCTGGTCTATAACGTATTGAGCTTATTCAGAAGCGAAGCGATATCAAATCGCCAATACAATAGTGAGGATATTTCGACTGACTTGTCTGTTGTAATATTTTAAATATTGTATCGTTTAGCGATGATTATTCGAGATCGGTAACGACATCTATGATGTCGTTCAAATATATATCAACTGGAGAAGCTAATTCGAAGAATTATTGCACCTATAAGGTATGCTGCTGATGATGTTTTCATTGTCAGAAATTTTCTTATTGCTAATGCAGCTAATTTTTCAATAGCCGCTCCAGGAGCAGCTGCAGAATCGTCAACTGTTCGAGCATCATTAACATCGTTTGCAATAATTTCCGTGTTATAGCACCAAGTGCAGCTGCAGATGGAGTTGCGATGTTCGATTTACTAAATCAAATAATAAACACTAGACAAATTTTAGAATGATGGTTATGTTCGATGAAATATCGCTTGCTGGTTAATCAAAACAAATTTCAATGATACATCCGTTGAGCACAATCTTTGGATTTCGTTGTGATTACAATAAAGTATTTCATAGTATCAAATATACCCTTATTCTTGATCAAGCTGTTAAAAATGATTGTTTGACTGGATCTGGTGGTGCTGATTTTAAATTAAAAAGTTAAAGACTCGCGTTTTTGATGGCACGTGTTGTTTCATGAATCACTAACTCGATCGATCTTGAGACAATGTTGACAGAATACACTAAAAAACGTTTTGAGCAGAGCATGATTCATCATCAGCCTGTTACTTCAGTTAGTTTCATATGGCTAATTAAAGCTACATCGAGTCTACAACTCTGACTCGTGTTTATTGTATTCCAACGTAAAAATCTACTAAATAGCCAGGAGCAAAATAATTCGATATTCAATAGCATTGACGTACGAAGACTATTCGTTTGAATAAACTCGAAAAAATACCCAAAACGAGCAATTGAATGAAATTGTACAGTTGATGCTAATCACGGCGATACATGTATTTGGAAGCTATGCGAAAATTATATTGATCACAAGTATTAATCGAAGATTTTTCCTCTTTACCCTTCTTTCATTTTCATATTTCAAAACATTCCGAAGGAACTATTTGATCGTCAGCTGAAACTGAAGTAACTGGGATTATTTGTATACCTTTACAAGCAGCTGATGCTGATGGATATACTGCTTTTGCGCTTGTTACCAGTGATAGTTTGTTGACGATTGAAGCAAAAAAGGGCATGATGATGGTCCAAGATTGGGAGATTTTACGCTCTAATTAGTTTTGTCCAACATCTGATATACAAAAATGATAAAGTTATCGATGAAATACGTTACAAAAGAAATATATCTAACGCAAGGATAAATTAAGAAAATGTCAACGGCAATTACTAAAAAAATTGCAATTTCTCTTAAGATTAATTAAATGTCGGGTGCAACGCCAACCGTGTCGGATACTTCAATGAAATTTATTTTAATATGGCAACAAATTGCGAAAACTAACAAGGACAAACCATTCATACCTAATTTGTCAGTGGCTCAAACAACATCAATTGCCCAACATAGGTGGGGTTTTCTGACCAGTCGTTTCAAAATTTACATAAACAATATTGTCAAAACTGTTGCCAGTTCTTGGCATGTTCATTATCTCAGCAGCATCAGGTGCTATATCAGGAGAAACTACAAAGGCTATGGCAGGAAAATGTGTACAACCGATTGTTTAACGCGGTTTGAATTTTGTGTGAAGGTCGGAGATTTTGTGTGACAACTATCAAATAAAAATTGCCACCAATAACAAAGTCATCGATAAAAAAGAGAACAACGCCAAAACGAAAAAAGACACCAGTGATAAAATCTTACAGCAAAAAAAGACACAAACAAGACAAAGAACGATGACACTCAAACAAATGCCCAACCGCGCGGTCTAGATCGTATTTATACGGCAATTTCTGGCAGAAATGGCGGGCAGTTTACTTCCAAATCTACTAGGAATAGGGCGTGGGGCACAATATCGCGGATTGATGTTGTCGGGCACCAACCGTTAAGTAACTTTGAAATAATTGAAAAATTAAAATCAGTAAAAGTATTTAAAGGAGTATATTCCAAAGGCGCACTTGACCATGCACCAAGTGTATATAAATAATATTTCGTTAATATGCATAATTTCCAACATGGATATGGTACATATTTGGTCGCCGTTTACGGTAACAATCATTTTAATTCATTTCGAATTCAACAAGTGATGTAATAAAACAAAAAGAAAGAAAAAACACAACAATAAATTAATCATCTAACCAGCAGAAGCCGCTCGAAACTTCTGTGAACAGATATTATTGTGTTTATTTGATACATATGGTAGGGATTAGATTTTTAGCAATGTGTCCTGCAGTTTGATCAACGTCTAGTATTGACAACGTCCTAGTATTTTACCTAGTAAAAATGGCTAGTACCGATGAGCGAACACAACTTATACCAGTGATGTTCAAAAGTATTTGCGCTGTGTGTGTATGTGTATGTGTGTGTGTGTGTGTCAAAAAGAAAAGTATGTATTTGAAACAAACTGGAGTGGGCATAAATTTAATTTAACTTGCGTTGCAAGGTGCTAGCATATTTTGGTCGGTGATTGAAATATTCTGAAACAATTTATAAAGTGAAATTTTATTTTTCTGAAATATAACAAATATATAAAGTGAAATGTTAATTTTCTGAACGAATAGAAATATATAAAGTATACTTTTATTGATCAAACATCAAGAAATCTGGTATAAAATCCTAATTTTTTCGAGCATACAACTCCTCAAAATCAAGAAATCTGGTCGACAGTCATTTTTAAGAAATCTTATAAAAAATCTTAATTTTGATGGTGTGTATTTCGTACATATCAAGACAATCCGACAAAACTTATCAAATGTTTCACTGATTTTTATTTTAATGACTTTCAGAAAAACAAAAATTCACTTATAATAATTTTATTTTCACCGAAACAGTTTTCTATATTCGATGATATAAAAATGAAATGCAAATATGAATGTGATCGAGCTCTCTATCTCGAGCAAAATAGCATTGTAACGTATTGCCAACGTTATAATCGCCGAGAAGTAACCGGAGCCGGTATTGACATACTCAAGTTAATTGGTAAATTACCAAAATGCCGAGGTAGTTGGACTTTATCAGGTCATAAATAAAAAGGACCTTATATTCGGTTGGATGAAAATGACAATCCACTGCAAGGGGAAGAACCTTATAATCAGGCTGACGCGATAGCGATGCGTCATGATATTTGTTACTGCGATAAAGATTAAACAGACCCGGTTGTGACAAAGCAATGTTAAACAAGCAGCATGATGTAAAATCTACCGGAATGCGAAAAGAAGTTCACAGTAAACTTGTGCAAGGATTAATTGGAACAAAGTATAAGTTTGGACTTGGAAAAACCGAATTAGTCTGTATGACGGTGGCACGCAAGCGTTAGCAACTGAATTACACAGCCCTCTAAATAAAGTTTCCGCGACGAAAGTTTCTCACCATCGCCGGTGACGATATCTGGGCGATAGATCTAGTAGATATGTTCAGCATTGCCAGTGACCATGATACTAAGAAATGCCTATTTAATGTGACTGATGTTTTTAACAAATACGCTTTCAGTGTACTTGTTTCTGATAAAACGTGTACGTTAATAACTGATGCGGTAAAACGATGCGGTAACAAGTACACAAAGAAAACCAAATAAGATTTGGACTGACCATGACGCTGAGTTTTTCAATAAGCGGTTTGGACAGTTTCTGGATCAGAATAATTTTTAAAATATATTACCAGAAACGAAAGAGAAAGTGTTGTTGTTAAACGATTTAAACGTACGCTGAGCGAACGAAAACATCTGACAGCAAACAGCACAATTAGATATATTGACGATTTATTGCATTTGATTACAAGACAAAACACAAAACAATAAAAATGTCGCCGATAGATGCAATTAAACATCCGATACTCGCAACAAAACATGTATCGGAGACATAAATTTAATATAAGTGATCAATTGAGAATTTATCTGACGAAAAAGAAAACAATTTGAGAAACGTTTTTATTCCAAACTGGATCGAAGACGTATTTGTCGTTGATAAAATTCTAACGACGATACCGGTAACTTACGCGCTGAAAGATCTAACAGGAAAATCAGAAATCGACATCTATTGCGAACAAGAACTTAAAAAATCTAATCAAGATGATTTTGCTATTGAACGAGTAATTAGCAGGCGCGGCAAGAAAAGTTTGGTCAAATGACTCTTTTACAGTGACAAATTTAATAGTTGGACACCAACCAATTAACTGAAAAATTTTGACCAGCAAAATCACTTAAAATGTCCTCTTACAGTTGCAAAACCGATTTACATTTTGCTGGGTTACACATGTATGCTAAATAATGTCTTCAGTCTGGTATCATGAGCCTGAGATTTAAAATTTTATCAAACATAAAATCAAATTATATACAGTTCATAAAATTTCTTAACATTTGCCAAAACAATTGCTGTTCGGCAACACTAAAATCAAACTTTGATATTGTTTTTAGCCAGATGATACTTAATATGATATCGGCCGGTTGATTATCTTCCGTCTGAATTTTTATCAACGACAACATTGTCAGTGATTACTGTGTCATTGCTTATCACTGTCATCGTGTGTCAATAAACTCAAATAAAATTTATCGTTGATGACTTTGTCATTGACAACAGTTTTTGGTTCAACAACCTCAACTTCTTCGCGGTAAATATTAGCTAAACGTTTCATCAGATCCTTATTGTATTAACTTTTGTCTAATTTATTGAAATAAACATAAAAATATAAAGAAAAACTCGAAGAAGCAATACGAGAAGCAATCTTCGGTGAGTTCAGCATTGTCATCTCGATCAATTTGATTGTTGATCGAGACGGGCGAGACAGTTATTTTAACTGAGGATGAACAAAGTGAACTACAGGATAAGTCTGAAGTTGCTGTACGTCACACAAGATATTTATGAACTACTACCTCTCGTATATCAGCCAACAAGAGCTTGCACGAATCTTAACTAGTGATTAGTTATCCCATCTAAACCTTGTTCAATCGAAAGTTAATTTTGATTTTTTGATATGACCGGATAAATTTGATACATTTAGCAGTATTTCCTGTATTTCTTCTTTTTATGTGTTCTTTTGATGTTACAAGATGGAGATCTTCCATTCGATTATCTGTTGTGATGCTATTTCGATGGTCGATTATTAAACCTCTTGGAATAAGTCCATTAAATACCTAAAAGACAAAAAGGTGGCAATAATAATTAACATATACAGTATTGGTTCATTTGATTCATACCATAAGATATTCGTTTTCTGTGTATTCCTGATTCCTGATACCTTTTTTGTTCGGATAGTTCTGGCAACTCATTTATCATTAGATTCATACAAATCAAATACAGGATATGGCTGAAATTCAATTTGCAGTCCTAAATTTGCGATGTAATCATCAGAAACCTCAAAATTAACGTGACAAACTCTCATTTCATTTGGAACATCATAGCAAAACGAGTAAACAAAATTATTCCGAAAGATCGCAGTACATTTTTCTCCATCAATAGCTTTTACTTTTAGTTTGAAACCAGCTAGTGTTTCTTTTCTACGAAAGTGAACTTTGGTTTTATTATTGATTACCAATCCTATCGCGTTGCAGGATAATCATCATGTTCGTAATATATTTCTTGCTCATTAGCACTCATCATCAAATCATTGCATCATTCATTTTTTGACATTATTTTACACACTTTTTAATCTCCAATTGCAATATTTTTATGTTATATTTAGAGATTTGTAAAACGTAATAAATAAGATGTTGAAATTTCGTGATATTGCAAAAAGGCTAAACACAAATTTTGTTCCTTTTAAAATTTGCTGGATTTGATAACAATTACAAATTCGATCATCACGCTGTTTTAACAAACATTTTATCAACAAATTTATTTCATCTGCTGCAGCTAACAATTAAACGTGAAATTGATAAACACAAAGGCCTAAAAATATTAATTCAGTATCACGTGTTGCTTTTAAAGTTGCACGTTATTGAAGAATCTACAGACGAAAAATTGCTGATCCATTCATCAGCGCAAAATCTAAACGCGTTTTGCTCAAAACTAACCGTGTTAGCCATCTAAAAATTAAAACAAATAGAATAATACACCACATCAGGATAGGGTTGGAAATTTGAAGTACAATGTATTAATCTGTAGCTCATATATTAATCTGCCAATGAAAATAAAACACACAAATATTGTATCAACGTTAAATACACCAATAATATGTCTCTGCGTTATTTCTGACAGAAAAAGATGCAGATCGAGTTACCAAACACATTCGACACGTCCACAGTATAAACTTTTCAGGAATTGAATTTCTCGTTGCTGAAAATCAAAGACCAAACTTTTAGCAGCAGAATAATATTTTCGTAAACGTATTTGGCATTGATAACTGTGGTCAAATATATTCGAAGATATTATTTCTGCCAAAGCGTCTCAATCACCTATAATTGCACTGTTATATAACATTCATTACACGCGGATCAAAAACTTTAATGGACTCATTGGTAAACAGTACAATAAACATAAGAAGCAAAAACATTTCTGTCATTGTTTCTTGTACGGTTGTGAAAAAAAAGAAACGTTTGGGAAACATTTGCAATATTGTTCTGACGTATAACAAATAACTATGCAGTCAAAGCGAGATAAAATATTGCAATTTAAAACTTTTAATCACAAGATGAAAGTTCCCATTGTGACTTAAGCTGATTCTGAGTGCCTTTTACAACTTGGTATTAAAAATTATCCCGCCGATCATCAACGAGAAAAACTCAAAATCATGTTAATTGTGGAGTCGCATATAAAGTTGTTTGTATCGTTGATTCGAGCTGGAACCGACCAAATCAAGATTTATTGTGGCAAATATCCTGCCGTTTGGTTACTCAAACAATTAATTAAAGAAGTTGTTTTTATCTGTAACTGACTAAAACTTTACAGCAACAGCAAACTGACTTTGAAATGGAAAAATGTTATATTTGCAAATTACTGTTAAATTACGATCTAGGCAAAGCTCATTGCCATCTCACCGGATGATATCGTGGAGTTGCACAAGACAATTGTAATTTACGTTACAAACACCCTGAATGGTCTAGTGGTCTACAGCTCACCGTTCCGGATCACTGCCATCTCACATGTGTCTGTTTGGGTTCGAGTTTTAGGTTCGGTTAACGTGGGTACGTGAGAAAGCTTGCAATTAGCTACACGTTGGTCGTTGTTTCTCCCAGGGTTTTCCAGGGTTCTTCCTCCACCAGATCTACTAACCTACATATATAGCCTATATTGTGCAGAAAATGGCGTGAATCCTTACAACAGCAACAAGAGAATTTCTGAGGATATGATAGCCATACTATTGTAGAAGCTTTTAGTAATCCAGAAATTACAACGCGTTTAAAACTAAATGATGATGTGAGAATAAAATAAATTCCGAATAATTTTGAGAAATATATGTCAGTCACGCTTGGTACGTTAAGATTTATTGATAGTCTATAGTTTATGGCAGCGTCGTTAGATGTATCAATGCGATGTTGCAGCAAATTTGATAATCTCGAAAATAAATTTTTCGACCAATCAAAAAAGGTATATTTCCATATGAATATCTCAATGATTAGACAATGTTATACGAGAGGCAGTTATTAAGTCAATCTGCGTTTTACTCCACGTTGAGAAATGAAAATATTACCAAACACGAATATGATTACGCAACGTCAAGTTGGAATAAATTTAACTGTAAAACATTTGGCCATTATCATGATTTATATTTGATGACTGACGTGCTATTACTCTCCTAGTCAGCTATGACAATTACGGACTAGACTTCTGTTGTTATTGGTCTACGCCGGATTTATCTTGGGACGCCCTACTAACTTTAGTGAGGTGCAACTGGAACTACAGACCGACGTGGAGGAATAAGTGTTATCACAAGCAAGTACGCCTCGGTAAATAACAAGTGCATCTCCTAAAATTCCAACAAAATATATTATCTACTTTGATAAAATAATTTGTAAGGCAATGCAACGTCAGAAGCAATGCAGTATGTTGGATTTCATTGGATCTCGCCGGAACAGTTTCTACGAGAAACTGAAAAACAGATACCCGACGATGATAATTATTTAGTTGAAGTTGATTTGGATTATCTGATTGCGATTCATGATCTTCACCATGACTATCTGTTTTGTGCGGAATTAATGATTATCGATTACAGTTTGTTATTTAAAAATCAATAAATAATAGCAGCAGCTGTTAGTTTATAGCCGAGAAAAAAAACTCGCAATTGTTCGTAAGCTAGTACCAAATTTGTTGGATAAACGAAATTACGTTATTCGTTACACAAACATGAAACAAGCATTTGATGCTGGTTTAATTTTACGCAAAGTTCATTGCGTATTAAAATTCAATATGTCACATTTAATGAACAATTACATCGACTCAAACACTAGCCGCAGAGCTGTAGCTGTTACCAACTTTGAAAAGAATTTCTTCAAGTTGAGGAGCAATTCTGGTTTTGGAAAAACGATGGAGAATGTTAGAAAACGCGTTAAAATTGAAATTGTTAATTATATTGACCGCCTATAAAAACGTGTCACCGACGGTGATTTTGTGAGCACAAAAATATTTAATATCTTGTTACTATACAACGAAGAAAAATACATTTAAAGTTCAATAATCTAACAGTACTTGATTTCTTAAAGTGGTTAATGTACAATTTTGATTACAATTTGATCAAGACGCAATGGCAGTCAAGTAAATCATAGTTCACCGACACAAACTTAGTTGTTTACCACGTAATGTGTGATGATATTTATCAAGAAATTTAAGATAATCGGGAACTGTTCGATTTGTCAGATTATCCTCGTGACAGTTAATTTTAAGACAATGCAAATGAAAAAGTAATTGTTAAATTCAAAGATGAAACAAATTTAATTGCAATTTTAGGAAGTAAAATGTATGTTGTTCGAGAAAACAAAAACAAAGTAACCGAACATATCAAAAGGTATATCGCCAGGATATGCTAAAATCCAAATTAATTTCAATAATCATAAATGCGAACTTGACGAAAATGTTAGTTTTGTCAGAATAATGGCGGATAGAACATATCATCTCAAACTTGAAACTGATATTGTGAGACGTGGATTATCAAATTTTGATGATAAATGATTTTTCCAAAAACGCAACAGATACTTTAGCACTTTCAGTGCCGTCTTAAGGCATGGGCACACTGTGCAGTTGCCCAGGTCATAACGCTTCTAGAGGCATAATGCTGTCCATATTGTCAATAAATAGTAGGATCAATTGGTGGACCCAAAGTACACTGCCTTGCCCAGAGCCTACAATGTTAACACGGCATTGAGCACTATGTCATTATCAAACACGTCAATGGGATCTTCTTGATAGGTTGCTGTCATAAATAGGTATAAAGTTTACCTAAAAATAGTAAATAATGTTTGAAACGTTTACAGTGACTGATAGCAAAAATATCTTAATTAAACACCTGGTGATTGACAGTAGACCATTGACATTAGAAATATTTCAGTTATCTTGAGCAGTTATGATCAGAATTATCAACGAAATATATAAACTTCCAAGAGGCCCCTAGTGGCAGAGTGGTCTTTAGCGCTCTCCGTTACGGATCACTGCCATCTCACCTCTGTCTACGTGGGTTCGAGTCTAAGATTCGGTGAATGTAGATATGTAAGAAAGCTTGCCAGTAGCTTCTCGTGGGTCGGTGGTACTTTCCGGTGATTTCCCTGTTTCTTCCTCCACCAGTAATACTGGCCGCCATGTATAGCCTATCCTGTGCTGAAAAATGGCGTTAAGCGCCAGAACAACAACATAAACCTCCATGATCCGATCAGTCAACATACACACAATAGAGCTCGATCGATCAAAATATATTTTCTTGATAGAAAATATCTGCTAAACCAAAATATCAATGAAAGATTTATTTGAATATCTTCGAAAAAAAGTGGAAGAATAAGATTTTATCATTACAATCATGATAATGAAATATTTCTGATATCTGCAGTCGAGAATTCGACGATCGGAGAAGAAGTTGTCAAACCGTAAAATAAATTTTATCTCAAAGAGTAATATATCAAGTATAAATTTTATCAAACGGTAACATCAATTTTGCTTAAACAGCAATACATCAACAAAAAATTATTTCAGTAGTAGTCATACAAAGGAGTCTTTATGGCGAAGTACCTCCAACAATCACCTAGACAAATACTTACGCAATAGCTACTATAAAGTTCGTCACCTCCGTGTGTATGTATGTATGTATGTTTGTATGTATGTATGTATGTATGTATGTATGTATGTATGTATGTATGTATGTATGTATGTATGTATGTATGTATGTATGTATGTACGTACGTACGTATTTACGTATGTATGTAAGGATGGATGGATGGATGTTGTTACGACCCTGTAGTTAAAGTATGTTTGTTAAGGAATGAATTTTGTATCAATCTTTTTATTTCATTTTATTTCATTAAATGTAGCTATTAATAAAACTATTTTAATATCAGTCTAATATGCTTTTGAAAAATAGTGTTTTTTTGAGTCGTAAATGTGACTCATGTAAGAACGTGTTGTGTATTATAATAAATTCATTACAAGTAAATATTCAGGAATAGATATGAAAATGATTGGCTGATACTTTGTCAGACTTTCTTAATGTTCAGAAGTATTACGAATTTGCATGCGTCTTCGTGCGCGTGCAATTCAAACGATGTATTAGCTTCATTTATATGTCTGACTGGAGTCATACACAGTCGTAGAGTCGTAAATGCATTGTAACATCTTAGTTATACAACTTCTATTACCTTTAAAAAATATTTTTTGTGCTAGAAATTGTCTGTTCGTATGTCTATGTAGAACAACATGTCTGGTTAGAGGAGCTAATTTTATTTCGTTTTTCTGAATAAATTGTTTTCGTGGAGAACGACATTACTGATTTTGACAAAGACATTTTCCCGAAAATATTCTAAATTGGAATTGAACAACACAAACTGTGCTTTATTGTGTAAATTTTGGAATTTTCTGTTAGCCTTCGCCTGACGTGGTCATCCGCCATTTGTGACCGGAATTGAACTTCAGACTGTGTTTAGAACTTTTTACAAGACTTGTGTTTCTATTTTGAACAAACAATTTGGATCATTTCTGTAAACCGTATATCTGTATATCTGTCTTGCTTACCATATTTACATTATTTCATGTTTTCTAGGAAAATAAATTATTTTTGTTAAAATTTACAAAGCTTGTTGTCTTCACTCTTTCCTTTATGTTACTTTGAACGAACCGATATGTAACAATGTATAGATACACACTTCTATAGACACATACGTATATCTATATATTTGTACAGACACATTTCAATAGAAACATACGTACATAGACATGTATAGATACACATTTCTACGCACACACACACATTCGCTTTTCTAAAGAGCTGAACATTATTATTTTTGGATGGTTGCTATTCTCAAATGTATTTTTTTATCCATGAAATTATGAGATATAATAGTGGTCTACAGGTTTTCTTACCGATATTAGGCTGTTTTCTTTTGGTATCCTCTTATCTTAATATTAATTTATTTTTCTTTCTTTATTCATCAGATTTTTTAAGATTTTGTTTGATATCTACTATCTATATTAACAGACATGAATATTGTACTGTTTTAAGTTCTTATGATTGCTGGAGTTATTTTGACGAAACACCGCTTAATTTAAGGGAGGTAATTTATGTATGGAAGAAATGTCTTCGGCGATTTATGCTTTCCCCTTTTCCGCTAGGTATGTATTCTCCGTATGTTTATGGCAAAAAGATCTGATTATCGACTTGCTTTTTAATTTTTTCTGTCTTCTATCATCTTAAATCAGGAGTGTACTTAAGTTATCGCAATGAAAATTTTTTATACGATATGGCCGCTTTGCCAACGTGTTATAATTTATCTAACAGTAAATATTTTAAAAAGTGCGCTTTAAATTAATTGACATTCTACACAAAAATCATTTAAACAAAATTAGACCGACATGTCTGTAGCTGTTAATGTTTAATCATCTGTATGGACTCACAATAAACCCGTTATATAAAGCATATTTGCGTTATACCTTTAATTATGGAGAGTTTTATAAACACAACTGAAATATTTGGATAAATAAATAAATAAATAAATCAATAAATATTGTTGATATGTTCTCTCCTAAAAGATTTGTAATTATCCACAATGGAGGGAAAGTAGAGCTTAAAATTGAAAATTAAATAATAAGTAAGTACTGTGCACTATATTACAGAGTTCTATCAATTACAATTAAAAGTAACGCCGCCAAATGATGACTTTACATCTAAAGTAGTCTGGTCAAGCGGGCAAGTTTTATTATGGAATCTTACTGCATTGTTGGTGTTTTTTTTTCTTGGGTTTGAGCTGGTATAGTTTGACTATTACCTCACTATTCTTTTGTCTGTGTCGAAGTGACTTTGTGCGTAATTCGTTCGACCCATGACCAGAATTATGGGCATTATATTCGCATTAATAAATCAGCACAGATAGGCTTATGCGTTGTCCAAACGCCAACACACCGTCTACCTCCTCTCGTAAATGCAGTTCCACTGAATCTGGTCAACATCGGCATCGATTCGGCCTCGCTAAGTAGGAGTGTCTACGTCGGAGATAAAGGGCAAAAAGCAAGTGATCATTTTTGAGATGGGTAACATCAGAGAATTAGGTAATATTTAAATATTTCTGCCCAATTTAAACTATTTCAGGTTATAAATTCATTTCAGTTTGTTGTGATATTTTTAAGGAAATACCACACATTACTTCATTTCAAATTTATCGGGTGTCATGAGATATTCATTCATATATATGGTTTTAAACTATTTCATATTAAACACACATTTCGAGACGATCTTGCTAAGGGGTTAACATATTTATGATTTTATATTTGTAAAGTTACGATGGCCTTTGAAATGCATAATTGCATCATTGTTAAGCCCCAATGAGGATCGTAACCATCTATCTTTCACACAGGTGGAATCAGGACACAATTAATAATTCCTGTCAGTTAGAGTTAGGCATTCTTGATAAGGATTTCAAGGCAATTGTTTATTCTTTAGAATGTGAGCTTAGGGTGTGGTTGTCTGTTTGTATTTCGGCGACAGTGCACAGTGAGTAATAAGGCCATGGTGATGATTCGGAAGTGAAATTTGTGTTCCGTTGCATAGTGTTTTGTTTACAATTCAGCCTCTCAAAAAATGCAGATCAACCCTTGACAAGATCTTCACCGTAAAGTCATCTTTGAAGCTATTTTAGATTAACATATGATTTGTATTGATTCTCACACAGAGGAAAGTTCAGTACTGAGAAACAAATGTAGAGGCTATATAGCAAAATTAGTTGTGTTCTATGGCCAGGTGGCGACACGGATATTTGGCTATCCTCGGAGTTTATCATTGGCCAGAACAGTCTATCGTTGATCCATCGAGCGGTAAATAATTGTCTAGACTACTGTATCTTTATTTTCTTGTCGGCTGATTAGTGTAGTTTTAACAAATCGCCCCGACTATTGTGGCGTAATGAAAATATCTTAAACAATGGTTTCAAAAATGGCATATTGCAATTTACAGTTAGTACACGGAAAAAAGAACTTGATAACAAAATACAAAATGTACAACTGATTGTCTTCTTTCAAGTATTCGCTCATTCACTCAGACAATTAATTTATGCAACCAACTGTGAGAACAGTCTCGTATTTAAACCTTAAACGAAAAAAAAAATAATTGCCTTTTTTGTCGACAAAAGTGAAATATATGTCACAAAGAGGTATATAGATTTGGTATGAATTTATAATAATCACCTCAATGAAAAGGGTCTTGACTTGCTCAAAAAAGTGATAAAAAATTCAAGATATATTTGTGTTTATTTAGTGGATGTTTTTTTTTTCGTGTGTGTGTGGTAATCAGAATCATTTTCATTTTAAAGTATTACATTAGATGTACTTTAGTTACGAATCCCAATGTAATGTTCTAATATATATACCAAGAACAATGCAACTTTAATTTCACCATGATAATTCTCTATTTTTCTCCCTTCCAAGTAATATTTTAGATGTAAGTTGTCTGAATAAAATAAAAATAGAACATTTCATTTCTAGCAAATTTGGCAAGTACCATTGCACACACGCAAACACAAAACACACACATGTATATCTCTCTCTCTCTCTCTCTCTCTCTCTCTCTCTCTCTCTCTCTCTCTCTCTCTCTCTCTCTCTCTCTCTCTGTGACCTGTATGGACTTAATGTCAAATTATAAACCCATTTTAAATAAGAAACATAGGTGTCGCAATAAAGATAATAATTCCCTATTTTAATCTAAAATTATTTTATGAAGGAGAGCAGCAGCAACATAGCAAACTTTATTCACTTACATGACTTATAAAAATACTTGTCAGAAACATCATTAAAAAATTATTGTCGTAAATCTTCAACCTGAGAATAAAAAGAACATTTACAGTTGCATATAATGCAGGTATGTATTACCTTAATAACATATAAAATAAACGCAAAAATATTCAACGAGAATCTTGTATATTTCTAAGCTAAACAGCTAACATCGTTTCTAAGGAAGTGCAATAAATTTACTAAATTACACCATCAAGTAACTCTCTATAGAATTAACAAGTGTAAGTTACTGATTCGTCCATGATTTATATAATTACACCATCAAGTAACTCTCTATAGAATTAATAAGTATAAGTTACTGAATCGTCCATAAATTATATGATTTTAGGGATATGAATCTGTTGAAAAATAATTTCAGAAAATAATCAAAATGATAATTGTGCTAAAATGATTATTTTGTGTGCAGATAGGAACAAATACAATTTTTCATTTTGCGAATACAATATCTCGATCATGATTAATATTTACTTACCTATCGATAAACTCTTTTTGCTCGCAAATATAACTTAGCATTGTATTTTTTAAGTACTCTCTCATCGACATTAATGCCCATGATCCATATGACTGAGATAGTTTGTAAAGCAAGATGAAAATGTTATATTTTTATTGCTTGCTTATCAAGCAGGAAGTATGCCGGAAATAATCTTGGACCACTTTCTTCCATGCCGCCAATTGTTATCCTGAAAAACAATCGAAACCATTTTTTGAGTCAATGTTGGTTTAAAATATTTAAAACATTGTAAAAAAAATTCAGGTTGGTTTCGAACCTGGTACTGCCGTCAAAGCTTCGGGCTTTTCGCCGACTGACCTCGAGTTGGCATTAGTACATCAGTGTATTTCCACTTATCAATTTTTATCTGGTGCTTAAAATAATTATATTTTAGTATATACGAGAGTATTGTAACACCACTCTGACGCAGACCGTTGACACGTGGAACAAAAAGTCGTTAGGATCCGCTGCCATTTGATCCAACAACTCGTCAGTAAATTCCGCAACCACATCACCGCTTTCAGATTCCATCACGTATATACAGTGATATATCTAATATTAAACACAAACGCGAAAGTCGGTTAAATAGCCTGCATGACAGATGTGCACTATTTTGAATTGAATTTCATCTTAAGCTATCAACAGCATTGCTGTCGTATATGTAATGATTTTGGAAGGCCAGTGTCAGTTTCATTAAGTGTCGTATATATAAATATTTCGGAAGGCCGGAGTCAATTTCATTACGTGTCATATATGTAAAGATTTCGGAAGACCGGTGTCATTTTCATTACGTGTCGTATATGTAAAGATTTTGGAAGGCCGGTGTCAGTTTCATTACGTGTCGTATATGTAAAGATTTCGAAAGGCCGGTGTCAGTTTCATTACGTGTCGTATATGTAAAGATTTCCGAAGGCCAGTGTCAGTTTCATTACGTGTTATACCTTAATTAAAGGGCTATTTACAATTACTATTATCCGACTCCACCAATAACCGGACATAATAAATAAATACGATCCAGACTCGCGCGCTGTTAAGATGTTAGATTTAGGTTTAAACGTTTACATTATTAAAACCTATTCCACCATTTGTTAATTTACTACCATCAATTACTATCTTTCCTTCATTGGTTTGTTATGTGCATTCTTTAGATTCACTTACCACGGGTGTCTTGTTGAGAAATCTGCAGAACAGTGATGACATGTTTATGCCGGTCCATGTGCGACCACAAGTTGTGATATGCCAGTGCACTATGCGCAGTGGCCTCTGAATAGCAAAGGCAGATTTGTTCAAAGGGTTCCTAATGTATTTTTAATGTCAAAGAGACCTCAGTTACATCTAAGTTGTCAAATATAATTTTACACTGTGCCTGGTCATTATCTAGCCCTGTAAATTTAAACTGGAGGAACACATGTATTGTTATAGAAAGGCTATGTTGGGTACTTATTACTAATTAAATTTGTTACCCAGTTGCAGCTGCTGCTGCTGCTATGTGTGTGTGTGTGTGTGTTTGTCTTTAGTATATGCAAGAAATGACAACGTTATAGTGGTTCCAGACTGAGTAAAGGATAGCAAGAGTGATTCGGTATTCTGTGAAGTGAATTAGACAGCCATACATAATGTTATCTAATACATATTTGCCAGCAGCACCTGCATCAATCCAAATAGCATCGTCGGAATTGTTATTACGAAATAAAGTGACTGTCATTGGCTTCAAATATCATTTTGCGAACATCTCTTCAAAACCAAAAGAATTGCGCAAGAAAATGTCAATGAATCACCAATGAGTTGTGATCGACGCTGTGCAAATCGATGGCTGAAATCAGGATAAGGAAACGCTACATTTTCTGCAGATGCATCAGCATCGCCAGCAGAATTTCAAGATCGTCTGATTATATGTGGTCTATGATCTGTATGATTATATGCATGTTTGACAAATATTATTATTGGACCAGCTATTCTCATGTAATCATCGCTGTATCGGTAGATTTAAAGAATCATTATGGCCACGTCAACAAGTTTGATTCGATTTCCTTTCCACATAACTGTTCTGGTGTAATCATCGCTGTATCTAGCAAGTCCAAGAATTATTACTTTCACGTCAACATTAGCCAGAATTTTGTTTCCATTGATGCAGCAGCGTCATTATACCGTTGTGAACAACAACTGCCAGGATATGGGCATCGTAATTTGTTTTGTTCTTACACACCAGTTTTCTCTTTACTTTAAAAAAAAACGCTTCGCATGGAACAAACAGCTAGCTTAGATGTGTTTTGTACTTGCAGTTCTATTTTTAATGGATTGTGATATCTGTCTGGATATGAGTAACACTGGAAATCTCTCTTGATTCGATCCACTAACAAGGGCACTCTGTCAAATGCTGGGTCAAATACCTATTTGAACAAAGTCATTGTTTGTTCATGATTGATTTTTTTATTACCGTGCAAATCCACTCCAGATTGCCAGATTTAAATTCACCAAATCTGATAATCACTGTTAAGCGGCCTTGTTAATGATTTTACTAATTGCTGGAAGAATTGATTCGGTCGATGGAAATGTAACTGATACTTGTTACAAGTTGATCCTGGCAAATAATTTCTCGGATCTGTGGCTGTCATGTTGGTTAAATACCATGTACAAGAACGTGTCGGGCATACCAGTATACATCGTAACCAAGATTTTGTGGAACTATTTACAATAGCAGAATGGCTAATTCGGCCATCAGTACCTTAAAAGATTGATGATGAGGTCAGAACGATCTCAGGAACTGGGTAACTCGACTTCCATTCATCTTAGCAGCCTTGAACAATGAAGTCAAAGTAGTAAGGATGAGCGCTTCATGTTGCTCAAAGACCTCTCCCCACCCTACAAACAAATCTAAATTACCATCTCAGAGACCCTAAAATCCCAACCCCAAAACGACTTTCCCATAATGAAAAGGCTGGTTCTAGCTCAAAGATAAATTACATTATCAGAGATCGAAAGTTAGGAGACTTCTGCAGAGGATACGGAAATTTTCAGAATAACTCAATGTAGAAGATAAGGACTTTTCAAAATAACTAAATCACGTAATTTTCTAAATGTTCAAGGTAGGGAATTTCCAAGTAGCAGTATAAAAAGCGAGTCAGAACATTCTTCTAGCCATTGCACTGCTGCATGTTTCAGAGGATATCTTTACCAAGCGAAACCAAGTAAGTGAACTTTTTATACGTCATCACCAATGAACAATATTTCAACTGTTTCGTCGCGATAACAAAATCGTCGTCTTGCTAACAAAATCATCGTCTGGCGCAAGTTAATTCCTGCGATTGATATCATTACCTAATTCGATAGTTGCTCGTTTTCTAATATTTTCCATCGTCTTCCCAAAAACGGAATCGTTCATAAGCCTAAAGAATTTTACTTTTTCACAATCGGTTTTCGCTACAGTGTTCTCGAAGTATTTGAGTTAATATAACCTTTTATTTACGGCGACTGATTAAACTTTAGAACTCTATGAACTATTTTCAAAACAATACCAGCATCTACTGCTTGTTTAAGAACTTTGTAATGTGAAACATAATTTTTCTTATCAAGTAAATTTAGTACTAGCTGTTGTACCATATAATTTTGTATTGGTGATGCTAACGTTTGTTGTTTTTGAGATAACATACGATAATTAATTATTTATTCTGCACAGAACGGATAATGGTTATATAAATTGTGTAGCTAGGTTGAATAATCAAAATCAACTTCAGTAAAATATGAAACATCGTCCGATATCTTTTTGTGTATGATTTGAAATTGCTCAGTCGTAATCCAACAAAATCCACCAAAAGACATTGGTTTCGCCATAGAATAACTGCACAAATCATTACAATCTAGATCAATTTTATTCTTCGAATGAATCTTAAGATTGCAATGTTTCAGGTATTTGTTGTTTGCTTCAGGTTATTTCTTTGTTGCAATGCTAATACTGCATCTGATACATTTCTAGATACAATAATGCATATCGACGTCAGTCTATAATTTAACCTTACTTTACTAAACTTCAACAGAGCATCCCATGACAGCCCGGTAGCAGAATAATGCCAACAAGAATCTTGTCCATAATCGTTATAACATATTCGACGAAAACTTTTAAATACGTCCTCCATCAATACCATGTCAGTTTTCAGATACAAATCGTGTTAATCGCCAAATTTTCTGCAGTTAAATTCTTCCAGATATCTTGTGCATATTTGTACTTGCCATCTTTAATATTTTCATTTTTGAGTTGCAAATAAAATTTATCCTTGCCAGGTAGTGAGGTTTTATCACATTTACTCAAATCGTCGACGTAGTTGTACGGAAATAATCCTGTTTTAGTCAGTAGATTAAAGTTATCTCCAAAACAATCTTGTAGGATATCAAACTCGTTGCAGCATTTTACCATCTCATCTAACGATGCTGCCATAAAATGAAAGCTGTCAATAAAACGCAAATTACCTGAAGTAACTGACATACACTTTAAAATTATTTTGGAATGTATTTGATTACGGTATCAAGTTTTAAACGAGATTTTATGTCAGGATCACTGAAAGCTTCTACGATACTATGGTTATCCTATCCTCGAAAGTTTTGAAGTACAACCGAATTGCACGTATCATGAGCCGCTCTACGATTTTACCAAAAATCAAATGACAATGGTCACGTATTTTTTTCTTATCAAAGTCAAACGTTTTTCACAAATATGACAAAATTCCGCTTGCTTGTGATCAGATTCTTGTTGAGGTATCAGTTTTATCATTGGACTTATTCTTCTTAAGAGATCAAATTTATTATCAACTTTGCTAATTAATTGCTTGCGGAGTCAGACAGCCGGATTTTTACCGTCATATAACTTGATTGGTTTGGATAAACTCGAATTAGCACAGCAAACTATCTTGTACACTACCCCTCATTGAACATGACTTTGAGTTTTTCTTGTAGATGATTTGTTAGGATTTTTCTGCGCCAAGAACAGGCTGACGTAATCATTCAAAATTAGCGCATATGCGAAATGAATTTTTAGTTTATAATTATTATTGACAAACTGCAAAAAAAACTATTTTCTATTATTGTCCGTTGTACGTCACATCAGTACTGCAAATGCTTTTGTAATTTTTCATTGTCTGTACAACCGTGCAAGCAGCAAATATAGATTAACGTTTTCTTTTTTCTTTTATTATACTGTCTGCCAACTAGTCCATTAAAGTTTATAATCCAAACGTAATGATTTGTATAAAACAGCATGTTTATTGTCGATTGTGAAGCATTTTCTAAAATATATCTCAGATATACGTTTTCTTTTTAACTAGTCCGAAACATTTATTGAAAAATTATTTTGCATTTTCAAACATTAGTATTTGAATATCTGCAACTGGAAAATCGATGCCATTAAAATTTAACTTTGACACGTGACTAAAATACTTGTAAACGCGATTGGCATTTTATTTCTGCTGGAAATTACACAGAAAAAAAAACCATTGAAAATATCTGTTTTCGAGGTTTTTGACGTTTATACATTATTTATTTTTCATTTTTTGTGGCAGGTCAGCATACAAACTTCCACGTAATACGTTATATTTTATTGTGTGAAAAGGGAAACCTTAATTATTTTAAATCTCCAACCAGAACCAGATTCGGTAAATTCTTTTAACTTTTTTTCTCAAATTTATTGGTGTATTTCATCAGTTAGTAAAACAGATCAGTCCTAAGCAAAACACGCTTTGATTTTGCATTAATGTAAGGGTTTGCAATTTTCTTGTCAGTCGATTGTTTGTTCACATGTAGCTTTGAAAATATAAAACATTGAACAATTACTCTTAGACTCTTATGTGTTTCAAGTTCGCGCTTTACTGCTGGCTCTAGCAAATGATAGAGAGTTTCTGCAATAAAATTTACTAGTACGATTTGATTATCAAACCAATAACTTTTGTCAAATTCTCTGAAGGCAGTCGCTATTTTTTCACGTCCTCTTATAAGGCTCTTCTTTGCTATATCACGCAATTTCAGCATTGCTATATAATAGCGTAATATTATATTTCAGATTAATAACTCACAGCACGCCAGTTGAAAAATCGATTAGGAATATAAAATGCTCATAGAAATAATGACACAAATCTGACAAGTGCAAACGAGCAAGAGCATTATTACGTTCAACTTGTACGCTGGTAATGTTCGGCTATGCATATTAAATACAGATAACCGATTGATAATGCTTATACAGCAGGTTATAAGATTAGCATTTAAGTTGATGATGTTGAGAGAAAGGAAAATGTTAAAGATTTTATTTAGACTTTGCTCTGTGACAAAATTCCAGGAGCATAATGTGTATAACATATTAACGGCATGATCACCAATGACAATATTGAAAAATTATCTTTACAAAATGAGGTTTCAGCCGCATCTGTTATTTGAATTATATGAGGCAAAAGATACGGGAATTATTCGAAGAAGAAAAAATAAAAAGTTCTTGGTGTTATGAGTAATGGGGTATCTCAGGGTAAATGTAAGAGGAACACTGACCGATATAGTTGGTAATCTTAGCCATCGTTTTGTTTACGAGATGTTTAACGTTTAATCACATCAATAACGTAAAGGCTGACAATCAACTGGAAAATTTAGAACTAGTTACCCAGCAGGAAAATGTGAGAAAAGAACGAGCGGTGGGGTTAATTTTAGATGTCCAATAAGATATGTTTTTTTTTAAAATCTCAAGACAGATGAGGAAATCAAATTTAAATCGATTTAGTTCCTCGTGTTGTAAAAAATGCCGATAGAACTACGAGAACAGGTTTTTTTTTCAAGCGGACATAATTCTTGGATTATCTTTAGATATGATGATTAACCAATTAGAATTAGATTAAAATATATTATAATATGGATTTAATGAAACGTCTTGCCTTCGAAAGCGATTGCTAGTGAGATGCTGTCTCAAAAATTTTGCCTACTATTGTATTGCAAACAATAAGTCAGTTGGTTATACGGAAATTGACATTTTTTAAACAACGACGACAAACAAAATGAGATTGCAGGTGTAGTTAATAAAAAATAATTTCATCAGACCGACTAGTCCATATAACATAAAATATCATATTAACCAAACATTTTGAAATTTGATTTTACAGTAGATTAGAATCAATCGTTTTGGCAGCTGATAAAACCCGTTTTAAACATCAAAATTCCCAAAATACAGAAAAATATAAAATTTGATTTTATATTTTTCAAGATTGTTAACTTAATAACGCTTTCTCACGATCGCAGACAATATCTGATATCGTTAATTAAACCAGTAAAATATCAATCTGTCAAATGTAAGTACGAGGAAATCTACAGAAACATCATTTCACAGTCGATGAAATCGACCTGGTTGGAATCCAATTATTAAAGGTATCGCTATAACCGCGCCATTTAACTAAACATTTATTGCCTTTTTCGTTAACAAAGATATACTGTTCAGTTTTAGTAGTTTTTGTTCGTAAAAACTGCCAGTTATATGTTCACATAATAAACATTTTAGCGTGAATGTTACAGGTATTATTAATAGTATTTTGTCAACTACAAATACTTCTTTGCACCAGTTTGGAGTAAATCCCTTTTCAATGCTTTTTTTCATCAGATAAATTTTAACTCGACCACCCATATTAAACATGTCTTTGGTACATATTTTCGTTTCCTAATATCGGATTTTTATTTGCATGGTTTGGTGACATTTCGATAGTTTGATGTTTTGTGTTATTGTACTTGTCAACGATTTGAAAACGTTCATCGATATGTCTGTATGTGTTTATAGCTGTCAAATATTTATGTATCAGCTCGTTTAGAGTGCGGTTAAATCTTTCAAATGCAACACATTTCCCCTCATTTCCTGTAAGATCTTTGATAATGTTATTTTGTTCTAACACCTGCTCAATTTTTTTCTTGATAAACTTCCCTCCATGACGTAAACCTTTTGTTTAGAATTGTGTAGTTCGGCTGCTAGATCATCTTACAATTATTCCCCAAGTTCTAATTGATATTTTGCTCCAATGAAACCCTGCAATAGCCTTCTATCAAAACGTTCTCACATATTTTTCGGCTCCATATCACGTAATTCGTCTAACATTATTTTATCACACTCTTATTTTGAGTTTTCTGCACGTTCTATATCATGATAACTGATATCATGACGCATCTCTATTGCTTCAACTTGATTATAAAGCTCTTATTATTATCGTTCTAGTCAAGTTGTTTATCAAGAGTATTGTAAGGTCCAGTGCATTTATGGCCTGGCAACGTCCAACCGCCTTTTGATTTTGGTTATTTACCATTAATTTTGTGAATGTCAATTAAGCTGCCAAGTACCTCATGGCGTTAACATGATTTACAGTATGCGATGACTTTATCTTGTTCGATACAAATATATTTATTATAATCACAGTTACATTTCATTTTATTTTATTATATTTCATAAAATTAATCATCAATTTAAATAACCTTGCCAGGACAACAACCTAAGGCAAAACTTACGTTTCTTTTATCACACAAACAACTAAAATACTATATATTTTTTTTCCATCGTCGCATCCATTTTTATGTTTAGTTTTATATAATGAGAGAGTATGTTGACATTTTTAATGTTTACAAGTCTAGATAAAATTAACTGCAATGAGATTGTTTGCGTAGGAAGATTGCTTATCAAATTGTAAATTAAACTTAAAAATTGGTATCCTCCCGATTGGGACATATGTCTGACAAACATTATACAATATTAACCATAAGCTGATGTTCCAGTTGGTTGCAGGTGATTATACGAATAGTTTTTTTTAAAAAAATAATTAAAAATTTATTTTGTTATAAGATCACTTGGAGGATGTCCAAACGAATCAAAATAATTATTATCATAGACAGCAACGAAGTGAGTGCCTGAGCCATCGTTAAAGTTTACTATATTTACAATACATGAACCACCTGCTGATACATGATCGAGTTTTTCCTTAGAAAATTACTCTGATACCTGATAAAGTCATTCTACGTCCGATTCCTCCTTGGAGCTATTGGAATAAATCCTCCTTGTTTTGTTCAATGGCGTTTCGTTGTTTTCATTGTTGACCTCAAAGACTTTGTCGTTGGCGCTGACATTTATTTTATAATGTTAAACAAACTGAGTGACTTTGTCACCGCCACTAGATTTGTTTAATTCCATTGCATTCAACTGCCTTTTCATTGGGCCAGATTCTGTCCATAATGCAGGCGCAAATACTAATGTACTAAGCCCTGACAAATATTTGCTGGCTGTCACAGAAAGCGCTGGTCCAAAAAATCTGCCACATTTGGACATCACTGTTACTTGCGAAACTGATAGCTCAAGAACAAACGGTTTTCCTTCAATCGATTTGAGATTGAATTTATCGATTTGTTGTTGCGTTAGCATTACTTTAAGCGAAATCTCGGCAACTTCTTTCGCAGAGACTTTGTCTCCGGAGACATCATCAAAGAAACAGAACGGCGTTTATCAACAGCTGCTAAAAATTTTATAATGTGACCGGATTTTAGACACATTTCTCGAGTTGAGTAATTGGTTTTCATTATTTTATGTCATGGTTGTTAGATTAAACTTGTGCAGTCATTCTTCCTTTAGTCGCATTGAATATCAAGACTATTACTGACAACTAGCGCATATACGTTATACTGTGTGGCTGGAAGTGTCCATTTGCCCTCAGTATCAGCAGTTGATCCAATAGCTCGTTTGGAACTCTTTTATATATCAGAATAAAGGGTAGGACAGAGTGATAAAATTTCTTCTACTGATATGTGAGATCCGGTGTCCGAGTCCTGATATGTGCGCATAGCCTCTATAAGGTACATATACGTCCGATATGTTTCTGCTGGTGTCTACAGCAAAATTACAGTCGATTGCATGTTTGGGATATTTCTTAGGATTTACTCTTACAAATATTCGTCTAACATCGGGGTTTTTTCAATGCGAAATTGTTGAGTTTTTGCGTTGGTAATGCTGTTTGATAAATCCTGTTTTGATGGAAGGATATCTTTTTCATGTAAGTGGTCAACAATGATTTGAGTTCTATCATTTTAGCTATATAGGGTGCAACTCGTGGTATCCACAGTGCTAATCTTGTAATATAAATCCGTCATTCAGCCACCCCATCGGCATGCATTATACAATTATTTTGATCAGCTCGATCTAAAATAAGTAAAACAAATCTTTGTTATATTCACGGCAAATCTAAAGATTGTACTTATCAGAATTATCATCTTTTTTGACGAAATTATGCAGCTAATGTTTTTTTGTTTAGCAAATCCCTCGTTATATTGCTGTCGTCTTATTCTTGTGACCGCCAATCGTATATCACCAGCTGAATTATTAGCGGGATTGGTGATTAGATTATTGTTATCTGCAGCCAGATTATCAGCACCAGTATGAACTTTTTTGAAACATCATTCCTGAATGGAATGAGGCATCTTTAAACCATATCATATTTGTTGCCACTGATCTAGACTAATCATCACTAAAAGAAACTGTTAAATATTAGATATAATTCGCTTTAGGTAAGTGCATTGAAATATAGTCTGCGGTTTTAATGGCCAGTTGGTATCGTGCACTTTCAACAAGCTCCAACCGTTGTTGACAAGCGCAATTTCTGCACCAGCTGCAATATCAAAACATATCGCAGTTAATATTTGACCACGTACTTCTAACACTGCTTTATGCGCAGTAGAAACATGTCCTCATCTCTTGTGTTAAAAATTCTAAAACAAATTTTATTTGGTATGTTTGAATTTTCATCGAGATACTCGAGGTATTCGACTTCTGTTACAGTATCGTCAGTATCATATTCTTCAGCAAGATTGAGGTAATATTTACCTGGCATTCATTTTATAATTGACACATTAAGTTGTCAGAAGTTGTCGGCTTTGTTTTATTTACAAGTTTTTGTTGTTGTTGTAGGGTTTAATGCCATTATTTCAGCACAAGATAGGCTCTACATGGCGGCCAGTATTAATGTTGGAGGAAGAAACCGGTAAGTCACCAGAAAGAACCACCGACCTACGTTTACAAGTTTGCATACTATTTCTTCACCATGAGGTGATAATATTTTTTGTAACTATCATGGCTCATTTTGTTTCTTTTGTTGGCGCAATATCTGATATTGCTATCTTTATTTCCAATACCGAAGGGCCTCTAATCTTATCAGCAATATTTTGTCCTACTGCAGTGCACACTGAAGAAGCTACCACCGTCGCAAAAGCTTTACCTGCGTCAAGTACAGTTGGTGCTTCTTTATGCACAATTCCTGGTATAAATTCTACAATTTTAGTAACAGTTTTAAAAAATCTACCTACAATTTTTCTTCTATAATTTTTTCTCATCTTGGTCTATAAAATATGGGCTTAGAAAATTGGCTATGCTACAGTTTTTAAGTATAAGTAGTATGTGACAGTTTCGTTGTTAAGATTGTTTGTCTACCATTATTTATCTGTTAACTGCATTGTGATACTTGTTATTTGATTTTCATAATTAATCGGATAATTTGATTATCACTCTTGTTATTTGATTTTCATAATTAATCGGATAATAAATAACTTATCGTGGACTAATTTGCCTGATTGATCCTGGTGGAATGTCTGGCGAGAAGCTATAAGTTGTTTGTACTCTACTACACTGGGCTGAGTAAGTTCCAGTTGCAATAGAGCAATTTATTAATATTGTGTTTACTTCTGTTATATTTACTGGCAATTCACCGTCATATGTATTGGTCTTTTTATAACTATCATAAATAATTAGATTAATCCGATCAGTGACGCGATACAATTTAGTGATGAAACATACCATTTTTTACTGTTATTATTGCTCTTAAGGTGTTATAATTCGGTACCAGTTCAAACGTGTCAACAACTCCTCTACTTTTGTTTTTAATTCGTGTATCGTCTTATTTAAATCAGGTTGTACACGCCTTGTTAAATTTTGTTTGTTCTCAATAGCGGGTCCCTTATCGCTCCCGAACTATGCATAAACTCGTCAATTACCCAGATTTGCACGTTAGGATTACATGCTGCACAGGACATTTGTCCAATCTCATACTGTTTTGCAGGATCAAGTAGACTTGACGGACTATAATAAATATAAAAGTTTGCGATTTTTTTCTGTTGTCTGCAATGAATCAAATAATTAGTGGTTGATGTTAGTGAAATTATATAAGATCGCTATGATCGCTATGTAAATTTTGATACTCTTCTGATGTCAGGAATCCACTTGATCTAAGATGATCTAGTATATCAATAATTTGGTTATCGATCCCTGCGCTTTCATTACCATTTTTTTATTATATCAACAAGAAAATTCGGTCAACTATTTCTGCGTTTGATGCAAACACTTTAACTCCCGATCCTAATGCTTCCTCTGGTAATGTTTTATCTCGTTCGTTTTCATTCTTATTAAATAGCCTTTTAAAATTTTATCCTTTACCATAACCTCCTGGTTTATTTCGGTATTGATTTATTGTTTTACTTAAAACCCTTGCAATAATTACGTCTTTCGTTCTCTGAAACTCATCACGTATTTCTTTATTTGTGCTAGCTTCGATAAGCCACTCTTCAGCTATTGTAAAATCCTCAAATTTACTTATCAAAATTTTCTCCATTTCGTTGTCACTTCAGTCTCGAATAGTGTAAAATTCATCAAGTTCGTTTTTTATCAAATACTTTTTAACTTTTTTCTTCTCTATATTTTTCTCTATAACGTTTTATGAGCTCTTCTATAGGAATTATTTATATGGCATCTTCAGTTACTCTGTTTTGTCCCTCAGATAGTTCTTTAGTTTTCTTTGACACGTTTTTGTCTTAACCTCTTTGACCAGGCTGAATCAACGGTCAGTCTTGTCATTGCATGCTGAAGTGTAAGAAGAATGTCTATTAATCTATCAAATTCGGTCTGTCGTACTGCAGAATCAGCAATGTGTCTTATAAGTTCTTTTGCATTGTTTTCTTTTTTATATTTCTTCCAGTAAACATAATAAACCTTTTTCTTGTAATTTTTTTTAAATCGTCGGCAGATAGGATAGAGTAGATATTTCTGGTTGCTTGCCAAGTACTACTTCGGTAACAGCTTTGACAAGTTTGGTAGTTTCTTCCACTGCTGAGCTTCTTCACTTTTTTTATTGAAAGCTGATTGATTTTCAATACATTTTTTAACAATTTGATTGATGCTTGTCCATTATTTTTTTTATAAGCTTTACAAAATTCGCATTTAGAAACATGTCAATGCAACAAAGAAATATTTTAGCTGGATCACGTGCTTGTTTATCATATAAAATAAATTGTATTTGTCCTTGGTTGATTGGTGATATAATTCGATAAATTTATATTTCGTTACATCACCGCATTTCTCTTTCGTAATATCTCTCACATCAATATTGGCCAATCCGGGAAATAATATAAAACAACCAGTGTTTCGCAAATAAATTTATCGATGTTGTAAAAGCCTTGGGCAAGATCGACATAATTAGATCTTTTATTTCGTGATAATTAAACATATGGTCTGATCTTGTTCATCTTGTTTAACGGAATATCGTGAAATATAATTATTTTATGCTCGGATAAATTAAGTTCAGTAACTGGAATACGTTCTTCTGATTGTTTTATTAAAATTATATCATCGCCAATGTCAAGTCCATCATGAAATTTATCGTTGTACTCGCTCAATAATTCGTATCTATCCTGTTGCGGGTTAATTATTTAAATATTTACACTATCATAGTCAAAATTATTGTTGAGCAAATGATTCAATAAAAAATAATAATAATAAGATTATGGAAATATGGAAGTATGTCTTCATGTTTATGATCTAATTAATCGTTTAGTATGAGAATTTAGTATCTTTATAATTGTTGTTATATAAATTTATGTTAAATAAAATTGAATAACAATAAATAGGTAACGAGCTATTGTACAAAGTTGGGAACATTGTTAATATATCCATCAGCTGAAGCCCAGCAAGGTGACTTTTCTAGATCAGTTCAGAAATGAAATCAATAATTTATGAAATATCACAAATGCAGATCAAATCAAGTCTTTGTTTTCCATGATAATCAACGATGATTAAAGACAAGTAATGTACAACTGATATATGTACTTGTACGAATTCCAAAACAGGATTTGGATGCGCTAATGCAATGTTACAAATATTATCATAAAATACTTTGGTGCGTGAAATATTTTTACAAAAACTATAACAAAATACTTCAGATAATATCATATTTACGGTCGTTAATGACGGGTTCTGGTATAATTTCAAGTGGAGTATCATTATATCCGTCTTTTTAATAATATCTGGTTTTGGTGTTTCTCTTTCAGTGGCATGTAAAAAATAATTAACCGCGACTCGCGATTAAAAAATGTTGCAAAACAGCAAGTATTAACTATAAAAATTACTTGATTAGATACGATCTTTCTTATGGGGTATAAAATATGATATGGACGATTTAATACGAGAGTTGCGTATTATTGACAGTGTGTTAACAGATATCCTACCAATACTTTGGAATTCTTTATCTAGAACATTATAGAAAATCACGTGATTGAGTTATTTTGGGAATTCGCTATCTTCTGTCAGAAATCACACCATGTGATTTGAGTTATTATGGAAATTTCCATTTCTTCCGCAGAAGTTTTATAACTATGGATCTCCGATATGGTAATTTATATTTGAGCTAGAACCAGCCTTTTCATTTTGGAAGGTCGTTTTTGGGTGGGGATTTTAGGGTCTCTGAGATGGTGATTTATATTTGTTTGGAGGACTCCCAAATGGTAATTTATATTTGTTTTGGATGTGAGTGAAAGTCTCGGGTTATATTTGAGTTACAAACAGCTTTTAGATTTTGGGAAAACTGTTTTGGAGTGGGAATTTTAGGATCTCCGAGAGGGTAATTTATACTTTTTTGTAGGGTGGGGAGTAGTCTTTGAGCCAGAACTAACCTTCACCCTTAATACTGTCAACGCACGACTGCATTAAAACCAGCCAATACGATTAAGCAAAGGTTTGTTAGTGTTACTGAGAAAATGATTTCACAGCCAGCCCCGTTACAATGGGCTAGGAGACTCGTTTGTTCAGATTTGTGTGAACTTGGATAGTTAAGAGGAGGACATTTGTGCGAGTAGAATTTTAAGTAATCCTGCCACCACGATTTCTTTTGACAAGTCAGTCAATCAAAGCGGACTCTATGGCACTATGATGTAGTATTTCCATCAGTTACAAACTCATTTTTGGTAAATCAGTACACACCCATGTGATGGTTCTTGGATCGACTCATGTTTGCAGTTCATGAGAATTCACGACAAAAGACATTCAAGGTGCAGCTCGTCTTTGAGATCTTTCTGCATAATCGCCAGTGGAACACCTTTGGGTTGTATAATATTCTTGATGATCCTCCGGATGCACCGAACAAGTGGAAGTTCCTGCCATAATCGAGTACATTCTGGGTCGAAGACCAATATAACTCTTTAATATATTTACCCTAGCATTCATTTTTGATTTACCACACACGGTTTTTTATTTTGCATCTCTAAAGGAGAAATTTGAGTACTCGATGGATTGTTGACACGCATACACATTCACAAGTATAACTGCAGATTGTGCACGTATTTGTGTTTTTGTTTTTGCACTCGAATGCAGACCAAACTACTAAACGTTCTTTGCATGTTCAGAGTTACTGGCGGAAATGCCGTCACTTGCCAACAACGAATAACACTTTCTGATTTGTGGTTACTGAGTTTAAGCAAATTTGCTCCAGTCGTTCATGTACTTGTTCAGATACACACTTTTTCTCATTATCAACTCTTTATTGATTGGATAGTATCAACGAATGAATGTGAACGAATTCAGAAACTGTATCGAATCGATGAAGAGCAATTTTCCCAGTCGAAGCTTTAAGTATTTTTCATGTTGTTGGGGATCACGCTTATTGGCGAGTCTAATATTGTGTATACAGCTTGCATTTTCAATTCACTATCGTACTCACGCAAGTTATGAAGTACCATTATCAACTTTGGTTTTGTTGCAAATTACACGCGTTGTGTAAAGCACCTCTGTACGCACGAGTGAAATGGCAGTGATCCCAGATTCACTAAATTGTCAATGTTTTCTACATTTATTTTGGAGAATTCGAACATCTTTTTTTGCATCTTTTGTGCTTCTTTAATGAACTTGATTGATGCAACTATTATGAATTCATTCAGTATACTTATACTTAGCGAATCACCATTTGCATGTAAACAGTGACGTACTTTTCTTCAATACTAAAATATTCACAACTCAAGAATATTTTAATATTCTGCCAGTACAAAATGATTAATTATTTTTACATATATACCAATTTTTGCAGATACTATTGTTAAGGCTGATATATGTACATTCATTTGTTCATTGTTCTAAGCTTGACATTGTTTATATTATTCGCTAATATGGACTTGCTTATCCGAGTACATCACTCTGCAGGGTTTTTTTTTGTCCGTTCCAAAATCATTGCAGAATAAAGTATCTAGTAGTACGAAATGGAGGTTTGTTCGTTCCCCACAAACAATCTTTACAGGCACTTCCATTTTGACGATTCTCTGCACGCAATGATTGAGTCACGTCACGTGTGTGCTTGCGTGTGTACTGTCAAATTTAAAAGTGAACAACAGACAACGTTCTCATAGGGAATCAATTATCATGGTGGGTAGAGACGCAGAAGAATATAAAGACCATAAAGTGGACCGGTAAAACATCCATTTCATTCTACTCTCAGCAAGAAACAAATCGCAAATAAAATATAACAATTTACTTGCTACATAATGTTGTCGCACTTATATGTTTGCCATTTATCTCCGATAAAGTATCAGGAAATATTGTTAAGTGATGCCAATTTTGCAATCAATAACATCCAGTAGAATATACTCTCTAAATGATATTCTTATAGTTTCGAGGTATCTCATATTTTTGAGGCAAATGTAGGAATGTTCAAATCAAGGTATAAAATGACCATCATGTTCAATAATAACACAACACCATATCGTTGTGTGTATTAGTAAACTTAAAATGTACAATATTATTCATTTACAATAGTTATGAGTTGATACAAGGCCATATTAGTTATCATCTGAAGAGGTAGTGTAGAAACTGCTCAATACTAAAATTTAACTACAATGAAACCGCCATATTTCCCTAATTTACCATTATCAGCTATTTACAATTAAAATGCTCATGTGGATAAGACTATTTCAAAACAATTATTTGCATAATTTCTTTTCTTCATTGCGATACAAGGTTCATTGTATCACCTGCACATCCTGTATGGACATGCTGCCAAACGAATAGGTACGAGTAAAATATCTAAAGGAATTTCCAGTTTCTTAGTTCCACCTTTATTACATATAAATGTCTATTATGCAATAGTTCAAGTTTGTTCATAAATGAGTAGCTAATATGGATTACTCGTATAATTTTACTTCGCCAGTTCTATCAATAGAAGAACAATACACGATCGCAATATTCCGGGATGACGTAAAATGTTTCAATACAACAACCAACCCTTTTAGTCTCTACCGTGCATAAAGGATAAGTAAACAAGGCAAGTAATATAACTGCGTGTAAAAATATAAACCATAATCAAGTCAATGACCTTATTCAACCAAGAGAGACGTGATTTGGTTGTCCTTGTGATATGCAAGAAATTTGTGCTCGGAAAGGGGGCGAAAAGAAAAATATCTAATTCGTTTTCTATTGCGTTACTACTCTAGGTTTTAAATATGTAACAGAAAATATGGCAGCAATAATTTAAGCAAAATCAACAAACAATTTATTTGTATTAGTTACACAGTGAAAATTTAAAAGATACAGCATTATGAATTAAATCCTCCCAAAATCCTAAATTTTCTATCACAAGTCCAAAGGTATAGAATAGTCAGATAGTCATAATTTATCACAATGATTCAATCCAAAATGTCTCTGAATTAGTTCCAATAATTCCCCCTAATTTGAAAATAATGTATTAATCCTACGTCAAGGAGCATTTAATAATTCCAGCGAAATATTTAAATAAATAATTTTCTCTAATGCATTATTATTTTACCAACATATTTTTGACCTATATGTGAATCATTCCATGAAAATTGTGTAAGCATAATTTGTTTTAAGAACAGTAAGCTCATAAGCAACCTATCCGTTACCTAACATCACGGATAAAATATAGCTATGTAAGCATGTTGTTTACAAATATCCATTATCTGAAAGCACAATCTACAATCATGGACAAAAAATTAAGCCCACAATATCACATTACTCAGATTATCTTTTCATCTGATGTGCCTAATGTTACTATTGTATTCTTGCAGTATGAAAACTTCAACAATCTCCGAGTTTTTGGTTTTCTTTTTCTTTATGGAATTAAGTGGATTGTGATAAAGAGCTGAACAAATATACACTTCAAAATGTTGCAAACTCGAATATCGAAGTCATGCAGTCCTTACGCAATGTAGAATAATTTATCTGGTGCTTCTTTACATTTATTTAAATAGCACACTGGGTGATTCACACACTATTGTATCTTCTTGAATACAACAATTCCAACATCTCTTGCATCAAACGGTGCGGTGCACTCTTCAGTATGAATTATAATTGGTTAAAAGATTCCAGACATTTATTAGACCAATACACTTGGATTTTTTGCTCAAAAATTGTGTTAGAAATTCAGCAATTATCGAACAATTTTAGCAAAATATCTGATAATATCCAGCCATATTAAAATTGCATATTTCTATTTACTAATACGTACTGGGAATTCAGAGATAACATTGGCCTTAATTTCTGCAGATTTAACTTCACTTAGTCCCACAATATGCCCTTAAGAATGTGAAACAAGCACGGTAAAACTCACTTTTAAATCAACTAATTGTCAGATTTGCATCATTCAGTCGAAAAATTTTTCGAATGGTTTCCGAGTGATATTTCCAGGCATCAATGTAGATCACGACGTTAGCGATGTATGCACCAGAATTATCTAAAAACGATATAACAATTTTCATTAAATGCAATCATGTTGTTGAAATATTTTTCATGTCATAACTTTGTATTGAGTAAGCCAATCTGGAGTTGCAAATGCCGAAATTTCTTTTTTGTCTCTGGCAAGTGGATTTTACCTTTAAACATAGTGACATATCTCACATTTCCAATATTGTGGATACAAATGTCTATTTATACTAATAGAAATAAATTTATTTTGGTGACATTTTTGACAATTCCCGAATGTACTACATAGTTTAGGCACAATAATACATGGTGAACTCTAGTTACTTTTTACTTTTTACAATTATTTCTTCAGCAAAAATACTGGATTTCTTTTTTTTTAAATATTCCTATTTGAGATGAATCATTCTGTAAGGATGCCGTTTTACAGGTGTGGAATCTAAACAACAGGAAACAAGTGATCTTATTCAAATAATAGTTGTTTTAGTTTACTAATTTCTTGTGGTTCTTTTAAAGTGAAAGCTTTTGCTATCTCTGTAACTGAATTTGACCAGAATGGATAATTGGATTAAATGATAAAGCAACTGAAATGTGATGGAAGATGGAAGATTATGAAATGAATTGATAAAAATAAGTAGATCCTCTATAACATATACAGCTTGAGTCTTTCACGCTCCAAACACACAATGACTTGATACAAACATTCACAAACAAAAATGTGATTAAAAAAGGAAGGTAAGATTCATATAATCTCGTGTAAAGAAAGTACGATTTAAACAATTTCGTGTAAAGAAAGTACGATTTAAACTATTTCGTGTAATGAAGGTAAGATTCAAATATTCTCAAGTAATGGAAGTAAGATTCAAATAATCTCACGTAGTGAAAGTAATTCAATTGTATTCGATTGAAACAAACTCGTCAATTGCAACAAATATGATTAATTGAATCAACATATCAACTGTACCAAACATATGACTCGTGACTCAGTCATTTGTACAGCCCGGACGATTCATAACCACGTATGACTAATAAATTCTTGTAAAATCTTGCAAATGAAACATTTTGACCTGGTCCATTGTCATACCACACCGTTCTCCTGAATTCTTGGGTTGGCTCACACTTGTATTGACCACACACTCTCTTCTTGGATCCACAGTGCACACAGGTTTACAGATCAGCACTTCTTTCCTTTTATGGCCTAGATGGTCATACCTGCTTCCATCCCCATACACAGGGCCAGACCAACAGCTTGATATAATCGCGCGCACCCAGTCACAGTTAAAATAAAATCAAACTGGTCATAACAGGTACAGAATTAAAATCTATATATATACATGCTACTAAATAGAACTCTTAACAACAACTTGTAACAATTCAAAAGTCCACAACGTTTGAAATCCAAGTAGTCATCAAGGCAACGACATTAAAACTGCATATGATTCCCATAAAAACGTAGCACTTTCCCCTATGTCTGGAGAACAAAAATGGAGAACGTACATTCCCTGACACGATCCAAAAGACCAATGTGTCAATTAGAGAAGAAAGTTGTATTAAATCTCCTTGCATACAGTGCTTTTTGTGTCTCTCGCCGAAAGAGGTCTACGACGAGATACATTCTAGTTCAGTTGCTTAACTAGACAAACAATTATCTACCATAGATAACGTTGTAAGCATGTACGACGAAAATGATAAAATCGTTCTAAGGCGGAACAAATTATTTCTTGACTTATTCTGTGATACTCCCTATCAAAGTACTCCATTATATAAAGTTGTTTCTGCTTCAAACCCACCCCCACAGTGGTAATTATATAATTCAAGGTTTTCTAAATTTCTTTTAATTGTATAAGGACCATACAATTTAGCGCTCATCATCAATATGTTAGTGTTAGGACTGGTCGGAATGGTGTCAGGATAATGTGACTGAGTGGGACATCATGATAAATGTCTGATGCATGATGCTCTTGTGCAAGACATCACTATAAACTGCCACACTGCATACATCGTGGCAATATGACTGAAAAATTGTTAAAGCTACGTATAAAAATCATAACCACTTCACATCACATCACATCACTTCATTAAATGTAAGTCTATGACAATTAACATTTTGAAATCTGAGAGAAAAATAGTCAAGAAAATTAATCTTGGAAATAAGTTTATCTTTTAATAACTTGAAAGGTCCAGGGACAGCATATCCAAAATCTAGTTCAAGAGGATTAAATCCCAAAGTATCTTGAAATAATGTCCTAGATGCAAATAATAAAAAAACAGCAACAACAAAAACGAAAACAACGAAAACCAAAAACAAATACAAAAAGAAAACAACGACACACCCTCCATAATAAAACAAAAAAACTCAAACAAAACAAAACAGACCAATCAACAACAAATGAACACCTTCGTCCCAATCATTTAATGTATAAAAATATGCCTGAATCATATTCTTCAATGTTTGATGTAATCTTTCCAAAGCCCATTGGTATTTGTAATACAAGATTTTGGATACTTCGGACATGAAATTTGATCTTTCATCAGACTAGGCAGCTTTTGTTTTACTTCCTGTCAAAACTAAATTAAATTCAGAGCACTATTAACCAAATTTCATTTTCCGAAAAATGCTGAATAAAAAATATTCTTTATTTCTTGCTTTGTTTAAAACTGCTTTCGCTTCAGAAAGATCACAAAATATGGCAGGGTCAAACAGTCTGTCACTTTCATGGACTCTTAACCGTCCTGGATAAGATTTAAAACAAAATTCTCCACATTTCCTGACGGCAATGGGGATGCTTGCTAGTTTCAGTAAAGGTTTTACAAATGTGTGAAACTAAAATCACTATCAGTGTCAATAAAAATTCCGAAAGATAGTCAACTTAAATTTTAAGGACACTTTTTAATATATATGAAATGTTTTAAGGAAATTCAGACCAGGACCAAGTTCACAATCATTTCAATATAATGCATTAATCACAAGTCAATGAGGACTTAATAATTCCTACCAATAATTTAATAAATAATTCCTCTCAAATTATATCGGAACATAACTGTTTAGTGTTCCAACAGACTGATCTTAAAAACAGGAATTAATTATTTGATTTACAAAGTCTCTTTATATACATTTTCACTTGACATAGAAACTTCCAAACAAACTGCACACAAATGCGTTTTAGAACATTATATACATACAAACTATTTATAACCTACAATTATGGACAAGTTCGGTTTTGGATATGCGACACGATTGAACAGCTGTAACGAAGACAAAATCAAGTATGTGAGATTAAATGAGTATTTAATAAATCTGGAGGTTTTTTTCTTCTCCTATGATCAGCCCGTTTTTAGTGGCTGTAGATCTCAAGTGTCATGGTATAGTTCCGTAAATTGGCCCTTGCTAAATTTCTTACCTAAGGCAATGGTGTGCTTTTCACAGATATTGTTGTTTATTTCAATTAAGATATGCATATATTTGTGAATTAGGTGTTCTTGAAATTGACGTGAAGTATGTACACTTCCATAGTTACTTTGCAGTATGTGGACATTGAAAGTCCATTAGTCAACTAGGATAGCCACTCATAACAGGATTTGCTGACTTAAAAAGGCCTGGATGGCAACTATTTTGAATTGCATCAAGCTGTTCCGTACATGGTATTTTTTAAAATTATCACAGAAGGAAGGGTCTTACATTTGCTCAGTGAGCATGTTTGTTTGTCAAAAATCACCTTCGGACGTAAAAACACATTTTGAATTTCGGATTGGGTACATAAACTTTTATTAGGAGCTTCCATTGACTTTTCAGGTCAAGTAAGTGATATTTTATTTTGTTGATATATAGCTATTAAAAGGTATTATTCCATTATATTGCCAATATTTAATTTAGTAATGCATGTAAGCAATCGTTGATATAGTAGTAAACAATCTATAGATATAGATAGATTGTCTTGACTGACAACATTGTTCCCCGTTTTCTTTTTGTCCTCCTTAGAGATACCATTTGCAATAGCTTCCATGGAGAAATTTCTTGGCCGAGTGTTCTCATAAACATAACTCGTAATACTAGTGTCACGAAACATTGTGACTCAAGAGCAAAAGCACTTTAAATTCGGAAACCGAACTAGATCGCTTATATATGAGAATTCACTACTCGAAACATAAAGAAAGAAGTCACTAGTCAATTATTTAACACATACATACATACATACATACATACATACATACATACATACATACATACATACATACATACATACATACATACATACATACATACATACATACATACATACATACATACATACATACATACATACATACATACATACATACATACATACATACATACTGTCCCGAGTCTATGCTTTTAAAAAAACTAACAAAAAAGTTAAAGACAAAAAGCTTTGTAAAATTTAACAGATATATTTATTTCCATAGAATACAAAGAGAATATGAGAAAAAACTACTTACTATTTTTCGAATAAAATCCGAAATAATCCAAGAATTACAGACACGAGTCCTAGTAAGGTAAAGTCTTGAATAAAAGTAAGTAAAGGTCCAGAAAAATCCCAAAACTTTTGTCGATGACGTGTCTATGTTAGCTATTAAAGTGTTGATGTGTAAACAGTATTTTGATGAATCAGATAATTTTAATTCCAGGCTTGAATATACTATAAATTCTAGTGATTGTCTTTATCCAATAATTTTATCAGAGCACTTTTATGTTTCCAGATACAATAATAACTTAATTTCAATAATTTAAACAAAAGAGATCCAGTCCTAAAAACTGCTGGTCACAACTATAAATATTTAACTTAAATGGGCTAGATGTTAAAACACAGATGACCATTTTCTTACAATTGCAAGATTATATAGTTCTTTACTTTACTTCTGTTCACAATTGGAATTTTCTATATTTAAAAAACACATTACCTAATGGAAATTACCTTATAGAATGATCCGATGTTTACAAAATCAAAAACATAACCTGAAAAATTGACTTAGGAAAGCCCAAAATCGTGATCCAAACAAACAAATTTACTTCTTCTATTAAATGAAGATCTTGATATTAACCCCATAAACATAAAGAATAATTTAGATACATATTATTTCTTTAAATAAAATCAAATAAAAATGTCAGTCAGGTCAAACAGAAATGAAATCAGTTTTGGACAAGTTCAAGTCCAGCATACAATGTTACATTATAATAGCTTCTAATAAAAAAACAACAACAAACAAAAACCTAATAATTAAATTAAATATACATAACAATACATACATGCATGCATGCTTGCATACATACATACATACATACATACATACATACATACATACATACATACATACATACATACATACATACATACATACATACATACATACATACATACATACATACATAAATACATACATACATACATACATACATACATACATACATGCATGCATGCATGCATGCATGCATGCATGCATGCATGCATGCATGCATGCATGCATACATACATACATACATACATACATACATACATACATACATACATACATACATACATACATACATACATACATACATACATACATACATACATACATACATACATACATACATACATACATACACACACACACACACACACATACATACATACATACATACATACATACATACATACATACATACATACATACATACATACATACATACATACATACTGACAAGCTTGAATTCATACATACGTACAGAAGAACATACATATATACATGCATACATACCTACATACAAGTATATTCATACATACATACATACATACATACATACATACATACATACATACATACATACATACATACATACATACATACATACATACATACATACATACATACATACATACATACATACATACATACATACATACATACATACATACATACATACATACATACATACATACATACATACAAACTGTTCTGAGTCTATGCTTATAAAATAACTAACAAAAAAGTTAAAGACAAAAAGCTTTGTAAAATTTAACAGATATATTTATTTCCATAGAATACAAAGAGAATATGAGAAAAAACTACTTACTATTTTTCGAATAAAATCCGAAATAATCCAAGAATTACAGACAAGAGTCCTTGTAAGGTAAAGTCTTGAATAAAAGTAAGTAAAGGTCCAGAAAAATCCCAAAACTTTTGTCGATGACGTGTCAATGTTAGCTATTAAAGTGTTGATGTGTAAACAGTATTTTGATGAATCAGATAATTTTAATTCCAGGCTTGAATATACTATAAATTCTAGTGATTGTCTTTATCCAATAATTTTATCAGAGCACATTTATGTTTCCAGATACAATAATAACTTAATTTCAATAATTTAAACAAAAGAGATCCAGTCCTAAAAACTGCTGGTCACAACTATAAATATTTAACTTAAATGGGCTAGATGTTAAAACACAGATGACCATTTTCTTACAATTGCAAGATTATATAGTTCTTTACTTTACTTCTGTTCACAATTGGAATTTTCTATATTTAAAAAACACATTACCTAATGGAAATTACCTTATAGAATGATCCGATGTTTACAAAATCAAAAACATAACCTGAAAAATTGACTTAGGAAAGCCCAAAATCGTGATCCAAACAAACAAATTTACTTCTTCTATTAAATGAAGATCTTGATATTAACCCCATAAACATAAAGAATAATTTAGATACATATTATTTCTTTAAATAAAATCAAATAAAAATGTCAGTCAGGTCAAACAGAAATGAACTCAGTTTTGGACAAGTTCAACTCCAGCATACATTGTTACATTATAATAGCTTCTAATAAAAACCCCCAAAAAACAAAAACCTAATAATTAAATTCAATATACATAACAATACATACATGCATGCATGCTTGCATGCATGCATACATACATGCATGCATGCATGCATCCATGCATGCATGCATACATACATACATACATACATACATACATACATACATACATACATACATACATACATACATACATACATACATACATACATACATACATACATACATACATACATACATACATACATACATACATACATACATACATACATACATACATACATACATACATACATACATTGTTAGTCTTATCTGCCAATAATTTACAAATTTAATTTCGAAGTATTTGGTGCAATGAAAGCATGTTTTGTGCTAGATATAACATCAAGGAGATCTACGTAGAATTTGAGTTTCACCTCTTTTTATTAAATTACCCGTTAAAGATGAGATGAACTGAAAAAGTTTCTCTTTTCGTTATAAATGTTCCATTTACTCAGTAACTTCCGTTGGTTTGTGTAGAATTAAACTTAATTCAATAAGATGCTTAATAACAACAAAGCTTATGTCAAGTTCGTTTTTCACTTTTTATTCGTCAAAATAAGACTGAGTTTGTCTACTTGTCATCTGCGTCATGCATACTGAACCTTTCTTTCTAAAATTGTATCTTCTTTCGTGGCACATTAGCTTTGTCAAGACATATTGTATGACATTTTAAATTCTCTTGACCTTTTATATGTAATCTTACTCATCAAGGCAAACAATCCCAAATTTTAATAAAATACTAAGTCGATATATACGGTAGTTAGTAATGGATAGGATTTGATTGTCTTCTGTCTGATTGGGTCGACAGAGGCAATTTTGTAAAATAAGTGGGCTGCCATGGACATTAACAGAATTCTATGAACCACAAACCGTGTATGTTATCATCAACGATAAAAGCGATGAAAAATAATTGATTCTTACATTATGAATTAATACAATTTAAGCAAACATCCTCTATATTAGTGTTACTCTCTACCCCCTCCCTTTGTCCATGCACAATGATATTCGAAGCAGTAAGTCAGTGCGTTTTGCAAAGAAACATCTATAATAGACTAGAAACCATAAATTTATTGATGAATCCATGCAGTGGCCACGTATGCTAACAGTGAGTTCTATATACATAACGGCAGTTTGCATAATTTACCGTATTTTTAATGCATACACTGAAGAGTTACGAGAAAACTTGGAATGATTATATATTTCCATAATTCAATTACTGTTTTGCCATTTTTCAGTTGCCAACTCCCTTCTTTCTAAAAAATATAACCTAAAATGCATGCTTCCTCAACACCAACGTACTCAAAGCCAATGCTTAGTAATGATACTAGTCAAGGTGCATTATTTTGTTCCAGATGCTTTCAAGATCTCAAACTTAATTTGCTAAATCTTCCGTAATTAGACGAATATAGATAATTTATACCAGAAACTTTTTGAAATAAACCAACACTGAAGAAACAATTTTAATATAACTCTTAATATAACTGTAATTTAAAAACAAATTCAAATATATAAAGTAAATTTTGAAAAAGTGATTTTTTAGCAGTAAATTTAGCAAATGAACGACATTTAAGGCAAGCAGTAACGCGAGACTATGCAAACTTGTTTCTTTTAGTCGAGGGGCAATGAAGCATGATAATCCTCGGTGCCTTTTTAGGCATAATGACAAACACATGTACACGCGAATGAAGCAATGACAAATGCTACGTTCCACACTCAAAATTGTCCATGTCCTCTATATTATCACCATTAATGATTTGCATTTGTACTTAATCTCATATTTATGTTCTTAGACCCGAACTGGCAATAACCGTAGAAAATAGTTCTGTACTGGGAAAATCCAAGGAAACCTCATTAGATAGTGACGTGGTTCTATCTCATGAGAGCCTAATTAATATCTGTCAGATGCGTAATCTCAATGTTTTGGTAAGTACTAATCCTGGTGACCTTTGCTGAGTGTATTGTACATATCCTAATGAGGCATTGGTATCATCACTTGATTGTAGAAAAGTATTCAAGATGAAGTAATTCATCCGCCTTGTTCCGAATACCAAGCCAGAATAAGAAAAACTAACATTTATTTCTTTAATCAAGTGTAGCTAACCGAAGTAAAAATTTGATAGATATAGAGATTTCAAAGTGACATTGATGGTTGATGTCCAGAAAATTTTAACTTACGTTTTAAATTAATCTAACACTATTTAGGAAAATAAAGTAAAATATAATGTTATTTTAACAGACAATGGAATAAATTAACTACATAACGGATAGGTCAGTTTAGTTTTTAAAAAATGAGGTGGGAAAACAATTCATTTCCAGATAAAATGGATAGCTTATCCAATGTTTCAGGTCAATCTTTGTTTTATTCTCATTGGTATCCAACAAGAATCAATGGCTAGAAATATATTAACTAATCATTTCCAAGGGGCCAACAGTACAAATCCATTGAATAATCACTTCTAAAGGATCAAAGATACAAATCGATTAATTCATCGCTTCCAAAGGGTCAACAGTACAAATCCGATGATTATTCGGCTATTTATTTCATAATTAAAAATATAACTGTAGCATTTAAAGAAAACAGAAAATTAGGTAAACTTGTAGTAATTTGCAATCATTCAATTATTGAGAACATTTTTTAATGAATATAAACAATCACTCATTTTATGATTTTTACAAAATCGCATGTCTTAAAAGACAGACTTGGGACAGACTTTGGATATACAGTCTTTACATTAAAAATGGCGGATATGTTTAATTGCGAATCGGTATTCATTAAACAAATATAGCTAGGATTGATAAAGCGACCTTTTGAAAGAAGTTGAAATAGCTAATATTCACAGACGGCACTTGATACATGGTTATACCCCTTATAAATATTAATGTGTCTACGTGATGAATATATTTTAGTTACAAAACCCAATCCTGGTCATGTTGTTTGTCATAAAGTACCCGTGTGCATAAAAAGATGACCCCAAAGGATGGCAGGTACTTTATTCAAGTTCCATTGACTGTATTATAACAGTATTTTATGATACAATTTGAGTGTTGTCTGATAGGCGGAACAAATTTGTTACGCGGACGTTATCCACAGTTTGGTATAATAATCCGAAATTCGTTAGATTTAAATTAATTCGATTTTAAGTTAAATAAACTTGGAGAAATACATGTATTATTTTTTCATTACACTTATTCATCCAAAAACCAAAATACGCCGCTGTTTTAGCAACATACTGATGGTTAAAGCTGAGTGATTTGTAAGGATAAGCAACTCTTCAAATGAATAGCATCGACTTTTGATTGATGCATCCCAGGGATAAAGTGCATGAAGACATTATGAATGGAAGCACCCATCCCATCTCTATCAGATCGCGTTTCAGTTCTGAATTTCTCCGCAGTTCATTTGGTCAGACACAGATATATCCACACATGTGATACCTGTAAATATAAAACACCTGTATCCAGTAAGCCTGGTGAGGTCAGAAATATACATTGCACCGCTATGTAGCTCGTGTTTCTTCAGACAGGTAACGAATGCAAGATAATATTTAATGGGCATGCTTGTCAGGACCTTCTGGTATAGAGTTGGCAACTTGGAAGAAGAAATTTTGCAATAGTATTTATTTATGGAGACACAAAGAGTGACAGGCAGCTGTCATCTTACGTGATAAACTATTTTATTATTCTTAGAAAATATTTCCCTAACTGTACGTAACACTGAAAGGAACAATATCCCATTCTCACTAGCACTGTACAGTACATTAACCACATTAGGAGCATCCTAATAATAAAATGAAGGTTAAAAGAAGATTAACAAGGATTCAAAGATGCAACACGGAAGGAATATATTCTTACATGCAGAAACTTTGGACATGCTAACAAGGATCGCGCACCAATGTTGTAGGAACTAATTAGGAATGATAAAAAAAATATCCCTGCATTTTAAAATGGAGAAATCTTGCGCAATAGACCTGATTATATATATATATATATATATATATATATATATATATATATATATATATATATATATATATATATATATATATATATATATATATATATATATATATATATAATTAACCACTGTCCACTGATATCGTGAACGAATTGTAAATAACAATTTAAATAAATAAATGAGTTTCAAATCTTCTAGAAAAATATTACAGCACATGTGATGATGGCCTCACTATTCTTGATAGACAGGTGACAAATTATTATTTTTTAAAAAGAAAAAACTTAACATATTCATCGGAATACCTCAGTTTCTTTCAAATGGCAGACGAATAGACGAATGTATCCAATTAATCCCGAAACTCCTGCGGTTTCCTGAAAGAGTGTGGGCAGCTCAGCTGTGCGAATAAAAGTGAAATAGACACAAAGCAGCAAGCCATTCAGTTAGGCTGAAAGAGATGTCGCTTGTGATTATTCTTTGCACATTGAGTAACGAAACACAAAGTTATATTTGGCTTCTCCAGTTTATGTGAGTGGCATTTATTGTGTAAGGTGACTGAACTCCTTACTTGCTTTCATTTGCATTAGCAATACAGAAAAGAAAACGTTTCTTGTATAATGGTTACAGCAGAACAGGGACGTGTGTGATAGAAGTGTAAAAAAATCATGAATATCAATGACGTGAATGTGACAATCATAGGTACATAACTGCACAGTTGATATCGTCAAGCATACGTTCGACAAATCATTGTGGCCCTTATTGCTAGAGCGACAACTCTTGTAAATTTCATGATGTTAAGAATTACAATGCAAGCGCACATTTGATCCTTTAAACTGATGTTAAATACTAGGCGTGTCAATAAGTGAGTTGCTTACCGATTAACCTCTGAAGATATGAAGATTGCATTTGTTTATGAGGAGATAACTCTATAAGTACGCATCTGACAATTTGTCATGATGCAAAATGCATGCAAAGTTTCGAATGGACATACAGATTAGACTTTGCAAGAATAATTACTTTCATTTTCGTCTTTGTCTATGATGTAAGTGGCTGTAAATGAATAAGAGTGCTATCGTCTTTTACTTTCGAGAAAATGGTATTATTGATATGATGACTAATTTAGTGTTTCTTGTTTGCGAACATTTTTATGTATGACACGTCAAATACATCACTTTTTTTAGGCTGGATAGATTGTTACACTTATTTTTTACGAGTCATCTGAGGTTATTGTTCTATATTATGTCCTATACATAATGTACTTATATGTATTAAAGAAACGACCTAACGAACCTTCGGTCAATTGATCTACTGAATGAGCGAATATAAAACTTAGAGATCCATGACCCTGCTTTGGCTATTCTGTAGTAGTAAACAGGTTGAAAAACAGGACTAGGTAGAGGAAATTTGAGCAAATAACATCTTTTAGTCTCAAACTATTAAATGGTTCATTCTGTCTGAATAAACAACGTTCATGTGACTTAGTGGTCAGAAGGTTAGCCTAGGATTCGGGAGTTATTGGATTCTAACCCCGGCCTAGTCATACCAAAAGCTTATCAAAATAGTACTAGCAGCAGCCTTGCTTGGCACTCGGTATTAAGCAGTTCGTGTTAGAAATTGTTTGCCTGGAGTCAGGATAATGTGATTGGGTGGAACTTGATGACACATATCTGCGGCATAATGCCCCAGTGCTAGAAATGGCTATAAACTTCCAGAATGCAGACATCTTTGCCATATAACTCAAATTGTTAAAGTTACATTAAAACTACACACGCACACACACAGACACTGTTTTGACACTCATAATAAAGAACTATAATTCAACAACAGTTATCCCCTGCTACAAGTCGAATCACCCTGGTCAGGATTGATCTCGTTATTACTACTCCTTTCGATGCATTAAAGAGGAATCCTATTATTGTATTGGTTCTTTCAGTATTGAGAGAAATCTGTTGCTATCAGTTGCCTTTCGAACTTCGAGACAATAGTCTCTTGTTACTAGGATCTTGTGACACTGTTTATCATTCGTACTCGAGACATTCGAGTCCAGATAAATGAGGCTTAATTAAATTTTCAAAAGAATAATCATCGAACCTTTCTAAATAAAACCTGGACTAATGAGACGCTACTCTCAAAGTTAGCAACGCTCGTAAATTTCATGTTAATTGCAAACTATGCTTTTAAAGTAATCCTTATTACACCTACAACAAACCATAATTTGAAGTACATGCTTCATTTGATAAACTGGTTTATCTGGATCTATCCCTTAGGTCCTTCAACTTTCAGGAACAATACATTCCCACAAAATGCCACTTTTGTTATAGGAACAAAGTCTTTTCTGGATATATGTTAAAAAATTCTTCCAACAAAGAGGATTTGAAAATGTCAATGCAGGATAAACATCGAGACCTTGATAAACCGAATATGTGTTTAACCAACTGGATACTGGGATCTGATATATTGTAATATCATGGATATCAAAATTCATCTACTAGCTTGACGGTATTTTAATATCCTGGATATCAAAAGGCATCTACTAGCTTGACGGTATTGTAATATCCTGGATATCAAAAGGCATCTACTAGCTTGACGGTATTGTATTATCCTGAATATCAAAAGGCAGCTACTAGCTTGACGGTATTGTAATATCCTGGATATCAAAAGGCATCTACTAGCTTGACGGTATTGTATTATCCTGGATATCAAAAGGCAGCTACTAGCTTGACGGTATTGTAATATCCTGGATATCAAAAGGCATCTACTAGCTTGACGGTATTGTAATATCCTGGATATCAAAAGGCATCTACTAGCTTGACGGTATTGTAATATCCTGGATATCAAAAGGCATCTACTAGCTTGACGGTATTGTAATATCATGGATAACAAAAGTCATCTATGAGTTTGACTGTATCGTAATACCACGGATATCAAAGTGCATCTATTTGCGTGGATGTATTGTAATACCACGGATTTCAAAGTGAATCTACTCGCGTAACTGTTAACCTCCAAAGAAATGAAAATCCAAATTGTTGTTAATCTAATTTCTTGATAAGCCAGGAATAATCTTTGCATGCTTTTCTAGAAAAGTAAATGTTTCAGAATTTGTATTTTAACCGACAAACCAATTATAACAGCGTACGGATTTTGACAAGTATACATAAAACACATGCGAAATGATTGTTTGTTAGTAACTGGCATTTCTACAGATGTCATTTAATTCGTAGTGGAATTACTTTCACAATGAAGTATGAAAAGAAAAAAGAAAATAAAATTATTGAACAGACATTCTTTATGTATAAAAAAAGAAAATAAAAGCATGTGTTAGAATTTCTTTATGGCATATAAACAACAGTGTTAAATTAAGGATAATTATGATTATCATTGATGTCAAACGTTTGGCAAAACCTTGAAATAGTTTAACATAATTTATAAGCAAACTGATTCAGAACTGAATGTAAACTAGTTAAGTATCATATAAACAGATTGTTTGGCTTTTGCTTTTAATGTATTGGAGATACTGCGTTGGCTTCCGTAATTTAAGGTTCTCGGTTTGACACCTACCCAGTAATCCAAGGGTCTGGGTTTGACACCTACCCAGTAATTCAACGTTCTGGGTTCCACACCTACCCAGCCATGGAGCCGTGGTAGATAAATTAGTAGAGGCCGACTTTATTCCAAGTGTCGCGAATTCGATTCCTGCCCAAGAGGGTATAGGTCAGCTGCCTCAACGTGTCGTTTCGACATAGCTACATTGACTATATAATGTGTTGAAAATGCAATTAGAAGCCAAAAAATCAAATTATCCACTTTTCGTTTAAACTCTGTCTAATGCTTCTGTCAATTCTAAGGTTACATTTCAAACTCAGTACTTCAATCTAAATTCGAGACTAGAATCTCACCTACACATGCCATAGGAGAGTGATGTAGTTATTCCACTCTCCCGTTGATTATTCTTCACATCGTGCCCCTTTCGTTTAAAAAAAAATACTTTTCCCACGAAGAACCCCACACATGTCACATTTCTTGTCACTGGAATGACATACCGATGAGCAGTAGACGTTTGGCAGCGCCTGGGTTCATTTATAAGAAGGCGACGGGACCGTTAACGATCCGAATAGATATTGTTCCACAGGCTGCTGGCGGCCGACGGAGGAAGTCAAATTTGAAACATGGCTAATCTATATTCCTCAAGATTCCACCCGAAGTTACAAGGATGTAACATTCTGAGTCTAAGGTAAACATTTGCTTTGGTTTTATAGTTATTTTATCAATTATTTTCAGTCAGGGTGATACAGGAATAATATTAATTTCCTTGCCGGAAATATCTTTAGCATCCTAAGATAGAATCCACAGTAACCCAGATGTAACAATCTGGCACTAGAGTAAAAGTTTGATATAAGATTTTAGATGATTTAAATGTCGTCGAAGAATAATTATATATAACACAAATAGTTGTTATATTAGTGTCCTCTATGTTCCACGATGCAAGAGGCATTTACGCGACTGGAACCTGCGAAATGTAACTGGTGGATGTAACTCAGAAAAATAATCGGGATATGGCTTGCATTTAATTGCATCTATATTCCGTTGCCATTTCAAACTTTGTATAATTGTCTGTACATTCTATCCCTCCTCCAAACAAGCACGCACATACACGCCTTTTGAATCAGGGTCAGGCGTAGAAGTACATACGCGTTTTCCGCCTCAACATTCCAACATAGTGTCCTACGGTCATTCGTCATGGAAAGCATAGTTCAGATGATTTTCATTTTTCATGAAAAGAATATTTATGATTCTGAACCTGGATAGTATTTTGTATTTTTATAGAGGATCCAAAATGGCATGTTGTATACATTATTTTAACTGTTTGTCTTCAAACTCGATATGATATGATGAGTACCAATAATATTTTTAAACTATTTCCCTTTTAGGTTAACTGCAGGTAATGCAGTTTATATTGTTGAGATCTTCCCTTTAAAGTTAACAGCAAGCAATGCAGTATACATTTGTCGAAATCTTCTCTTTAAGTGTAAATGCAGGCAATGCAGTATACATTTGTCGAAATCTTCTCTTTAAGTGTAAATGCAGGCAATGCAGTATACATTTGTCGTAATCTTCTCTTTAAGTGTAAATGCAGGCAATGCAGTATACATTTGTCGAAATCTTCTCTTTAAGTGTAAATGCAGGCAATGCAGTATACATTTGTCGAAATCTTCTCTTTAAGTGTAAATGCAGGCAATGCAGTATACATTTGTCGAAATCTTCTCTTTAAGTGTAAATGCAGGCAATGCAGTATACATTTGTCGTAATCTTCTCTTTAAGTGTAAATGCAGGCAATGCAGTATACATTTGTCGAAATCTTCTCTTTAAGTGTAAATGCAGGCAATGCAGTATACATTTGTCGAAATCTTCTCTTTAAGTGTAAATGCAGGCAATGCAGTATACATTTGTCGTAATCTTCTCTTTAAGTGTAAATGCAGGCAATGCAGTATACATTTGTCGAAATCTTCTCTTTAAGTGTAAATGCAGGCAATGCAGTATACATTTGTCGAAATCTTCTCTTTAAGTGTAAATGCAGGCAATGCAGTATACATTTGTCGAAATCTTCTCTTTAAGTGTAAATGCAGGCAATGCAGTATACATTTGTCGTAATCTTCTCTTTAAGTGTAAATGCAGGCAATGCAGTATACATTTGTCGAAATCTTCTCTTTAAGTGTAAATGCAGGCAATGCAGTATACATTTGTCGAAATCTTCTCTTTAAGTGTAAATGCAGGCAATGCAGTATACATTTGTCGTAATCTTCTCTTTAAGTGTAAATGCAGGCAATGCAGTATACATTTGTCGAAATCTTCTCTTTAAGTGTAAATGCAGGCAATGCAGTATACATTTGTCGAAATCTTCTCTTTAAGTGTAAATGCAGGCAATGCAGTATACATTTGTCGTAATCTTCTCTTTAAGTGTAAATGCAGGCAATGCAGTATACATTTGTCGAAATCTTCTCTTTAAGTGTAAATGCAGGCAATGCAGTATACATTTGTCGAAATCTTCTCTTTAAGTGTAAATGCAGGCAATGCAGTATACATTTGTCGTAATCTTCTCTTTAAGTGTAAATGCAGGCAATGCAGTATACATTTGTCGAAATCTTCTCTTTAAGTGTAAATGCAGGCAATGCAGTATACATTTGTCGTAATCTTCTCTTTAAGTGTAAATGCAGGCAATGCAGTATACATTTGTCGAAATCTTCTCTTTAAGTGTAAATGCAGGCAATGCAGTATACATTTGTCGAAATCTTCTCTTTAAGTGTAAATGCAGGCAATGCAGTATACATTTGTCGAAATCTTCTCTTTAAGTGTAAATGCAGGCAATGCAGTATACATTTGTCGAAATCTTCTCTTTAAGTGTAAATGCAGGCAATGCAGTATACATTTGTCGAAATCTTCTCTTTAAGTGTAAATGCAGGCAATGCAGTATACATTTGTCGAAATCTTCTCTTTAAGTGTAAATGCAGGCAATGCAGTATACATTTGTCGAAATCTTCTCTTTAAGTGTAAATGCAGGCAATGCAGTATACATTTGTCGAAATCTTCTCTTTAAGTGTAAATGCAGGCAATGCAGTATACATTTGTCGAAATCTTCTCTTTAAGTGTAAATGCAGGCAATGCAGTATACATTTGTCGAAATCTTCTCTTTAAGTGTAAATGCAGGCAATGCAGTATACATTTGTCGAAATCTTCTCTTTAAGTGTAAATGCAGGCAATGCAGTATACATTTGTCGAAATCTTCTCTTTAAGTGTAAATGCAGGCAATGCAGTATACATTTGTCGAAATCTTCTCTTTAAGTGTAAATGCAGGCTATGCAGTATACATTTGTCGAAATCTTCTCTTTAAGTGTAAATGCAGGCAATGCAGTATACATTTGTCGAAATCTTCTCTTTAAAAGTAAATGCAGGCAAAGCAGTATACATTTGTCGAAATCTTCTCTTTAAGTGTAAATGCAGGCAATGCAGTATACATTTGTCGAAATCTTCTCTTTAAGTGTAAATGCAGGCAATGCAGTATACATTGATGAAACTCTAGATGGTAAACTTCCTGTTTAGATTGGTGAAATGTTGCCGCTAAGTTAATCGCAAATTTTAAGCTCATTCGAAACTAAAATCTGAATGACCTTAACCTCTTTTCTGTTGTAGGTCCGCATTATTTGGAGTTACGGAGTATTACTTAATTTTTAATTTAAAAGAATCAATGTTGCACCAAGTAAACTTCTATATTAACCATTTGAATTCGGTCAAGATATAGCCACGTGGGTAAATGTCTTTTTTCAAACGGGCAATGTCGTTTCTGATTTTCAGACTCGAGAAGAGCTCATTAACTGACATTATAATACTTTTTAGAGGATACGCTAAGTATACGTGACGTTATTTATGCCTAACGAAACAAAACCAAACTTTTAAAATAACAACAACAGCAAAATAAAACCCAACTTGAAATATCAAATGTATTGGCATACAATTGTCAACATCAAGTACATTCTATATGCGAAACTTTTTTGTGAAGAGTTGGAATGCAGAAGAACTATGTTGTTTTTAATCAAGAGAAAGAAGAACAAAAACTGGAATTTATACGGGAACCATATAAGTAGTATCGATAATGCGGCCAAGATCATTTGCTTGATGGAAATCTGTTTTCTCTGTATCAGAGAAAATTATTACAATTTATGATTATATGCAGTCTTGGTATGATATTTCTAAAGGAATAATTCAAACGTTAAGTTCGAAATTACTATTAATTAGAAACTAAGATAACAAAGTCCTGGTTTTCCATTAGCATGATTATTAGCATTCAATAAAAGTCAATAATTTCTTGATATAAGTTATGACAATAATACAAAAGAATGACTTGTAAGGTAAAATTGACAGGATCTACATGAGATGTACTTAAAATTAATTGATAAAGAATATACACGTAAAGAACAAAATTGTTTCTTTGACTGCAGAGAAGCAAACTATCTCTTAGAAGAAAGACAAAGTGGTCATCATCAAATATATATCGGAGGGTAAGTATAAACATATTAATAAACAAATTCCATCGATAATACAGGGGCAAAATCATATTATGTTCTAAAATAAAAGCAAAATCAAGTTATGTATGTATGTATGTATGTATGTATGTATGTATGTATGTATGTATGTATGTATGTATGTATGTATGTATGTATGTATGTATGTATGTATGTATGTATGTATGTATGTATGTATGTATGTATGTATGTATGTATGTATGTATCTATGTATGCATGTATGTATGTATGTATGTATGTATGTATGTATGTATGTATGTATGTATGTATGTATGTATGTATGTATGTATGCATGCATGCATGCATGCATGCATGTATGTATGTATGTACGTGTGGTCGTACGTGTGGTCGTACGTGTGGTCGTACGTGTGTATGTATGTATGTATGTATGTATGTATGTATGTATGTATGTATGTATGTATGTATGTATGTATGTATGTATGTATGTATGTATGTATGTATGTATGTATGTATGTTGTTGTTGCTGTTGTTGTTGGGCTTAACGCCATCTTTCAGCA
>JAEAOA010000612.1:527500-557500 GCA_016746295.1 Potamilus streckersoni | reverse complement strand
TATCAGGCAGTATATGTGTCCCCAAAGAACTATTTTAGAATAAATATTTACATTTAGTAAACAGTGTTAAATGCTTAAGATTTAAACCTTAGGAAATAAGATGGGACATAAACCTTGGAATAAACAGTTGCCACAAGTACGGTAACTTGTGACTGCAGATTTTAATTGTCAAAATAAGTTCGATATAGGTCGTAAGTTACAACAAAATAGAGAATTGTTTATTTGCCAATTAATTGCTGGTGCTTACTTACAGACACTGTCGAGCGTGGTCAGAACGGCAGTCCTTTTTACAATATAAATACAAGATTAACTGTTAATTAGTCACAGTGGCTTTATTACTGGTGTACTTAAGTCAAACTTCATTTATTTTGCAGTTTAGCCACAGCTGACCAGAATATGAAAAAAGGGGCTTGTCCTAGGGGATTATAAGGTGTATCACAGGGAGAAATGGCGTGTCCCTTGAGCGCTTGCACTCTGGGGCAAGGAGGTGTGGGTCAACAGTCGCCTTCCCCCAACAATTTCTATTGTCAGCCAGTTAATGTGAAATTTAGATTTTATACCTGATCTCTTTTCTTTGCTGCTATTTAAACTGCCCAAGGAAAAGTTTAAGATCAGTTCCAATCACTACAGATTACCGTTTATACCATCTACATGTAATCTGCATTGACTGAGAGGTTTTTATTTGTTGTTGTTTTTTTTTTGGGAGGGATCTTTTAATTTTTTTAAAAAAATGTTAAGATTACTGAAAATTGTGCTTTCTTGAAACATGACCATGACATGTCAGGCGTTTAAAATTTTATTTTTTAGCAAAGCTTCCATTTCATTAAAAATAGATCTCAATTTTACCTAGGACTGCGGTGCTTTGATTTAGATTGTGCCGTGTAGCATGTGTGTCAACATCCTGTAAATACATTTACTCATTTCCTTAAGCAAACCATTTTTTTTTCGACAAGCCTGATAGGCAACTCACTTTGAATACAGGCTGGACCGATTTAAAATTAGAGAGGCCCTTTCGTGCCGGGCTGTAGAATGTTTTTTTTTCTGCTGGTGTAGATACAAGATAAGTAAACTGATTGTTGCATTTTGTGGTCACTTACTCGGCCTTCTGCTTATTTTCTAACTCACACGTTCAACACTTTTCCCAGTATCTATTACTTTGGCAACAGTCAGTCAGGATGCTGTAGTCGCTATTATGACGTCAAATTACGAAAGTAACCGAATAGGCGCAGATATTTTGCAGACGAGGTCACAAAAATCCAGCGACTTGAATATGTACCAATATTTATATATTGACATTACTGTCGTAGATGATACTTTAGAATAAGGTTTTCTTCTATAGTGTTTTTATTATTATTCTATATTTATATTTATTTCTGGTCTCCTTTAAGCTACCCAAAAACAAAACAAAACAAAACAAAAAAAACATTTCTGCCGAGTAAAACTAATTTGGATGGCAAACACGTAGCAGACGACAGCAAACCGTTTCGGACACATTTTGCTATAGTCCAAGCCTACTAACTCGTTGGTTTGTACCCCCCTCCCCGCTGATTTCAATAACGGAAACCTTTAATTTGATAAAAAAAAGTGCAAAGAACCTAATTCATTCATTGATTTTTATTTTCTAACCAGACTGTGAGTAGAATGGCCTTAACACCGTTATTGTCTGAGCGTTTCATGCTTAATGGAAGTTTTCAATATTATAGACGGACATGCCTAAGACCCATTTCCAGTTTCTGGACAAGACTATTTTCAGCAATGGGGTGTATGCGCGACTAAACATGTACATACATATGTCGTCTGTCTTCTTCCTATATTAACAGTGTCGAATCAAGCAAAGGAAAAGAATGAAAAAAAAAAATTGCCTTTCGCGTGAATTTAACAAGTGGTTTCATTAATATGTTCATGTCTGCAAATGAACATAATTCCAAACGCAACGTTATGGTAATTTACGGAATTATCCGGTAGTTACCGAATAAGATGAATTAGGTTATTATGTTGTCGGATGGAAATAAACTACCTCGTAGTGTACGCAATATGAATTCGTGTTAGTATGGAAAGTCCGTTAAGCATGAAAGGTGCAAGGGGATACTCTCGCTCGTGCTTGATTCACTCAGAAGGGAGCCTTCTTGGGTGTAGAAGTATTAATTAGAAACGCTAGAGCAGTCGACATACAAACTTCTAAACTGGTGTAAACAAATTTAGGTCTCACATGACAGTTTTACTTTTAACACATTTTCATCTGACAATGACATATTGCAGACAAATGATACTAATATTACATTAAAGATACAAAAAATCTAATTAATGATTTTTTAAAAAGGATACTTGTAAGAATCTAACTGAGGCATTAAGGTTAATTACTTATACAACTGGTGGCTTTTATACTGTATCCATACTACCACCAATCCCTCTTTATTTACAGTCATTATTGACAAAATATTTTTTGAACATTTTCTGGAGACAAGGCGGCTAAGAGAATTAGCATGTACCTTATTCATCTTTAAAGTTCACTAGTATTATAACAAATTAACATACATTTCATCACCCCTCAACCATATAGATTTTTAGATAATTACCTCTGTATCAGACACGCGTAAATACGTAAGCCAAGTTGTCTGCTCATTTTCAGCATTTGATCTCCAATGCTAGTTTAACTGTGACAGGCAGTCACCAACATGTCAACCCATTTTCAAGCTCTACTCCATGTAAATGTAAACCACATTACAGATTTAGATCGTATGCGAATTTATAAATGCTAGGGTTGGGATAATTAGAGTCATGCCTTCTACCTTAAAAATTAGGGAGGTGTCAAAATATGAAACTATCCATTGAGACCTTATGACGTGGACAGCAAATTGTAGATACAAATGAGGAACTGAGACAGTTCTTTGGTTTTGCTAACAATTTTCATCTCATTATCAGTTCACATCAGAGTAATCAGTCAAGTCCAAAACATTTATGTATACCCGACCCATATTACAAGATTAAAACATAGATACTGACTGGTATATCAAACCAACCAACTCCCATCAATATTTCCTAAAGATCGGTTGTCGTCCTGAACATACACTTAAATATGTGTCTGGCCAATGTGTTAATCTTAAGAGTATCGGAGCTAAGGGAGCGACAAATAACACTTAGGATCCAAGAAAAAGATTTATAATTGTGCTACGCCGTGATTTAGTCATTCGGAACTCACTTCATCCATGTCTTGTTGTTATTCAATGCATTCAGTGCTCACTTCATAACATCCCATTAGCGTTTATTTTTTTTTACCCTACGCATTCGATACTCACCTCAGACATCCATTGAGCATTAAAGTTTTTGATATCCTATTCATTATGTACTCACCTATACATTCTGTACTCCCTTCAGACATCCTATGAGAAATCCCGTTTTTGTTATCTTATACATTCGATACTCTATTTAGACGTCCCATTTGCATTCCAGGTTTTGTTATCCAATGCATTCGGTACTCTCTTCAGACATCCCACGTGCATACCAATTTTTGTTATCCTATACATGAACATTCCAGTTTTATCCTTTGCATTCGGTACTCTCTTAAGCCACATTATTAAACAAATTATTATTGCTAATGAGAGAGAGAGAGAGAGAGAGAGAGAGAGAGAGAGAGAGAGAGAGAGAGAGAGAGAGAGAGAGAGAGAGAGAGAGAGAGGGGGGGTGGGGAGGGGGTGGTGGTGGTGGGAGTTTGTTTAAAAGAAATGTAAACGCTTTGATCAAGCTTCAATATTTCTTCTTCTATTTTATGTACTTTTATATGACGACTTCTGGAAATAAATACTGTTTAAGTAACACAATTGATGGCAACATTTGACTCATTATACGGAATGGTATCTTGCTGTTGCGTTAAAGTTTGAATTCGTGCTTATTTCTAATCATTTTAAACTTCCATTTTCATAAGAATGCTCAGGCAATACATTCTTGTGAGAAAGGTAGTTTAAAGCAGTTTGACACGCAATAAATAGTAGCATCTTAAACCGATATTATAGTAGGCCAGATTTAACGGAGGTGCGATATTGTTTTTCTTTTCTTTGTTTGTTTACCTAGCTTTCTGTCAAACAAAAACAGGTTCATCGTGGGCTCGTATTCTTTCAATATGTTGCCATAGTTACTGGATTTATTCTCTATACTATGCTGATTTCTCAGAAAACGATGTTATCTCTCTGCTGACTTGCTCCTTAATTACCTGGTACCAAGGATTTTGGACATATTTAGACAGGAAAATTAATTCAATGGCGTAGATAAGGACAGGTGCAATGACCAAAAAGTACATAGTAGTTACTTGCTCATCGATTGTTTATAAGGTCCTTTTGACAGTGAGATTCTGTATAATCACATTGCACTGGACACCATAAGCATTTGCAAAATATTATAGGCTGAATTGTTGTGCGATGGTGACACTTGAAAATAATCAATCAACAGATGTAATTCAGTATTGTGATTGTTGTGTCTATCGTAAAAATGTAAAAAATGGACTGCAACAATTTAAATTAAATCAACACCTCACATCAATATCATTTTGCATATGAATATTAGAAGTAGATACCACCAAAAAACGTACGGTGGTAATTCTGAAAACACCGTGACACACACCACGATATGCCAAAATTGTATTAGGTAACAACCTGTATAGTGGCAGGATCCTGACACATTTTTAATTTAAAATTTCGTATGTCAATAGTTGAAAAATATCTTGTTTTTATTTATTACAATAGCAACATAGTTTATCCATTATATTATAATTGTCTTAAGATTAAAGAAAATAAAATACTTTAGCTCGAAAACAAATTACACCCCTCCCCTAACTCAAACAATTAAATGGTCAGTCAGTGATAGTAGATGAATTTGCTCTATTAATTGTTGCATAAGTTGTACATTAGGACTGAATCTAAAGTGGGATGGTCCTGCTTACATGACATCTAACATACATTAAACGACACAATGCTGACTGAGAGCTTTACGATAAAAGTAGGACGTGTTCAAACAGAAGACTACAAATCACTAGCTATGCTATTATTATAGCGTAAACGGAATATTTGAGTGGGATGCCAAACAACCAGGCACGATATTCTTCAGAGAGCATCCGTAATATATATATATATATATATATATATATATATATATATATATATATATATATATATATATATATATATATATATATATATATATATATATATATATAAAATCAACAAACAAGAAATGACTTTCTGGATTTGAGAAATTGAGTAATAGCCAAACTGAAAAAAATCTGGTCTTTGAAAGTCGTGGGATAATTCCCATGTACTTAACACATTAGGTATAATATAATGAGAAGTAATAGAGAAAAACACAATTACTGGTGGAAATATCGACACTAAGTGGCCAAAATATCAAACACACACACACACACACACACATCATATTCAGCTTTTTTAATGTTTCAAATAGTTGCAGAATAAAGAGCACAATTTCTGCAATACTTTTTGGCAGGAAATTACATTATGAAGGACATACGAAGTATACTGTTTCCAAATACATATATTTTTATTTATTTTTTTTAATATCCAGGGAATCAACATAGCTCTTTTCTATACGAAAATGATTACATTGTAATTACAGACCTAAAAAGGTCAGGTCATTATAGTTACTGACTTACAAAAAGGCCATTACCTTGCAATTATGACTTACAAAGGTACAAAGATCATGCCAGTAATTACTGACTAAAGTCATTACATTGCAATAACTGACTCACAAAGGTCATTAGATTTCAATTACTGGCTTCAAATTTTATTATATATACTAAAAACACTAAAATAGAAAACTTCATTATTATGATAATTATAACATGCACGTATTTTCAGATAGTAATTGTAAAAACCAAGAGTTAATTGTAACAAAATAAGCCAATCTTTTTATTACTATTTTAGAAAACCTTCAAATAAATATATAGCATTCATAACAATGCAATGTCAGAATATGACTTCGTTGTACACATATATTTCAAATCAATTCTTCCAAAATATGAAACAGTAGTAATGGAACACATAAAACTCGTAAACATATTGCTTTTGGATATTGTTTGTATCTATTGTGAAAGTATGCTAAATATCAATTATACAAAGCAGAGGCAGAGTCATAAATGTAACTATATATATATATATATATATATATATATATATATATATATATATATATATATATATATATATATATATATATATATATATATATATATATATATAAAGCTTTAACTTTAAGGCCTTGGGGGGGAGGATTTGATCATTATATAACCGATCAATCCAGTAACTTTTGTTTTAGTCAGTTTATATTTTAGTCATGCAACACAACCAGCATGCTGTTATCCTTTAATTTAATGTCACAATCACTTTGCTAAAAAATTATACAAAAAACATGAATAAGATATTCCAGGAGTTTTAATTTAATTCATTAAGTTATAGCTAGCTAAAAGGTGATAATATAAACAAGGAAGTCTTTCTTTCATTATAATTATAAAGTTTTTCAATATTTGGGAGATTTGCAAAACAGCTGTTCTAAAAGATATCGTTATTTCAGGCATATTTCAAGGATTTTTACAGTTGATAAGTATTCATTGTAATCATTCAATGTTGTACTCTTCTTTATCATTAGCTTCGTTATTTCTCTGCATACCCTTTGTGTTGAATACTTTCTTTTAGCATATGAATTAGATTTCTAACCACCAATCTCGTCAGTTTGTTGTCAGATGAGCTCATTTTTAAGTAGCTATTCTATTTTCTTGTTTTATATTATCCCCAGAGAATCTCTTGTATCAAGATAATTTATCACTTGTCTCTTATCTTTATAACATTCTTCTGCTTCTAATTAAAGCTGTGTTACTTAATTTTAATCTAATTTTATTTATATATCGTTGTTTCAAAACATTGTAGTAGAAGTCGTACACTGATATTTTGGATACTTCCTAGATCTTTACAATGTATTTGGCTATGGGTGTGTCTCAACCAGTACAATATACTCAGCATAATTGTTTTTGTCTTTTGGTTCCGCCTGATACCCTTTAAAGCCGTGTTTGCCGTTAGTGTGGATAATCCTCCTTTTCTTGGATTTTGCATTTGTAGTCAAACAAATTAATAATCACCCCTTTAAGTAATTATTTATCGAAATCGATGTTTGCTTGTTACTTCAGGTTAGTTTATATATTCGCAACAAGTCTATACAAGCTGGTTGTATTTATAGTATTAACCCATGTGGAGAAGTCATGTAGAGGTTTACAAACACAACGTTTTTGTGTTTATTTGTTTGTCTTTAATATGTTTTGTATTTGCCTTTGAAAAAGACTCCTTAAGAGTCGAAAGCGCTCAGGCTAATTAGTTACTAGTTTCGCTCTGTTTGTCGTCAGTTTATTGCATCTATTTTAATCAATCCCTGACACACGTAATCCCTTGGTGGATCCAGTGCGCTTGAAAGGGTTGATATTCGCCATATGATTTGTATTCTTTATATATATATATATATATATATATATATATATATATATATATATATATATATATATATATATATATATATATATCTATATATATATATATATATATATATATATATATATATAAAGAATACAAATCATATGGCGAATAACAACCCTCTCAAGCGTACTGGATCCACCAAGGGATCACGTCTGTCAGGGATTAATTAAAATAGATGCAATAAACTGACGACGAACAGTACGAAACTAGTAACTAACTAGCCTAAGCGCTTTCGACTCCCAATGAGTCTTTTTCAAAGGCAAATACAAAACAAGACTCATTGGGAGTCGAAAGCGCTTAGGCTAGTTAGTTACTAGTTTCGTACTGTTCGTCGTCAGTTTATTGCATCTATATATCTATATATATATATATATATATATATATATATATATATATATATATATATATATATATATATATATATATATATATATGCTTCATGAACCATTTTTCTTGTTTAAATAGTGTGTATGTTAGTGGCTTATGTTTAAATAGTATGAGTCTGTGTATTGGCTTGTTCAAACTGTTTGAGTATGTGTATTGGCTTGTTCAAACTATTTGAGTATGTGTATTGGATTGTTCAAACTGTTTTAGTATGTATATTGGCTGGTTCAAAACTGTTTGAGTATGTGTATTGGCTGGTTCAAACTGTTTGAGTATGTGTATTGGCTGGTTCAAACTGCTTGAGTATTTGTATTGGCTTGTTCAAACTGTTTGAGTATGTGTATTGGCTGGTTCAAACTGTTTGAGTATGTGTATTGGCTGGTTCAAACTGTTTGAGTATGTGTATTGGCTCGTTCAAACTGTTTGAGTATTTGTATTGGCTTGTTCAAATAATATGAGGCTGTGTATTGGCTTGTTCAAATAATATGAGTCTGGGTATTGGCTTGTTGAAACTGTACGAGTCTGTATTGGCTTGTTCAAATTGTATGAGTGTGTTTTTACTTGTTAAAATAGTATGAGTTTGTTAATTGGCTTGTTCAAAATGTTTGAGTCTGTGTATTGGCTTTTTCAAATTGTTTGAGTCTGTGTATTGACTTGTTCAAAATGTTTGAGTGTTTATTGGCTTGTTCAAATAGTATGAGTCTGTGCATTGGATTCTTTAAAGCATGAGTCTCTCAAGACGATAGAACATAATTTAGTTTGTTATTTTTATAACATATCTGCGAGATAACATGAGTCTTGTACAAAAGAGTAGTCATGTAGTTCTCCAAGAGTCTTAATTTTAATATAGTCTCACATAACATGTACATAAGCTTAACCTTCTTCACTTATACTATCATCTGTTAACAATTTAACAAATCAGAAAATTATTCGCATGCTGGTATATCATATTATTTAAATGTTTCTAAAGAATTTCGTCTGAATACATTTTTTTCTCGAACGTTCTGTTTGACTATTTTAAAAACATCTTCAATTTACTTTACCAGGTCATTATTCTTAGTTGCATCTATTGGTTGCTTTGTTTTAGTATGAAATGAGTAATTAATTTACCGAAGAAGTTGAAAATATTCTCCATAGATAAGTACCGTGTTCCATTTCTGAATCTCAAACCTGAAGAAATCACACATCACTTGTCAGTTACATCATTTGATACACAATCAGTGCCATCCTAGTCGCTTGATTTTTTAGTCTGTAGATTTGGAAAATTATCGGTAAACGTTTGCTTTAAGAAAATAATGGATAAATTCGTTTCAGGTTTGTTACCATGTTGTGTATGCTGTTTATCACACCAAAGTTTGTGGAATCGAGAGGGCGAATGATGGAACCCGTTCAAAGGTCAAGCCTTTGGCGCAGAGGCTTTGATGCCCTGGTTAATAGCGATGACGATGCCTTGAATTGTGGCGGGAAGTGGGTAAGTTTATTACTTAGGTTAAAATCCTTTTTATGACACGGCAGTTGTGTCACAAGGGTTGGTGTCACCCAGTGCAGTAACTCATCGCGTCACCCGTATGGACCTCCTTTCTGATAAAAATTCAAAAAGTTTAGTCAGTCATTTTGGTGTCACCCGCTGCGGTCCACACTTCCCGCACCCTACCCCCCAGTTACGCCACTGCGTCACTGAAATATTTGTGCTTATTACGTTTTCAGCGTATGATAGTAGTTTCATCCATAATTTAGCAGAAGCCGCTCACCAGTATTATGCTAATGACATGGATACGTCATTTCTAGAGGGTTTTAATGCCATTTTACATCATATGATAGCTTATACATGTATGCCATCATATTTGGTGAAGGACGACCCCGGGAAGAATCACAGACCCACAGTAAATCGCTGGCAACATTTTGTAACATACCCACGTTCGTCGCGCTGAAACATACACACACATACACACACACACACACACACACACACACACACACGAGCTCACATTGGTGATTTCAGATGTATGGTTATTTTAACTGCCCGTTTGTCAGAGAACCGTTGACAAGAACTGTACAAAAATTTGAGAGACTGTGACCATAATGCACAGGGAGGAGACTATAACTTTACATGCACTGATCAATATGCGGAATATCATTTTGTCTATTTTAGGGAGATGGAGAGGTTTTTGAAGTTTGGTAGTTTTAGTCCCAGTTTAAATAAAGTAAAATGTTGATAATCCGGACACCAATTAACAGGTTATGACGTTCGTACGAACTAATACGATGCCTCAGTGTACATACTTTCACTTAAAATCAGAAGAAAAAAAATCGACTTAAAATCTCATACCATTATAATTACAATGGCATTAAGAAATTAATAAATTATCTTTTTAAAGTAAAAGTAAATGTATTAGGAAAGAGAGAAGGAAAGAGACAAAGACGGAAAGTTTTTTTAAATCCCGATTGTTGTTTAGTGAGTGCTTCTAGGACAATAGGTAACTTGTCCTACGGAAATCCCACGCAAGTCAAGCATGAATGAAGGCATTCCAGGGTTTGATCAAAAGGATAATGTACTCCAAGCCTTTTGGAATTAACTGTCAGTCACTGTTCATTTATGACAACAGCTAATCGCCTGGTGTAGATAAGTAATGGGATGTCATTACTGATGGTCTAAAATAACGACGAAGTCTTAACCGTAAGAAAGAAGCATCAATAGGATTATTCAATTCCTAAACTACACGAAATGAGCCCAGGTTAGAAATCTAGGAAATTATATTCATAGAGCACTAACTGACCACAATTATTTATTGAATGCAACATTATTATTATTATTATTATTATTATTATTATTATTATTATTATTATTATTATTAGTAGTAGTAGTAGTAGTAGTAGTAGTAGTAGTAGTTATAGTAGTTGTAAATAATTACATTAACTGTTAATTTCTACCTCAAACATTGACATGCATATATGCTTGAATTCATATTTAATAGGTAAATGCATATATCCATTGATATGTGTACGTTTATGTGAATTTATTGTTCATGCATTGATGTCCATCATCCATCGTTGTAAAGTACTTGCTTATACTTGCCGATGGGCTAGACGAAAATGAAGATCTGTGTGACCTGTGACATTTGTTCTTCGATCACTCGGTCACCAGGGGCCATGTGAATAAACGAAGTTTGTAAACAGTACCTGTAGTCTTTCTTCCTAATTGTTTGAATCGTCTGTTGTGCCTAGTTGCTTTTTAAATTTCTCGAGGGCCAATTTTCGGGCGTCCTTAAGGGTAGATTTTATACTGAAATATTTATGTTATTCATTTAATTTAAATGCAAACAGTAAAGATAAGTTACAATCGAATGTAGTTTTCGGAATACACGAAGAGGGAATCTAAATCAGCGGAGAAATTGCAATGCGACCGAATATTGATTTATATGCTCAAGTCAATGGACCACTTCTCGTTTGAAAAAAATACCGATTGGCAGACTAGGAACATTATATGACATGAATTTCTAAAATTCGCCAATATCAATATTTATTGAACCAATAACTCTTCTTAAAAATATCAGTTAAATTGGTGTCATACATACATACATACATACATACATACATACATACATACATACATACATACATACATACATACATACATACATACATACATACATACATACATACATACATACATACATACATACATTCATGCATGCGTACACGGTGTTGCTACCAGTCAATATCCAGCGGTAATTATAAATATTCACCATTGCCTTATATGACTAACATCTATCTGCCCACACGAAATGATATACTGGCAAATATAAGCGATGACGGAAACGTAAAATGCTTACTACGTCATTAACTTTGATGGCTACCAGATCTCGAGAATAACTTTTAACACTTTTCGGCCTTGCACTAGTTCGGGAGACACAGTAGATCTAGTTCTAACCGAATCATATGGCGAATAACAGTCCTTGCAAGCTCTCTGGATCACGTGTATCAGGGATTAATTAAGATAGATGCAATAAACTGACGACAAACAGTTAAAACTAGCAACTAACTAGCCTGAGCACTTTCGACTCTTAATGAGTCTTTTTCAAAGGCATATACAAAACATAAGAAAAACAAAACAAATAAAACATAGAAAAAGTTGTTTGTAAAAACTCTACATGGCTGTTTCTACATGAATTAAACATATTATGTCTCAACCAGCCTACATACATACATACATACATACATACATACATACATACATACATACATACATACATACATACATACATACATACATACATACATACATACATACATACATACATACATACATACATACATACATACATACATACATACATACATACATACATAGTGAGACCCCGCCATTACACTGTGATCGGGGACCATATAACCCAACTGTGTTATAAAGCGAACCAGGATATAACCAACCAAGCTAGTTAGTCGAAGAAAATGATGCATTTACCTAAAATATTAGGGCCACGTGGTTTAAAAAGCTCACCGTTTCGGTTTACTGCTATCTCACATCTGCGTGGGTTTGAGTCTCAGGCTAGGCTAAAGTGGGTACGTGAGAAAGCTTGGCAGTATCTTCTCGTGGGTAGGTATTTCTTTCGGGAGTTTTCCAGGGTTCTTCCTCAGATAGTTATACTGGCTGCCATGTATAGCCTATCTTGTGCTGAAAATGGCGTTAAACCCTACCATAACAACAACTTAAAATATGGCGGTGAGGGGTCTAATAAAAGCGGCTTTAAAATACGTGCTTATGATTAAATGAAAAACTAGTCTGGAAAAACACTTGTGTATTTACAACTTACTTGTGTAGTACAATCCATAACCCGTTAAGTGCTGTACATATTTGTAATAAATCAAGAATTCAAGCATAGATCACACGCTATAAACTGCATAATTCAAGTCCCATTAGAAATAAAATTAAAAATAAGTTGGTGGTCCTGTTTGGATCTATATCCTATGATCACTAAAAATTCACTTCCACTGGCGCAAGTAGCACGTGGCTATAGCTGTCTAAATGCTACATGTACATCTACATATATTGGCCTAGATTTCAGTTCATCTTGCCGAGGCTACCCAGGAGATGAGGTTATTCATAGTAAAATGAAAACATGAAAAAATTAAAAAGTTTAACAAAAATCCATGTAAGATTTCTCACCATAACGGCCAGATATATATATATATATATATATATATATATATATATATATATATATATATATATATATATATATATATATATATATATATATATATATATATGGTTTCAATAGATTGTAAATTTAATTTGCGTTTGACGCTGCCGTTGGCAGCGACCAGACACATAAAATTTCTTAAAATTGTGAATCTTTCAAGGCACAATACACGTGTTCCAGTAGCTTTCGAAAATGCAACAATCCATCAGATTCCGTTGCTGTATTTAAGCTTGATGTTAATTTCTTTGACGAAAGGTTATTTGTTTATGTGAAAGACTGTACTCGGCTTTCTTTGATGAAGGGTACATGTGTTATTGAAGTTTCGGGTAAAGGACAACTTTGGAGGACCAAGCTGATATCCGTTTTTTTTTTTTGTTTATTGCGGCAGCAGCTTCAAATAATTATATAACATTTAATGAGACTGATATTTTTAAACAAAATTGTTTAAATTTGATACAGAACGAACGGTGCTTTATAGGTCATCAGTTTTTCTTGAAATTTCAGAAAACCTATAGTCTGATGCTACATTCCCGTTGGCTTGTATTCCCCTACCGATTTCAATAACTAAAACGTTTCACCTGATAAAAAGTGTACAGAACTAAGTCAACTGTATCATTGATTTATAATTTTCTAACCTGATTGTCACCAGAATGACACTAATACTTGTATCCTCTTGCACCTTTCTTGTTTAACGGACTATAGTTTTGCTGGGTTCATTTTTACAAACAAAAGGAATTGGCCTCGTTTTGTTTACTGTAGCACAGGGGCTCGCATCGTTGCTTAGAATTTACCGTCGTACATGTACTATATTTAGTACATGTATGACGGTAAATTGTAAGCAATGATACGAGCCCCTGTGGACTGTAGCAGTTAGTATTGCTGCCAACTGTAGCTTAAGTCCGATGCTACATCCCCGTTCGTTTGTGCCCCCCCCCCGCTGGTGTTCTGTTCTAACAGAGATCTCACTGCGCACAGAACTCAGGCCAGCTATCAGAACACGCCGATTATGAAGTGACAATGCGATGTTAACATAGCTTGCCAAAATGAATAAAAAAAAATGTTTAACAAAAGATTCCAGTGGATTTAATACTAAATTTGCATATGTAATTGCAGAAGCCACGCCACGATGATCGTTTTATATTAGGATTCATACAAGATCTATACCTGAAAATGATAATAAACTTTTTCATACCTTAATTTTTGTACTTTAAAAAAATGTGTGTGTCAGAAAAATACATGTATATAAAATTTTGGGAGCCACACCAAACAGTGAGAAAATGTTTCAAAACTTTATGCATAAAAATATTGAAAAACGATGTTTTGGAAAAATGCTGAGAGAGAGAGAGAGAGAGAGAGAGAGAGAGAGAGAGAGAGAGAGAGAGAGAGAGAGAGAGAGAGAGAGAGAGAGAGAGAGAGAGAGAGAGAGAGAGAGAGAGATCAAATTTTCGGAAATTCTGGCGGCCATATTTTCGATATTTTAGGGCAAAGTTAACAGAATTATTTTTTTATCCAGATGGCTTTATTCATTTGTTTTCTCTCACAGTGTGTTTGAAATTTATTTTGTTTTTGTTACTTTTATTTTTTCATTCATTTCTCGTTTATAAAGAGTTTGAGATGTATGATTCATGACTTAAAATATACCAGAAATATTTCTACTCGGTTTATCTCGTCTTTCTTGATAAAATCAATAACATTCCTTTTTTTTTAAAAAAAAAAAAAGCCGCATATATCTAACGAAATGTTTTTGGTGATATTTGACTTGCCATTTGTCAGTGACATAAATGACCATACTTAATCAGACACTATCTCATACATCTAATTTAAAAGCAGCCTAAGGCATTTCCGACATCTACGTCTCATAATGAATACTTTGTGAAACAGCGTCCAGATGACATTTGCTTTGACTACTGTAGAAAGAGTGTATCTTTCGTGACAGACTCGTTTGCTGAAATCACGAATTCCAACTCATTGTCATTTTTACTGGGAGAAGTTTGCAGATCTTTATTTCAAGGTTGAGACCTGGCGAGGTTTGTCAGTTTTATAAGCCGGAACGCATGAATCAGCACGAGAGATAGCAACAAACATGACCGCAGTGACTTCATGGGGCACATTCATTCATTTACCCAATTTTGCAAAAATGTCTATACAGTCCGTAATATTGTATGTATCGTTGACAAATATGTTTATATTGCTATAAGGAAAATAACACTACAGGTTTCTTAATTTCTACGTTTGTAATTTGACGGAGAAGACGATAAAAACTATATCTTAGAACAAAACTGACTTTTGACTCCAAACCATCACCTTACGATATTGATAACTCGTCTACTTATCCCATCTACCTCACTTCATGGTGTCCGAATGTACTTTAGACACGACACTACCTATTTGAGAGGGGAACAAAAAAGAAAACGGCGCACACCTGCCATGTTACATGTAATTAAGTTTAACCCTTTTTTGAAAGTCTTACAAAATCATATAAATAAAGCGTGTATACAAGGCATATTAAGAATTAGAGAAAAATTGTGAATTAAGCTTTGTGTTTTCCAAAGCATTGTATAGTATATGTTCAATTATTACTCGATGTGATTTATTCCCTGACTGTATTATTTGCACGAAGATGGCCTTAAATTCTTGTTAAATTTAATTTTATATTTATGATGAATTTCTAGGGAATCTTCTGTTTCTTTAACTGTAAAGCAAACTACTGACTTTGTATGCAGAACATGTCATTTAAAAACTAATACTTGTAGCTTGTTTTTTTTCCCTCTAGTTTAAGTTCCTAATGTATCTCATTTATGCCTATTTAAAACGACAGTTTACTTGAAAAGGAAACTTAGTTACAATCGATAAGTAATAAATAATCTTTCACTTGGTGTCAGAAGCTGAACTGTATTTCAGCTGCATGTACTTTCTAAACTACACAACCCCGGCCCCATCATAATTCAGTCATACTCCTTGAGTAATGCAATACACATGTGTGATCACTTTCCAGGACAGACTTTTGGCGAACTAATTATACAGAATTATGCAGTTAGAATATCTATGGATTTCTTGTTATGTCATGTAATAACTGCACACCTGGTTTATAATTATAAAGCATCAATTCACGGTAAGAAATTGCCATCCATCAAACAAATGATCATGATCCACTCATTCCTGTTTTCTTTTCAGTTCTATATTTTCTTTTACTACGAAAGATTCCACATTCAATTTAACAAAATTCGCATAGAAAAATCGGTATGCTTATTAAATTAAATTCCTTTAGTTAAACAGTTTATGCATAAATGTGATAAGATGATTTCATTAAATATTTATATTAAACACGAAAAGGCACAAACACGAACCTGTGACATGAAATCTAATCACAATATTCGCATTTGCTGATACACAAGCTTATTATCTTATATTTATTTTGTTTTTGTGAAGACTTTATGAGTCACATTTTGTTTTACCTCAGACGATATGTATCAGATATACCATCATCAAATTCACACTCAGTACGCAACCTAGTTGTCCCTCTCAACAGTACTCTTTCATTACAACCATATGTGATAAACACATGCAAGACTTTGTATCTGTAGATAACACGCATCAGCTCTATTTGCAGCTTTCTTTCAGTTGATGAAACCAACACAATTGTGTGTTCCTTAGTACTTTCATGAATGAACTATTATAATGTACTTCTGTCTGGTTCGTGTAATTATGTATAACAGAAACTTCGAACAGCTCAAGACAATCATTTGGAATATCCTTAGAGTACGAAAAACGGAGCACACCTCCCCCTGCTATGTAACCTCCACAGGGTACCCGTTTAGTCCAGAACCAAACACAAAATATGTTCACTATGCTACATATCTTTGACTGGCTTCAATCAATGATACTTATCGGACATCGCCCATGTGTATAACCATCTAGAAACTTAAGCCACTCTTCCACTATCTAGATAATTACGTTCCCCTTTCGGGACTTGTATTTTCATAGTTCACACTGCTAAAACGATCGCATACGGAGAACGTTCTTTTGCATACCAGGACCCAGATACTTCATTCTAGAGAGCTCTTAAAACTTAATCTATTTCGACAAGAACAGACTTGAAGACTAAATAATATTTACTTCCTTAATTATTTTCAGCATGTTTTGATTTGTGTAATTTCATTGGTTTTTTTGTAATCTTGTCGCTGTATTTGTTCTTATATTTTATATTATAAAGCAATTAGAGCTTATAAAAGTTAGGCACTGTACTACGTCTAAATAATAATATATCACGGATATACAAAAAAGCATCAGTATAACAATAAAGCTTAATATTGCAGTATGGATACGTACAAAGAGCTTATCAACCGACTAACCATCTTATCTGTCTTCTCTAATTTCTATATCAGCGTCAGCAGCACGACAACAAAGGCAAGTGCGGTGTATGTGGGGATCCGTATGACATTATACTGAGAGATCACGAAGCCGGAGGAAAGTACGCATCAGGGATAATTTCCAATCGCTATACAACTAATGATACGTCCATTCTCGTTGTAATTGATATCACAAACTTCCTTGGCGGTTTTTTTGAATTTCGGATTTGTCCTCACAACTCGTTTAAAACTCCAGTAAAGCAGGCATGTTTGGACAGGCATCAGTTGAAAATAGAAGGCAATATGTACAGATATTATCCATCTCGCAGAGGTCCCCATCACTTGAGGGTTGAACTTCCGAAAGGAATGTCATGTATTCAATGTGTCCTTCAGTGGAAATGGCACACAGGTGAGCGTTATCTATCTATCTATCTATCTATCTATCTATCTATCTATCTATCTATCTATCTATCTATCTATCTATCTATCTATCTATCTATCTATCTATCTATCTATCTAATATGGGTACCTAAACATAGGGGCAATTCCACCCTCCCTTCACATCTCGACGTTTTGGACTACATCTGCTGACCACTACATGTATGCCCTTTTCCCGAAAAAAAAATTCTGTGTGCACCCCTACCGGCTACCTGTCCTCTACCGATCACTGCCAGCCATTTCACCTCTGTCCGATCGCGTGGAGTTGAGTTTCGGGCTCCCCGGCAGCTTTCTGCGGGCCGGTGGTTCTTACTGTAGTTTTGCCGGGGTTCCTCCATCACCAGTTATACTTGCCGCTGTTTATAGTCTATCACACGCTGAAAATGGCGTTAAACTCAGATTATATATCTACCAACTTATCTACCTACATATTTATCTATCTTTCTATCTAAGGTGTTATGTAATTATCTAGTATGTGCACTCGAATGTGAAACAGAACAATTCCAAGCTGATCATCAGCATTTGCATTGTGATGATTATTTGCCCTTCGTATAATAAATCAAGTAAATACAAATTCGAGTAACAGAACTGTGAATATATTTAGATGTTTTAATGTCTTTAAAATTACCAATGTGGACAAACGTGCCTCATCTTAATGCTAATTTTGTTCTCTAAATCCAGCTACAAATGTGTTTGTTGTGTACATTGCCCTAGTAACACAAATACATATATTTATAGCACGTCCCCCCACGTACACGCAGAGGTATAGTGCGTGCGTGGATAATTTCAACAAGCTATAAATGTACGAATAATAAGTAGAACAGCGGTCGTAACAACAGAATATATGATATGTCAAAAGCTACGTCGTTCGTCAGCCTCAGAAACATATAGTGCGAGAATCCATCATCGTCCTGACAATAATTAGACAAGATTTCAGTCTGAAATGACATATTACCTCTCACTTATTTCTTATAACCATGATGACATCCACAACCATGTCACAAGGAGTCAGAGATTACGCATTTCTTTGAAATGAAATAGTAATCGAACGGTATTGTGGTTGTTTTGTTGTCTTTTTTTCTCTTGCAAATGAACTCCGTTAGTGTTAACGAAATGTAATTAGCGATTGCGTTGAATGGATAAGTATGTTACAGGAAAATAAACACGCGACATGTTTTGATTATGGGTAAAACATCTTCAACAGTCACATTTACCTGAGTTAAAATTAGCTTTAGCTAGGTGGTGATTACTCTACTATGTTTTGGAAATTAACATTTTACTGGGGGATAAAAATATGCCTATTTACTTGCACGATACCCTTTGGTAAATTGATAACCACTTTCAAGAAAAATATTGGTTTGTATGTCAAGTAAAACCCCCAGATCTTGAGTATGTGATTTTATTTTAATTTTAGCTCTCATTGTAATGTAAGTAAAGGCACGACGAAATGTTTAAATTATATTTTAACATCTTATTCGGCCAAATACGCGTTTTATTCGTAATGTTTAGAAAGAGCAACAATTTTACTTTTTTAATTGAGTTTGGAATTAAGTGCCTTAGGCGTGTAATCAAAACCGGAGATGCATTGGCATTACGTCGGAAGTAGTGCATATACGTAGTGGCAACATTCTAAAGCTTGAAAATATGTTACATTACAGTTGCATGTTACCTTTTTGATTGACAAAAACCGGCACACCATATACAAAATTCATTACTTTTCAAACACTAGATATGTAATTTTAATAGGTCTGATCGCCAGCTTAATTTCTTTACATGTAGAGACCCCTCAAAAACATTTAGCTATTTAGCAAGTAACTATTGAGGTGTCCCCCTTAGGCTTAACATTTTTTAAAAGATTTTATATGTAATTATATGCTCTGAAGCTTCGTAGTTGTGGGTTTTGTAAAACAAAATCCAAAGAATTTTATTGCAAAAATTCATGTCTCTAAGAATTTTGATTTTGTATTCTCTATTTCTCAAAACTTTAGACAGGTTAGTACTCAAAAGGGTTCGTGTTCTCAGGTTCACTGGTTTCCTTCCTTCATATTTTTGATTATCTTTTCCAAGGATCTTCAATGGCCCTTTGTTTGCGACACACTTGTTCCGGCTATCTTGTATGTATGTATGTATGTATGTATGTATGTATGTATGTATGTATGTATGTATGTATGTATGTATGTATGTATGTATGTATGTATGTATGTATGTATGTATGTATGTATGTATGTATGTATGTATGTATGTATGTATGTATGTATGTATGTATGTATGTATTTGCAATCAAATTGGAAAGAACGTGAAATGAAGACCCACATTTTTACTTTTGATACAATACAAGAAGCACATAATTGACCTTGTACGCAACAATAGCTCTTCCTCAACGTTTTCATTGTTATTGTTTTTAATATAATTCAGTCCAGCATACATGACGCATTGTATGCGCACAAGGTTTTCAAATTCGATGTACATAAATAAGATACATTGATAGCTTTTGCATGGATAGCATGTAATATATGGCTGTAGTGGCTTGTTATAATTTTAATGTAGACATACAGCCATTATAGACCATTAGTAACTACCAGGAATTGTAGAAAGCCCTGATAGGATCATAGTATCAGACCATTAGGAATCCTAGAAATCCTTGATAGGGCCATTGTAACTGCCTATTAGGAATCGTAAAATATTCAAATTTTCTTTTATACTTTATCCCCGCGTAGGATCTTTTATTTAAAACAAAAGTGAACTTGTATGTGTTCGATGTTCATGCCTTTTCTTCATTGTATACAATAAAACTAAGGCGATGTTTCTTCCTCTAATACCTAATTTATTATGAACAATTTACAGGTGTACTTACAACAATGTTTAATCGCCTTAAAGAATGATGTTCCAAGCGACAATTAGAAGAAAAATAGCTCGCGACACGTCTGAATTTTCATAGGGGTCACGTATCAAAATGTTAACTGTCTTAGTGCTGTCTAAACAAGAAAACGAAATATGTTATAAACAGGGCTTGCGTTCATTGAGTGCTGAAATGGGATATGATTTAATTCAAGATTCCTATAATTTTATATCAGAACAGGATGCCAATATTACAATAAGCAAAGAAGACGAATATTGAACTTAGACTGGTGCAGATGTTGTACACACACCTTGAAAAACATTAATTACCTGTTCTCCAATCGATCGAGAGATTTCTACTGTGACTAATAATACATGAAATATCGGAATTCCTATGGAAATGAGACTGTCTGACTACGTACGTGTCAGTAAGTAATTACGTTCTTTACAGAAGCAATTCATAACCATTATAACACAGGATGTGTCAATAATTTAGATCCTCTACGCTGACAAACATGACCTGTATGAAACAGGCTAAGACATTTTCTTATTGGTATGATGTGATGTTATTCTTATAGAAGATTACACCAGTCAGATGCAAAGAGAAATATTACAAAGTATCTTAGGACAAAATATGGGTAATTGTGTCTACAAATGGATGAAATAGGCATATTCATAAAATTGTCTTCGTGTCACCAACTTGGTGTAAGTAACAATGCAAGACTATAAATTACATACAGAATAGCACGATGAAAAAATTGAGCGTCGATATATTTTGGTTTTTACCACCCCTAGGCCCATTCGGAAGTGTCCCTCCCCACCTCATGTTAATGCAATGAGGTGAGGGGCGTCATGAAGAGAAGGATAACGAATCGCGAATCATCTTGTTTTCCATGACTGCTTATTAATGTTGGAATAGTATAAAACATTTCTTACTGTCATGTGACATGTTAGAAATGTTTTCTATTATTTCAACTCTATGCAGTTCTAACGTCGACCAAATAAGTTATACCTCGTTTATTAAAAATATATTGTCAAGGCTTTTTCGCCAACATTACTGTTTATCTTGGGATAGAATGCTTGTAATTTCAACCTTTAAAATAGTCATAGTTTCTATGGAGATATTTAATCTAAAGTCTTAACTCTGCAATAGCTGTCCAAATTAATTTGTTTTTATAATAAAGTCTGTTTCAGCAGTGCGTAGGTATATTTGGATAGAAATGATAGAATTTGCATAATTTCAAGATATGTATTTAGTTTCTATGAAAATGAGCTCAGGAACGTGACTAATGGAGTAGTCCGTTATTACTAGGGAAGAATGGGGAAAGGAAGGATTAGAAGTGTAACTTTGAATAGGATCTGACTTTCAATTGCCTGCTCAAAACCCAAACAACAACATAAAAGCAAAGAGCCATCCCTCAAAAGTCAAACAAATGAGAAAAACCAATAAAACAACAACAATAACAGCAGCAGCAATGACAACAACAACAACAATAATAATAATAATAATAATAATAATAATAATAATAATAATAATAATAATAATAATAATAATAATAATAATAATAATAATAATAATAATAATAATGAAGACAAAAGCAACGACACAAAAACTAACAAACCAACAGAAAATCTCGAAAAATGGAAGCTAAAGGTAGGTTAAAATAATATGTCTGCGGATAGAAAAGGTTTGCATTTTGACGTTTAACGGCACAGCAACACAACTTAGGTCATTTAGTACCGAGGCAGTTTTTGACAGGGATCGTTAGGATAAACATACATAAAACGCCTTTATATTAAAAAAAATGAGGAAGCATCCCTTAATCTACAAACAGTTATGGGTGACGGGACGGGGACCCCGAGGTGACCTCAAATGAATAATCAGTTTATGCCAATTAAATTGCTTAGGAATTTACCTCAATTTGTGCTACTACTACTACTACTACTACTACTACTACTACTACTACTACTACTACTACTACTACTACTACTACTACTACTACTACTACTACTAATGATACAAAACACTATTCCAAATATTTGGTACTAAATTAGCACCAGTTTTGAATTGTGGGTAGTAAGTTTGAGGTTTATAGCTGTATATGTCCTTCCGTGCATACATTATTGGTATTATAAATAGTCACATAGAATGTCAGTACAGGTAAGATATATGAAAATTCTTACGTCCTGGTTAAAATTATTATAGATGACTGATGATAGATTCACAATATAAAGCTATAACCTATAAATGACATGGTGCGAATATTGTAACTGTTAGTTAAATAAATTTAAAAATCTACTGTTTTCATACGGAATGGGAGAAATTTGGGCTAATCAAGGGGTGGATGATGAGACACTTTTTCATTATATTTATATTTAAACAAAGTTGTAAAGATACATCTCGAAAAACTTAATGGAGAGTTAAATTCAATGGATTTTTGTTTACGATTCTATAGGAAGATCAGAACGGTCTAAGCTGTCAATACTATGTAAATTGCTTGAATTCTTCGCAGTGCTCGCTTGCTACTCATGTTCAGTCTCATCATTGGAAAGATAGGTAGGTATAAAAATATTCCCTATGTTGAAAGACTGTACCCTTTCTGTGTAGTTGAGTTTCACTTTACTGTTCAATGTCAATCATTTGAGAAATGCCCATGTACATTTAATGCAACTTGCATGCAGTTTGATGATTTTATGCAGAGAATCAAAAATAAGATTAATATCTACATAATTTTGCTGTTTACAAGCAGTCAATAAAAACAAGAGGGTCAGTCTGTTAGTCTGAAAATAGTTACGTTTCGTGGCTGTACCAATTTCTAATACACTAATGTGTTAAAACAACCCCAAATAATGAAAATACTACAACAACAACAACAACTACTACTACTACTACTACTACTACTACTACTACTACTACTACTACTAATAATAATAATAATAATAATAATAATAATAATAATAATAATCAAACGTTATCATATATGGTCAATCAGATTTCGCCTCATTTGGAGTGTAGAAATAAATAAAGTCAACCATTTCTTTCTATTTGGCGTGTAAATTACGGCGGTGTTTTGCAAGGCCAGTGGAATAGCCTAATAGGTCCATGTGATTTAATAATCATGAAACTTTCATAGATTCTTTATGCCTTGATAGACATTTTATTATTAATATGGAACCAGATTTCTCGTTACAAACCTTGAACGCCCTATCTGGTATATAAATGACAATTATTAAAACAAAGACAATCCGCGACACGTTTTATTTAGTATTGCGGTTAAGCGAGACATTAAAAATAAAATATGTCTCCTGTCACACCATTGTCTAAGCAGAATAGAGAAACATCTGTTATTGCCGAAAAAAAAAAACAAGACCAGGATACGATATATCTTTTAGAGCTAAATTTAGATTATAACAATACGTTTCCTGATTGGACTGGTTAGTTTGGCGTTTCACAGCACAGGAAGTTACTTAGTGCCAAGGCAATAAGTGTCTTTCCTTTTTCCACTCACTTTTATAGCCGAGATAATATAATATAATATAATATAATATAATATAATATAATATAATATAATATAATATAATATAATATAATATAATATAATATAATATAATCGATTTATTATTATTATTATTATTATTATTATTATTTTTTTTATTATTATTATTATTATTATTATTATTATTATTATTATTATTATTATTATTATTATTATTATTATTATTATTCAGTCGAGCACATACGGTCTTAAGCAGTGTCGTTTGAAGTACTAAATCCGAATGTATCCGTATTTGAATTATCTTGGTAGCTTTCAAGGTAAATTGGACATCTCATGATTAGGATTGGTAAGAAGCACACAAGCTAATCCAACATGTCCCCTACCTCCTTTGTTTGTAGAAGCTGGCCAGAACTAAAAATAGGCAATGTATGCTAATTTTTATCTCTTAGCTCTTCAAGAGGCTGGTAAATGAAATGAAGATTGATATTTTAGAATAAATTTAAATGAGCAAGTACAATGGAATCACATAATTACATAGTGCCACTCAGATATCTGTAACTGTATTAAGTTACTATTCATTCTTTAAGTATATGTAGTTTCCAGAACTATATTTCATATAGTATAATTAACCATTTGCAGGCTAAAGCGGCATTTTAAAGTTTATGAGAGTGGGTGAAGGACTCACGATACTAATTCATTTCAATTAGTAAACCTATGCAAACACCATATTAAAAATTCAATAACTTTACATTTCTGATGGTTCATGATCAAATTTATGTTTAACAGTACAGATGAAACCTGGATGATAGCTCCTTTGTAGAGAAAAGGATATAAGCCTCGGAATTTCTGGACCTACATGTGTTTGAAATGTGCTTTCAATTCCATACTAAAGGTCAGGTATTAATTTAGTAATGAGTGTTCAAAGCTCAAGACTGTTAAAGGTCTGGAATTCCATCAAGAAAACAATGTCTCTTTTTCAGTTAAAACTGGATAAGCTCTCAAGAGATTCTTTTTCCTACAAAATGGCTTTAATTATCAACCAATCCTAGCCACCCAAACCAAATGTATTCTATTTTATGTTTACCCATTTTCAAGTTGGTTCCCATTTTTCCATACAAATAGTACCCTGTGTGTCCTGACGGGGAGGCAAAATCTATACTGGGAGTCTGAATAGCAAAGCATTAAAGACAGGTGATAGTACATGAAAGTTAAATATATATGAGTAAAACATTTCCTTATTGCTGTTGTTATGGGTTGTAACTTCAGGAAGAAGAACTCCGGAAAATCCTCGGAAGAACTTCCTATCAGCGATAAGAAACTGGCAAATGTTCTCACGCGCCTACATTGGCCGAGCCTGAGACTCGAATCAAGAATCAAGGTCAGATAACAGTGACCTATAAGGATGAGCGCTTTAGACCACTCAGCTTCTCGAAACCCCAATATCACCTTTCGGTGTTATTTGACAGAAGAGGTACATTTCAATAGGTGTTCAACAGCGGGGAGCATCTGCAAACAGTATACCATACAAATTTGCTAGGGCCGGAAAGTCCCAAGCAGGTTCGAATGTTCTGTTTCATGGATAAGGCGATTACGACCCAAAACTTGCGTCATTTTCAACCAGGCATTGGAAAGATGAAGTGAAGAAAAAAGTTGCCGCATATTTAAAATATTTGCGAATAAAACATGACGTTGTATAAATGCAAATCAATAACAGAACAGCAAGCTTTGATATACGTCTCTGTATTAAAGTCATCTCAGCTATACTGCCTAGTGGTAAAAGCTATAATATCCGAATTAATAGGCAAATAAAGAAAAAGGATAACGTAAGACATTACGCATGTTAGTAATTTCATAACTGTAATGAACTCAGACCTTGAATAAACTCAGACCAAATGTCGAAATATATTGGATTAACCTTTCTAAAGTAGGAAGGGTGGTAATGGTATACGGAATTGATGGAACAAATAACATCGGAGTTTTTGTTGATTGATACATAAAGGTGTTGTTGATTTTGTTATGATCTCTATTATGTACCATTTAATTCTTCAACTTGATTTATCACATAGTCGGTACACTTTACCTACAGTGTGTGCAGTTCCATTTTTTTATATTATAACATCTGAATATGTCACTTTATGTGATTCTGATTGGTCTAATAATTTGTTCTTCTTTCTATCTAAAATAATTATTCTGAAATAAAACTATGTGATAAAAAGAATCTCAAATGGGTAATGATTTAAAATTAAATTTATGAAACTCGTTAAATAATGTTCATCTTTTGCTCGCCAACGCTATCAAAAGCTGAACATTATTCAACTCGTTCCATTAATTCAATATTAAATCATTACCTATTTGAGATCTTCCATTTATCTATTACAGTTTCATATATTTTTTTATATTATAACATGTGAAAATATCACTTTATGTGATTCTGATTGGTCCAAATAAGCTCATAAAATTATTATGTAGTATTCTCTTTACTGGTTGGCTGCTTTCGTGGGAAAACTGCTTAAATCCCGCCATCAGGAATTTTGTTGTCAATGAACATTTTGGCCGTCATTTTTTTATATTCGATTCACAAAGGAATTGGGGAGAAAATTGTCTCGTTTTTCTGAATATGGTCAATTTAGCACCACAGGGGCTTGTTATGTCTTGTATTACATATCATAACGTGAAAAATGGCTTAGGTCTCAAGACGGGAACAACAAGTAAAATTAATGGTATTGCTCAGTTCATAGCGAAAGTGGTAGGTTGGGTTGGAGAGGGTCGGTAGACCTGAAGCATGGAATCCACCCTATATTCAAGCGTGATTTAAATGTTAACTTACAAAAGTCAATAAACTCACCTCTGGTTACAGAAAAACGTGGATATAAACCGGTCTCCAAATTGACAGAATTTTATCCAACCACTGCATATTTACGCGGTAAATATGTGATGCAGTTCCGGCTAAAAATGATTTTTTAAAAAAAATGTACTTGCTGTTCCAAGTCAAATACTGCAAATATCATGTCACAAATACATTACAGTAAATATGGAAATTTCTGCATCCAGAAAACCATATTCAAATGGATATTGCAAGAATGTAATTCTTAGTTGTGAAAGTAACGTATGGTTACGTAAACATGAACCGTCTACTGCATTCTAACTGATACTTCATCAAACAATGCGAAATCAGTAGCATTGCACATTTTGTTGAGAAATGATTCTGTGCGTGTAATATGTTCTGTTTATTCGGAAGGACAATTTTTTAAAAAATACTTATGAATTGTGAGAAAAGTATAATCTACTTATAAACGTCAATACCAGTTCAACTTTTTTTTACGCACAACAAATACTCAGGACGCGTTGGTCATCCGCTGCATCCAGTCTCCATTTCAGCTATTTTGACTACGTCTTGCCACTGGACTAAGTGGGGTCTGGACGGGAGAGTGATGCTGACGCAGCGCAACTCTCTTTTACTTTAATCCAATTTGCACGCAAGTCATTTATGTCATCACTAGTGCCCAGATTCTGCGGCGATAGGCGAGCTACGACGGAGCAGGTGTGGATACACTGGCAACCATAGTGGAGGACATGAACGCAGGTGACTCAGACCATAGGGTCATATTCCATTAACTTGAAGCATTTATGAATTTCGGCATCCGTCTGGGTGACTAAGCAGACCTCTTAAGGGATATTGCTGCTTACCATCGTAGCTTGAGAAAGGGGCTGGAAAAGGTGCTATTAAAAGCCTGCTTCAACTATCCCGACCAGCTTACCGAGGCTGGAGGAAATCCCATTCTTGCAGTCGAAACACAAAAAACTTGAAAGGTTTCCGTCACTCTTAGTGAGTGGAACATACGCACTCTGTTGGATCGTGCAGAGACTATCAAGACCAGAGAGATGAACTGTCCTGATTGCAAGAGGACCTGTTCTCTACAAGGTAGAGATAGCAGCCCTCATTGAAACTCACTTGACCGACGAGGGTCAGTTGACTGAAGCAGGAGTTGACTACACCGATGAACATTTAGACTGGAGGTGGTTTCGCTGTCCAGTCGAGTCTGGCGAATACGTTCTCCAGCTTACCAGAGGGAATTACTGACCGACTAATAATGCTGAAGCTACCCTTATCTGAAAAAAAAAACAACAAACAAGTCACACTCATTTGTGTTTATGCACCAACCATGTCCAACTCGGAGGAAGCCAAAGACAAATTCTACTAGTATATGGAAGCTTTGATTGCTTCAGTACCAAAGTCAGACAAGCTGATCATTCTTGGTGAGTTCAACGCCAGAATTTGCGCGGATCGCATCTTGTAAGTGGCTGCAATTGATAGATATGGCGTTGGCAACTGCAACAGCAATGGACATCTGCTTTTGAGGATGTGTGCAACATATGACCTCTTGATAGAAAACACAGTCTTCCGTCTGCCCAACCGTAACAAAATAACTGGGATGCACGCAAGGTCTAAGCATTGACATCGGATCCGACTACATTTTAGTCCCCAGGAATGGCATGCAGGATCTTCGTGTGACCATGTGTGGTGTTGACTGCTGGACGGACCAAGGCCATGTCTGGTTCTGACTGCTGGAAGGACCAAGGCCATGTGTGGTGCTGACTGCTGAACGGACCACAGGCTGCTGATATCCAAGATGAATCTTATAATTCAACCTCACAAACATCCACAGGTAATTCAAGTCCCAAAGCGCCTTAACATCTCCACGCTAAAAGCCTGCAACACTTAGCAAGCTCTGTCGGAAGCTCTGACAAGCCAGCTGGAAACCACAGACTGGTAACAAGGACGTCGAGCAATGCTTGGTGACCTTCAAACAGCAGGTGTACTCTACTATATCTTAAGCCGTTGGCTTCACTGTACGAAAGCACCAATACTGGTTTGCCGAGAGCTGTGGATAAATAAGTCCCTGCTAGAGGAAAAGTATCGTCTCCATCGTACGTACAGCATCGACCCCAATTTCACTGCAAAGAAAGATGCATTCAGCAGAGTCCGTCAAGCTGTGCAGAAGAAACTGCTTGAGATACATGACACATTGCTGAGCCTAAACGCTGATATTCAGGCCTTTGCTGGCAGACCCGACATGAAGAATTTTCTATAGTGCTGTTCGTGATATTTATTGCCCATTAACATCATGCACAGCCCCATTCTTGAGTTCTGATGACAGCACTCTCATAACAGAGAAAGAAAAGATACTCTATCGCTTTGAAGGTTTCCTCAACAGACCCACTTTCATCAACGATGAATCGATCACCTATCAGTCCCAGGTGGAGATCAACGAGCGATTGGCTGACCCTCCAAAAATGCTAGAAACTCATACGGTCATTGAGCTCATGTCTAATACATAATATAGAAAACAAATCCATGAAAATAAGACGAGTAATCCTTGGAAATATATAATATAAATAATTGAATAGATGTATGGAAACATATCACTTGTGAAGTGTAAACAGTTTGTATTGTCAAACATGGCTTAGCCTCTCGTGAAAATGCGATGTTTCACTTCACTCGTAAAATATTGCATCAACTTAATCACGCAGATGTTCTTTGTTTGTACCGTATTAAGTGCATATTTTTTATTGACCGGTCTTCCCGAGGTTGAAATCGAAGGTATTTGTTCAGTCATCCTGTCTGTTTTCAGAAAACAGCCCACGGAGAGTAATATTCAGCAAAAACTAATATAAACCAATTAAGTTTCCCATAAAATACAGAAAATGTTATCACTTCCACAAAACATTTTCTGAAAATTTATATTGTCGTACGCTACTTTATTTC
>JAEAOA010000612.1:427500-522500 GCA_016746295.1 Potamilus streckersoni | reverse complement strand
CCTTCAAAATGTGTTACAGTTGCTATCCCATTTTGTCCCGCCGTTTATAACTGATCACCACGAAGTTTGGAAAAAAATATGACCGTCACCTCTAGATACGTATATTGATCGACGAATGTGTTCTCTTAATGTTTATAAGAATTATCGTTCTTTTGATTTACATTTGAATGCAATCTGTGAGAAAATCTTTAGAAAAAAGTCTCACTGATTTCGATGGATCACCATAAATCTTGGGAAGTGATGTGATCATGATCAAAAGATGCGCGTATTAAAAACTTGCAATGATTCTGTGAATTTTATTTTGTCATTGCCCCTTTTTGACTTGGAACCTGATATAGCATAGCACAGAGCACAATTAGTCTAAATGTTGTCAATGAATCACCATAGTGTTCTTTCTCTTTCTGCCAACTCTTGTAGTTTTCATTTTATAACGTTAAATGTTATGCATATGATGATCATCACCAAAAGATTTCATAGCAGTCATACTGTATTTAGAAGAATTGGGCCTTCATCATAATGTAGGGGAGGAGGGAGTGGGGGCAACTGGGGTATATCTATGTCAGCAAATTGCTCACCAATGTTAAAATATCTCAATAATTTTATTTCACAAATGGGTCGTTCAATCACTTACCAGCATATCCTACTATTCGTTTATCATTTTTGTTTCACTCTGTGTCTACCATTAACTGTGAGAGTGTAGATGGATAGATAATGCATAATTTATAAAGTTACATTGTAATATTTCAGGCAAAGACTGGGGCATTTGTCCGGATGGGATTGGTAGGATTGGATGCGGTCCACAGGAGGAGTACGTGAACTGTGCTGATATTGCCATAGACCCGGCGACACCTCAGGACCTTGATATAGGTCTCAGTACTGGTTTCTTTGATTTTCCCCTAAACAGTGTCAGACAGGAAAATATTCTCAATCCGAACTCAGATGTAAACATTCCTGCTGTGAAGCCACCACCTGGAGGAATCCCTTTATCGATGGAAAACATGAGAAACGACGTTATGGTCGAACCTGCTTCATTTGTAAATTCTGGTACTTTTGATACTGGGGCCAATATGATAGAGCCTAAAAAGCCCTTTTCTGTTTTCTCCGGTAGGTCGGGCGATAGAGGAACAGCTATACAACCAAAATTTGAATTCTTCAATGGAGAACACAGTACATCTATTGTGTCAGCGATGACGGATACAACAAACGCCTCCACAAATCCAGCAAATACGGGCGCACATAAGGATGACATTGTAGTTCTTCCATTCATGGGAGATATTGTTAACAAAGAATCAATAACAAACTCGGGTTCCAATGGAAGCAGAGTCTCTGAGATATATACTGAGGTCAACAAAATGAAGGACGGTACTAAGGCAGAAGCTACAACGATGCCATATGTAAAGGGCGTGTTGATGGATATGGCAATATCCAATATTAGCAATTTAGGGCCATCATTATATAGTCAAACTACAGATACAAGGACTGGGATTGATGTAACGTTTTCACAGAAGAATGATAAGGGCACATCTACAATGGTTATCCAATCAACAACAGACGATGTACATACAACCTCTCAACTATATGATATAACAACACCAGGAGCTGTTTCCAATACTTTTGATAGAAATATACCTACCGCTGCTGAGTCTATACTACTTGATTCAGACAATACATCTCTTGCTCGTGTGGGTATGGATGTGTCCATTTCGACTGGGATGCCTCCTGCATCTAATGCATCTGATGCCAGAAATGAGACTGGAACATTAGGCTCTCTTGCCAGCAGACAAACTAGGAGCATACTTAGAATACCAGATTTATCCATTGAAGCGACAACAATATCTTTAAATCAAAGTTTTAATTTAGAGGGAACGGTTCAAAGCCAGGAAAATATTGAGTCTTCAACAGTTATATCTAGTAACTTACAAAGTGAAACAGTATCCCAGAATCAAGCAGGTAATTTTTCTATCATGCCGGGGCGCCTTTTTGGGGTGCCTCTGGTTCGCGACTCTGGCAGTCAACTAAGTACTAAGATGAATGACTTATCAAAGTCTATACAAACAGATGCCGGCGCTAGTCAGGAAGTGAACATTTCTTCTTTAGGCGCATCTGTTCAAAATCAGTATACAATTAGCGGATTGCTAAAAGGTACGAGTTATTTTGATAAGGGAACACAAACTGATCTTACATCAGCAAATGGATGGTTCAGAAATGTCGACGTGACCTCGGCTCAGGATGGTCAAATGACGTCGTCCGGACAAATTTCCCAAATAAGCAGTATAACTGCTGAGATACTGAACCAACCTCAAACAGAACCAAACGAAACAGCAACAGGATACGAGTCATGGGTACAGCCAACAACAATATTTCCTACCATAACCTCGTCCGAAGCCTCTACTTGGAATGAACAATCTAATCAGTCACAGTCTATACGATCTAGAATTATGTCCATGATGGGACAGTCGTCATCTGGATCAGGCTCTGTGAATGAATCGACATCTTCGGCGACGTCTGGGGGTGTTACAAGCGAGAGACCTATCACATCATCTCAGGTACAGCTGAGTCAGATTCAACTGCAACCTATCTTTGATAATTTGCTACAAGCCCTGCAGGCCAAAAATTTCAGTTTAGCAAATACCTCGCATACATCCCAACGAGATACAAATATATACGAATATCTTCAGGCTCTGCAGGCTTTGCTTCTGGAAAAAATATTGAATCATGATATTGCCAGATTTCAAAACTGGGATACACAGGGTATACACAGTAGTACTGTGATGTCACCAGGGATTGGACCAGATGCATGGGTACAACCAAATGTTGAAGGCAGTCAACGGGCTACTTTAGAAACAACAACAGAAAGAGCACCAGTCTTAACAGAAAATGCACCTGTTTCTAATCCGATAGCAGCTTTTGAATCTGCAAAGGAAAACAGAAATAGAGCGCAAAACAAAATTCAGGAACAAACCAGCAATGAAACGAGTAGTAACATGGTCGAGACAAATGCAGTTGAACTACAACAGCAGTCCAATAATATACAGCAAAGTGAAATTGTCAAACGAGGAAATATGAAGCAGGGCATTATTGACAGCACAATTTTCCAAGCTGAAAATGCCATAACTAATGACAAAGATGCAAGGCAAAGGCAGAGTCAGGCACAATATATTAACGCCAATGCATTACAAAGTAATGAGGTAACAAGTCTAGCAGACTCACATACGACACAACAGACCTTACGGAACAGAAAAGAACATAATCCAATTGAAACAGTCAATGCTTCCGCTATCTTTCAGCAAGATACTCAAATTGTACTAGGTACTGGCTCAATTTCTGCACACGAATCGCAAATGCAGAAAAATAAAACTGTACAGATGAACAATGCAACTTCAATAGATTTGCAGTACTCAATGCAACCAGTTAATCGGGGTGATTTCAGAAAGGTTTCTCAAGGACAGATAACAGCAATATCAGATCAGCAGACTTCACACACGCAACCTGGAAATACTATTTCTGTCGTCAGTTCTAAACCAAATCTTCAAGAGAATGTAGCAGTGCAGACGCAGAAAGAAGTTAAAGTTACTGTTGATAAAACTGAGACTAAATTAAGCAATGTTACTCAGGATAAAACACATGAAAATCAACCAGTAACAATATCAAATACAGCATTAGATCAAAAAAGTGCTTCATGGTCCGATCAATCGGATTACATAGTGTCGACTGAAGCTTATCCTTCAGACACGTTTAAACCGGAACCATCTGGCGCTGATACTTGGTTCTTGCCTGATCCCGTTCCATTAACAACCGTACCACCACCAAGACTACCAAAAGCTCAGTCTACACATTGGGAACAGAACACTCCTACGATTATCAACAGAGAAAATCAAGGTTCACAGAGACGTATATATCCTAGACCCGATCGATTGGCAACAATGTATCTGAGAAACATATTCACACAGCTTAGTCCGGAAACGAATCCTCTTACGATAGTGGTTGGGCTAACACCTGATATGCTTATGAGGGCTGGGGTAAACCCACGTATAGCAGAGAGTGGGAATATTGGTGAAATTATTACTGCTCTTGAAAGTGTGCTCGGTGTATCCTTACGCTCTCGTCGTAGTGGATCAGCTGTGGGTCCAGAAGGTCTCGACTTAGGAGGAGCCGGATCTGCACCATTTGATTCACTGAGTATACTAGGAGGAGGAGGAGGGGCAGGTTCGATGAGTGGCAATGGCCCTAATGATCCAGTCATGGGTCGTGATCAACAACTAATGGATGGAGTGGGTGCTGATATGAGGGGAAATGGTAAGTTTATGAATCCAGTTCAAAGAAGGCGACAGCAGCTCAGAACCGAGGTTATGAGGAGAAGACAGTTCATGCAAGAGATGAGAATGCTTCAAGATGTGATGCAACTGCTTGGCCTCGGCCCAGAACCACTGGAACCTGGGGATCCTGGTTACAGGCCTCCGCGCGGACAAGGTCTAGGGGCCCAAGCTAACCCGACAGCCGGGTTGGAACCAGCAGATGTAGCGCCAGGAGCCGGAGGATTGGGTGGTGCTTTAGGAGGTGGTATGGGGATGGGCAGATCCAGAAGTCAAATTTCTCAACTGAATGCACTGATGGAAATGATTGGATTGTGATTAAAATGAAATAATCATAAACTTTAAATAAAAATTGAGGGAAAGACTAAAAGGAAAGCTAGTCAATGTTCTTCGGATTAATCAGTGAAAGTGTTTGATTTTGCGGTCATATATCATTCATTGTGATACAGAATTATTCTAGAATTAAGACTTTATTTAAAACGGCAGACCTTTTCTGTATGTAGGTAGCATTCAAGTTATTGATTGCTTTTCTTGGCCGCACACGTAACATAAATTATTCCCATGTTACATCTTGGTGCTTTTCTGAAAACGTCTTTCTGTCCGTCCGTTCGTTCGCTCGTCAGTGACTATCCTAAACTGATACATCAAAATTCATCAAAAGTAATATTTTTTTTTCCTTTTGACATATTCATATTTACGAAGGATGAAATTTTAAATTCCATCCCTGGCGCCCTTGTCATGGCGTTCAATGTCTTATGTAGAAAAAAAAATTGCTAGTGCATTGAGTTTTTTTTTAAGACTTGATTTTATCATTATATATTCACTTATGAAAGAAATACCCAGAATAAAAGTTACTAGTTTTGGATTATGGGTCACTGTCCGGAGGGTGGCGGGTGGGAGAAGTGAAGGCTGCATGTAGTCTATAAAGGTTTAAAATGATAATATTTCAAATCAGACAATACGTAAAATTTAGCATAACGATTTGCAATTGCAATGCTTTAAAAGTTTTTATATTTCAAACAAAGCATTTTACCGGTACATGAATAATATTTATATAAATAAAAAAATACACAGATTTCGCAGAACAATCTCAATAGCGAAAATTAACTTCATTTTGCCTCAGTCAAATTTAACTATTCAATAGAGATATAATATTATTTACGTGATTTATGTTTTCAGCCGTTAAAATCTTTTCACGTTGATTTTGCGCAATAGGGGACTAATTTAGGCCACTTCAAACTGTTTCTTTATTGACATGGGTAATTTAAAAACACTCAATCGCTTCTTTCCTCACATTATACCATCATTTTTGCTATGGCATCGTGAACTTGCACTAAAGACATCGCTATTAGTTCTACCATTGATTTCAAGCGAATATTGGCATCCGATTACATATGAATAAAACTCCCTCCCACTTTTTTTTTGTCTTTGATATTACTTTGTATAAGAAAAATATTGTACCTACCGCCATCATGGAATTTGTAGTTTTTTGTGCATGTCTGTTCAAGGGTCAGTGCGCCAGATGGACATACACATACAATTACACACACAGACATTATATATATATATATATATATATATATATATATATATATATATATATATATATATATATATATATATATATATATATATATATATATTACAATCTTTCGAAATTATGTAAAATTTTACATTTTCGTTTGACTCATGATCTTGAAGGCATTTGTCTGCCTTATATGATCCAATGAGTAAACTGTATACTTAAAACTGGCATAGCAATCCATTCATATGATGTAAATACGTATAAATTTTACATGTGTACAGCAATTGCATTTGAAGCAATCATTGTTTTACCAAAGTGTTTTCATTTTCCTGTGCAAAATATAGATTTATTGAGAAAGGTTTAAATTGGGCGTTTTTACGGTGATTTGTTTGTCGACTGGAGGAGAAAAGTATTTTCAGTGTGAGTCATTTTACCATACAGTTTGTGTATACATTAACAACTGTCCAATCTGGTTATTGAATATTCTGACTTTTCTGCCACAAAACTTGTCTCTTAACTGGTTGATAAAATATTTTACATGGGGGTTCCACGAACAAGTACAGTGAAATTGTTAGTTCCATGCATGTTTAGATAATACAGGTGTAGCTGCAGCTTGATACACATACTCGTTTATAATACATACTTAAATATAAACAGCAGATCGGACGTTATATAAAGCATCCGTAGAGGTGGTCTTCTTTCTTAGTTTATGTAAAATTTCATTGAAAATAGTAAATCCAGATCATCCAATGACTTATGTTTGCAGCATTCATTGGTGCTATGCTGAAGGGAGTTGTGACCGTTCTATGTTATAAAACCTCCTCAAAGATGATTCTGTTTGCAATTAGAGCAATGTGGCGACAAGCGATTTTGATTGGTTAATACAGCGAAATCTCGAAAAGTTCGAAACATTGGTTACAACAAAATGTGTATTTGCACAAAAGAAATGGCGAGTTTGTTCTGCTTTGTATACAATGCTATTTATTTGTGTTAGGTCCAAGCAAATATTTAGGTTGTTGTGATTTACTTGATAGAAAATTAACCGATTAGACATATATTCACTATTTCGAACACATTATTTTGTTCCAAGGATCTTTGGATTAGGCAAATATTACTTTTTAAATAAAACAAAACAAAACAACAACAACAAAATACCACACATGAGAAGAAGTAAAAGTAGCATAGTTGTAAGGCAAATCATTTGGACAAAACATCATATCGTTATCTGACATACATTTTGTAAGCTGTCATTAAAAGATATGATGATAAGGCGTGCATCAAAATATAATTGAAATTGAGCATTCTGATCAATTTTTTAAAGAACTATCTAATACGTGAACGTCAATAAAATTTCAGGTACGGTTGCAAAGAATATATTGTTCAGATTATACTTGGTTCTCCAATGAAGTAAATCATATGTAAACAGCAAAATGTTTTATCGTTTTAAATCCTTTTTTCTGTGTACACTCTTCTTCTAAATCTTTTCACAAATCTGTTATCTATTTTATTATTTATCATATCGATCAAATTGATCTAAGAATCTATATATATATATATATATATATATATATATATATATATATATATAAACATAAGTCCTTATTTTCACAAGTCAATTTCTCACACACATGCGCACACACATACTGTATACTGTTCAGCATTTGACATTTTTGACAATATTTGGGAGCGTTTATTCTACCACAAATGAACCCCATTATCCACTGGTAATATTATTATTATTATTATTATTATTATTAATAATAATAATAATAATAATAATAATAATAATAATAATAATAATAATAATAATAATAATAATAATAATAATAATAATATACACTGTAAGTTAAAAATAATGACAAAGCAAAGAAACATTCTTTGAATTAAAGAAAGATGAAATTATCGTTGAATCCATTATTAAAAAATTGTATACAACATATTGGAAAAAACTGCCTCTTTATATCTCGTGTTATAGACATAAAACTTTTTTTTATTGAAATATGAAACAATGGGGTTATTGAAACAAGTTCTTTACCTGAGATACAGCCATTCTAGTACGTAAAACACTTCCTGTAATAAGCGAGGCAGATTGTAGAGTCAGACATTCTATGAGTAAAATGCCAGATAGTGATTACAAACCTCGTTTAATTGAATTAAATGCATGCAGATTACAAACTTTGTTTCCTTTAATTAAAAATTGATACACATCGTAGCATATCAATTGATATACCAGTACTTGTGGTATAGCAAATTGTGATCTGCCATAGCGCATTAAAAGACATATATAAATATTGTTTTAACGGTAGACTATCGATTCTATAGATCAATGATAATTTTCCACTGACTATGCATTAGTTACATAAGAAAATAGCGAGAAAATATTAATAATCGTCTTTATTTAGTTAATTAAATATGGTACACAATTTAACCGAAATCCATTCTGCTTTCCTTGTTCCCTCCCCCCCTCTCTCTCTCTCTCTCTCTCTCTCTCTCTCTCTCTCTCTCTCTCTCTCTCTCTCTCTCTCTCTCTCATGCATAAGGGACGAATTGCGCGGAAATCTATGGAGTGAGAGAGAACATTGATTTGGGCTTGATGAAACCATTGGAACAAACTTACACCAATAATCTACAAGAACCTGTGTCATCTAACGGTCTGTCTTTATTTAAAGAGGTTATGGATAAAAACAATTAGTATGTCAACTCATTCAATACTATTGGTATGTCAACTCATTCAATACTGTTGGTATTTTAACTCATTAAAACTATCGGTATTTAAATACATTCAAGATTATTGATATTTCTACATTTTCAAGAAATGCATTTTATTCGGAATAGTCTATACATTTGAACTTATGATAGAACATTTAGGATTATTTGTGATTTAATTGAAAATTCTGTAAGTTCCTTTCAAATTTTCACTTTGAATTCCAGAGACGTAAATACATTGTTTGTTTAGTTTTATAAAACTTGTAGGTTTTGCTTCTTTCTGTTACATAGTTTAAGGCCATGGAGTAGGAAATCCCAACAGAAAATGAAGCAGAAATGCAAAATTATGAGCGTTTATTTCGATTCTAAGTATTGACAGTTAATTTAAGTTATAAGTATTGCCATTTATTTCGGTTCTAAGTATTGACCTTTTGTTGGCTACATGGTATAAAGAAACAAACTTCGTTTTATTCCATGGAATAACAAATTTTGCATACATTTTTGCGTACATCGAACTAAAATAACTTTTTAGTCCGATTTCTTGGCGGTAATATTGTTTTGTTTCTTTTATTTTCCAGCAGACTGAAATAATGAAAACTTTCTCTAAAATCTAGGATTTGCACTATTTCGTATTTACATTTCCGTGTGATAAACTTTTATATGTGAGAGTCTGTAGTCTTACTTCAGGTCCAACGGTATGCCAATACCATAATATTAAAAATTCAATAACTTTAAATTTTGATCGAACCGATATTTATTAGTATAGATGCATCCTGGATGGTAGCTTTTGTGCAGAGAAAATTATATGAACTGCGGCCATCTTATGGACCTACATTTGCTTGAAACATGCTTTCAATTTCGTGCCAGAGTCAGGTGCTAAAATTCAATAGAGATTGTTGCAAACTCACTGTTAAAGGTCTGAAATAAAGCAATATCTCTATTTTATCAGCTATAGCTATGATACACTCTCCAAAGATTCCTTTTCCAATATAACTTTCATCAACCAATTCTGATTAGCAAAATCCATAAATAATCCAATTTATCTTCACTCATTTCCGGACTGGTTCCTATATTTCCATACAATTAGTACCGTGTGTCCTTAACGGTCATTCAAATCTGTCATGTTTGCTTGATCTGTGTGTAATATTTTTTCATTGGTTATATTTTAGGCGATTAGTGATTATGCTTTATCTGTTAGTTTGATGGAGAATGGCATTTCAGATCAATTGATTCTGAGTCAGATCTGTAATTATTTTTGGTAATCACGTATAGAGTTGACGTGTGATTCGTGGGGTGTAATACATTGTAATTTATGACCACATGTAGAATGTTTGTGGTTACTCATGGACGGGTGAGTTTTGGAGGCGTAAGTAATGTAATAGACCTAGTGTATATGCTCTTTATACGGTGTTTTGCAGATTGTTCTCCACCAAAGTAATTAGCCATTTCCTTGGGAAGATGTCGTAATATTGAATTTAATTGTATGGATAATTCCACTGAAGTGATGTGATTTTACAGTAATACGGAAACGATCCAAATTAATTCGAAAGAAGGTTTTAACGCACTTATGTGCTAGCCCAACTGAAAAATATCCAAGTAGTATTACTTCAAGATAAATTCAATGAAAGTGACTGTCATAAAAATTCTTAAGTATTAAACGGTATTCCAACTAATTAAATAAATATGAAAAAAATTACAAAAGTATATAAATTTTTCTCTTCGACTCTTGCAAGATTGAATTATAGTTAGGGAATGAAACGCTGCGTACTCATCATATTACCAATTGTGCAACAGAGAATATTCAAGGTACTTACATCATTCCTTATTTTGAAATATCTTCAACAGTCTGAATTTGACATTATTATTATTATTATTATTATTATTATTATTATTATTATTATTATTATTATTATTATTATTATTATTATTATTATTATTATTATTGTAAATGACCAACATTTTAGGTCGATCTTTGTTTCTTAGAGTTAATTATGGTAGAAGACACTTAATCGTATAGATGTACCATTAACGAAATTTATGGGGACAAGGCCACATTGTAAACGCCATAGAGTACAGATTAGTTCGGGCAGGACCAGAAGTTATTAGTTTTAATTAAATGCTAAGTTTGTTTAAACTTACCGAACGGGTTCAAATTTGGTTATGAGTGGAATTGATAGTAGGAGAAAACCAAGTCGTAGGAATTTGCTGATAGAAATAACGCATTGTTTTAGTGCCGGAAAGGCGGGAAAGAATAAATACCGGTACACTCCGGGGATTTTAATGAGTGAAGTTCTCGTGCATCTAAATTCTATCCAAGGAAAGACATTTGTCTGAAGGATTCGACAAACATCAAACGCTTGAAAAACTAGGTGAGATAGTCTGGAAAAGATGTTACAACCCAAACAGTGTGAGAAGGAAAAATGGCAGTTTAGAACAAAAAGAAAGGCATCTAGAATTTTTGGAGCGAAAGAAAAGTGGAACCGAAGACGTACTGATACAACGGAACAGCAAGATTAGTTTAAGAGGACCTGTGAAACGGAATCAGTCAACAGGTTATGAATTGATGCAAGGCAGAGCTTTTGGATATACTCGGTCCCATAAATGATTTTGATTCTGTCTTAAACATAATCGTATAATATCATTTGTATTTTTGAAATTCTTTAATTAGTTACTACGTTAAGAAAAAAAAGTGTATCTTTGGAACTGTAGCTTTCATGTGATTTGCTGGTGGTTTTTAATTTCTATTGTTTTAAAATTTTATTAAAGTTTGTCTTTATGTGTAACGGTGGCTCGACTTATTTGTTCTACATATTAGCTCAGATTAAATCTTTATTCCATCCGTATATTCTTACTTTGTAGTAGCTTTATTCGATACCGGACAAATTACATCGTTGGAGGTCACTCCTAGATACGAAGCAAAAACCAGTAAACCGGCCAAAAATAAGATGGGGAGGGGTTTACCAGAATTATTATTATTATTATTATTATTATTATTATTATTATTATTATTATTATTATTATTATTATTATTATTATTATTATTATTATTATTATTGAGCCAATCAGAAGCAACGACATGGATGACATCTCTACAGTACAGATGTCCTTCTTTGATGTTCATATGACCACCCCCCCCAAGTATTGCGAAGCGTACTTTGACGGAATTAGTTGTAGAATTTAGCTTGCCAGTTAACTTAATTTATGAATGGGGAAAGTAGATACATATATTCTTCTTATAAAACAGGCAAGCCATATAATTAAAGAGTTTTTAAACAAGGTCCTTAATCCGAATTACTGAGAGAGAGAGAGAGAGAGAGAGAGAGAGAGAGAGAGAGAGAGAGAGAGAGAGAGAGAGAGAGAGAGAGAGAGAGAGAGAGAGAGAGAGAGAGATATGTCTTATCTCATAAATACATACAAACGTCATGCTCATATAATAAAGGGTTAAACAATTTTACCTTGCATCTACATTACAGCGTATCGTGTACAATTCTACTGTATAGCTGGAGTTAATTGATGTGGCTGCTTCTATTTGTGTCTGGTTAGTTTCATTGTCATGGAGAAACAGTACCGACGTCAAGAACGAGTTGAGTACGTCAAGTACGAGGTGAGTGGCGACAATACTGCCGTCGGCAGTCATATGAACTAGGTCAATATACTCCAGAGCCATTTACAACAATAGAACTTTAAATGGTGCTATGCAGTATCAAATCATGCAAAGCAGCAGGATATGATACCATCCTGCCTGAGTTCCTGAAGCATCTTATCCCGAAGGTAAAAAAATGGCTTGCTACTTTTAACACCCAGGTTTGTTAACTGTTGTCTGCTGCTGACTTTGTGGCAACAGGCAAAATTTATTGCGATACCAAAGCCTGGTAAAGATCACAACAATGCGGCGAGTTATCGAACAATCTCCTTGATTTCAGTCTGTTTTAAGGCACTAGGGCGCCTGATTCTCCAAAGAATTGGTTCTGACTAAGATGATATCATAACTGTTGAGTAGATAAGCCTCAGGCATTGTCATAGCACTTGCGATCAAGTCCTTGAACTAACTAGATATGTCAGAAACGGGTTTCAGAGGAACATTAAAACTGTAGTTGTTTTTCTAGATCTAACAGCGATATAGAACATGGTCTGGCATGCAGGACAGCTGTTGAAAATTTCCAGACTATTGCAGCGCTGGATAGTTAAGACTATTGAACTGTTCTTTCGGAACAGGCTTTTCAGAGTGCACATTAGAGAAAGCTGCATCTCGTGGAGGCGTCAAACTAATGGACTCCCGTTTTTTCGCCAAGTTTGTTCAATGTCTATATCAATGACTTGCATGTAAACACAGTCACGCAAGTTCGTGCATGTAAATAACATTGCTCTCGGGACCCAACGTTGCTCGTTTGGTGAGCTTGAGGAGGCACTAAACAAGGACCTGGAGGATATGACGGATTTCAACAAATGTCGTCAATAGCTAATCGCAATAAAGAAGTCTCCAGCTTTTTCGACATTAACAATGCAAATGCGAATCGTGAGCTTTGCATCATCCTCAATGGACAGCAAATAAAACACAACCCGACACCAACATACCTTGGTGTAACTCTGTACAGATTACTTACGTTCTACACCTGAAGAAACTGCAGTAAAACTGAACACTCGAAACAACCTACTCCCCAAACTGGCTGGTCCTCTGTTATTCGATCATCCCATACTAAGTTGATTGTTCTACAGCAGAACACAACATACTCTTTGGAACACTACTCCTTTATCATGTCAGCCAGTACATAGCAATATTCCTCCTTCTCACATGCGTCGACAGGAAGCATTGACTCACTTTCCGCTAAAAGATGAAATAAATTTGAAGAGCTAACATTTTCTTAAACATTTTGATCATCAAGTTTGTAACTATTGTCATAACCTGAAAATATTAAAGCAATTTTCTCTGATTTGATAATGCTCCTTTTATCAGCATCTCACAATTTTAACAGTAGTAATACAAAACTCAACAAACTAAAATACTGAGCACTAAATAAACCAAAGTACTAACCCTGCTATAGAAAATACCATAAAACAAGTTATCGCAAAACTAGATAAAATTGGAAAGAACAATAAAGCTAGATGGGAGACGAAGCCTCAAACTCAACCATTTAAAAGCAGATCTTGCTTTATCTGCAGTTCTCTAGATCACTTTTCCCGTAAATGCCCAATTTACCAAAAGTGTCGAAGTCAGATGGAGGCTGGAAATTCTACATACAAAGGAGAGAACACTCAGAAGAGTCAGTATAAACAGCAAACCATCAGCTCATTAGGCCAGGGGTTGATGGAAGGAAAATGGCCTAAAGAAAATGATTTGATCGATGAGACGAAGGATAAAACTGTAGATAACAAACGTTTAGGTCAGGTTCGAGAAGTTATAGGAAAATGGGAAAATGGACTTATACAGCTGGAAGTATTATAGTTGTCGAGGAAACGTTTCTTATTGACAGTGTTTCGACTTCTACATTTTTTATTGCACTTTATGTTTTAAAAGATACCTTATGAAAAACGACCTGCTCTTTTGCATGTACCACAAGAAGTCCAGGGATTAAATGGTCAATATCTACAAGTTTACGGACAAGCCCTATTGAGTATTGTATTTGGTGGTGTTCCATACGTACAGACTGTGATTGTGTGCGACATTATCCACGAGGGTATCCTTGGACAAGATTTTATGCTTACGTTTGCCAGTAAAATTGATTACAAGAACTTGATTATTCAGACAAAGTATGTTGATATACAATGTTGGATTTGGGGAGAAATTTCAATGTCATGTTGAATTGTTGCAAAATGTACCATTACTACACCTGCTATCTCCTACATGTGGCTACTAGTCTTGGTACTAGGAAATGATACCTTTCGAATATCGGACTTGTTGAATCAAACAATGAGCTCTTTAGAAAGAACATTTATATATCTTTCAGGGCATAATTGACACAAGAAGGGAATGCAACGTGTTGCAGGTCGTCAATGAAAATGTCTCAGATGTTAGTGTATATCCAAATATGAAGCTGGGCGTTTGTGAATCAGTATACTGAGAAGAAACGACAGAACATAGATGTGCTACAGTTCTTATGCACAGTGCAGATGATGCTCAAGACAAAATGCCTGGGCATCTCGAAGAATTATTGCAAACATGTTCCAAACATTTGAAAAACGATGAACAACAAGCCTTTTTAGAACTAGTCATTAAGTATCAGGATATTTTCTCCAAATCAAAAGACGATCTAGGGCGTACTGCTGACAGAGTGCTGAACCGCATTAATACCCTTCACGCAGCCCCTATACGCCAACCACCAGGAAAACAACCAATTGGGAAACGAGAAGTCGAAGAGCAAGATATACTGAAAATGCTGGAACAGAAAAGTATTGAGCCATCAAATAGCCCCTGGGATTCCCCTGTAGTTTTGGTTACCAAGAAAGATCGATCAACTCGCTTTTGCGTAGATCATCGAAAATTAAATGATGTAACTGTCAAATATGATTATCCATTGCCAAAAGATGATGAATGCCTATATGCCTTAAGTGGATCAAATTGGTTTCATTGTATGGATCTCAACTCAGGATTCTGGCAGGTTGGCTTAGACCCAATTGATAAAGAGAAAACAGCTCTTGCAACAGGCCTTTGCTTATACCAATTTACTGTAATGCCATTTGGACTTGCTGAAAGTCCTTCGACATTTGAAAGATTAATGGAAGCCATTTTAAGGGGATTGCAGTGAAAGGAATTCTTAATATACATGGACGACATTCTCTACGGAGCGATTTCCTTTTATCAAAGTTTGGAACGCTTGGAACACATTTTCGAGAGACTGTTGGAGTCAAATCTGAAGCTGAAATCATCGAAATGTATTTTCTTCCAGCGCAATACAAAATTGTTAGGCCACATCGTTTCAGAAGACGACGTGCGTACTGACCCCGATAAAATATACAATTCCTAAGCAAGTTCGCAGCTTTTTAGACATATGCTCTTATTACAGACATTTAGTGAAGAATTTTGCTGACACTGCTAGACCTTTGCATAAGTTGTGTGGAAAAAAAGTCAAGAATGTCAGACATCCTTTGATGCTTTGAAACTAGCCGTAACCAGTAATCCAATTCTTGCTTATCCACAACCTGGGATTCGCTTTATTTTAGACACTGATGCTAGTAAATATGCAGTTGGAGCTGTACTTTCCCAAGAGCAAGATGGACACGAAATGGTAATTGCTTACATGAGCAAAGCCTTGAATATGCATGAAGTTTCATACTGTGGTACCAGAAAAGAGTTGCTTGCACTTCGGAAATTTCATCATTATCTTTATGGGCAAGAGGTCCTAATACGCACAGTTAATTCTGCAGTCTGCTGGATACAAAATCTGAAATGTCCAACAGGGAAAGTTTCAAGATGGCTGCAAGAACTGGGAACATACAATTTTCCTGTTACTCATAGAGCTGGTAGGAAGCACTCTAATGCTGATGCATTATCCCGAAATTCTTGTGCTGTTTTCCGGCGGCAACAAGAATGTGACGAAATCTCTGATGATGATTTTGAACTCTCAAATTGTCAAAATGCGTCATTACCACTATCTAAGATGTTTGGCACTCCCTCCGGCGTTGCCAAGGTATCTCCAAACGGAAACAGAAGAAAGGATTAGATGTTGATTCTTTTCCTGTACAAGAGAACAATGGTGACATCGTGAGGGTCGTAACTTGAGCTCAGAAAGCGCATATGGAGGCTGGTCAAAAACCTACTCAATGTGTTATGGTTGGATGGTCTAGCGATGAAATACATCAAGATCAGCTGCAGGATCCCAATAGTGTCCCTATCATGGTTCCAGTTGAAGAAAGTTCTGGCAGACCCGAGTGGTCAAATATCTCAGGCAGTCCAGGAGAGCTAAAGACGTTATGGTGCAGTTGGGATAGGCTACACTTGATTCATGGCATGCTGTACCGAAAATTGATAAGTGAAGATGGCACGACCACCCATTACCAGTTTGTTGTTTCGACAAACATGAGGGCGGATGTACTCAAGTACTTTCATGAAGTTTCCTCGGCTAGCCATCTGGGTGCCGATAAGACACTTGAGAAGATCAAAAGTAGCTTTTACTGGCCAAATATAAAAAGGGAGATATAAAGCTACTGCACAACCTGCGATAGCTGCTTGCCAAGGAAAACACCGAAGACATATTGTAAGGCACCACTCAGCCAATGTTTAGCTGTAGAGCCAATTGAGCTAGTAGCAATGGATATTTTGGGTCCATTACCTAAGAGTAAAAACTGATACCGATATATCCTTGTCATGTGTGTGTGATCTGTTTGCAAAATGGACAGAAACTTATCCATTGCCGGATAAGGAAGCTCAAACTATTGCGAGGGCCTTTGTTGACTGCCTTGTTAGCATATTTGGCACACCACTTCAAGTACACTCTGATCTGGGTGACTAACTTCCAGTCAAAGATATTTCAAGAAATGTGTGATCTTCATATCAAGAAGACAAGGAGAACTCGCTTGCATCCTCAAGCGATTAGAACTGCTGAAAGATTCAATCGTACTCTCACAGCTATGCTTTCAGTGTATTGTGAAAAGAATCAACACAGTTGGGATAATTATCTCCAACAAGTAATGATGGCTTATAAATCATCCGATAATGCCAGTACTGGATTTACACCAAATATGATGACCTTGCGAAGAGAAATTACTTTGCCATTGAAGGCAGTGTTACGTAACGGCTCGTTCTATGTAACATTAAAAGAAAAAGTGCACACAACAAGCTTTATAAATTTTAACAATGATACAATTTATTTTACTAGAACACAAAATAATGTAAATTATTTAAAACAAGACTTACGGTTTACAGGAATGATCCAAATGTTGTTCAAAAATAATAAAAATGTAAGTCCTGTAAAGAGTTATAAACAAAGTCTGAAAGTATGATGTTCCGGTCCAAAATGGCAGTTGACCACGTCAGACGAAGGCTAACAGCAAATTCCAGAATTTTCACAATAAACAATGTATGTGTTGTCCCGTTCAAATATTAGGGAGAAAATGTCCAAATACATAATGTTGTTCTCTAGGAAAATTATAAAGACGAAGTGAAAAGTAGTTTCTCTAACACGGCATGTTATTTTACATAGACATCATGACAACTTCTTCTTCTGGCACAACAAATTAGAAGTTGTATAACAGACTCGACTACGACAGTCTGTCCGTGACTATTGACTCTCGACCAGGACAGTCTGTACGTGACTGTGTATGAATTACAAAATCTCAAAGCATATATGGGAAGGCTAATGCGTAGCCTGAACTGCACGCGCAAGAGGAAGCTTGCAATTTCCCAATATTTCTGAACAATGAATTTGCTACCATACACTGCACGTGCTAACACGAGTCACATCTACGACTCAAGCAAACACTTTTTATAAAAAAACGTGTTAGACGACATTAATATTATGAAATAAAATGAATTAAAAAGAGATTTATACAACATTGATTCTTAACACATGCTTTAACTCCAGGATCGTAACACCTTCCCCCATAAATAGAAAAAAAGATTTATGTAATAAAACTTTTTTTTTTAGAGCAGATATTAATTTTACACATGGTAATAATTTACATAAGAACTCTTATGAATTTTAAAAAATGACATTTCTACACACAGGAAATTCTGAAATAGCCTTAACAATTATAGTTTTAATATGTCCATGTCCCACAATATGTCCTAGAAAGGTAACACGTGCATGGCAGAACTGACTTTTAGATAAATAGTCAGATTTGCATCAGTGAGTTTGTCGAAGAACGTCCGAATCGTAGTTGTATGTCCTTTCCAGGTGTTGTTGTAAATGATGACATCAATGTATCTCAATTGTCTAGACCAGAAGAAATAATTCATATGGCGTTTAAAAGTATTTTGAAAAAAATCTTCATCCAAAAAAAATCACCACTTTGAATTGGTAGAGTCCATCTGGAGTCACAAATGTCGGAATTTCGTTTCTCTTCCTTTACGGGAATTTGCAAAAAGCTCTTCATAATTTAGTGACGTATTTGGCATTTCAAATTGTGTCGTTAGATTCTTGGCAGTGGAAACGAGTCTGTTTTTGTCACAATTCACTTTCCTATAATCCGCACACATTTCGGAAATTTATACTGTTTGTGAATAAGAATACACGGTGAACTCTATTCACTCTTACTGGGCTCTATACATTGTTAAGCAATTACAGAATCTCTTTTCTAAACGTGAAAAATTTGGTTTGTCCTTGTAGGCACATCTGGAAACATGTTTATATTCAGATAACAATTTCAGTTTTTTCTTGATCTTGCAAATGAAAACAGTTTCTGGTCTAGATTTTCACAACTTCCGAATTCTGCAGACTTGTTGTTCCAATATTAGTAGGATCAAGTTGAATTCCTTCATGTGAATATACATTTGGTGGGACAGATTTAACTAAATTATTACATGATCTATTTGGCTATTTCTTTAAAAACAGTAGTACTCCATTAATTTACTTAGACTTGAGTACGAATGTTATAATTTAACTCATTTTCTTCTTTACTTTGTAACGGCCATAGAATCTTAATTGCAGAAAAATGTGCAGAATTTGCAAGAGAGAATGGACTTTCTTGCAGGACCCAAAAATTCTCTCTAGTACGCATTGGTGAAACCATAGTTTCACTTTCGACTTAACTTTGACCTTTGACCAAATTGATCAAACTTGAGACGGTCAAATTGAGCAAAATTCCTCAAAGGAATTACTTCTGAAATACTTGTTGACACATGCTTGATTTTCAACAAATTTTGGTTACATGGCATGGTCTTTGGTAAGGGATTAATAAAATCTACAACTCTACTTAATGGTTTGTCAAATGCAGGAATTGGTTTCAGATGAGCTTTAGGAATGTTTTGATTTTGTTTTCCTACAATCTGACATACCTGACAAGATCTGCAAAACTTGGAAACTTCACCTTTCATTTTTGGCCAATAGAATTGAGTCAAGATCATGTGATACGTTTTATTTATTCCCAAATGGCCACCCATAAAAGTTTCATGGGCCAAACAAAATATTTCCTGTCTCTACAGTTTTGGAACCACAATTTGATGTTTTACTGAGCAATTGTAACTAGCAGGTACTTGGTGAGGTCTCCATTTTCTCATAAGAACTCCATTTTTAATGAAGTAGCAGACAGGTACTTCACTTATTTCAGTTTCACTAACAGCCCGCTGAAACAAACAGGAGATTTCAGGATCTTTCTCCTGTTCAACGACAAGTGATTGTCGTTTATCACCCTAATCAGATAAAAGAGAATGAGTATTCAAAAGAGGATCATTATGATCAATACCTATCGACTGATCCAAATTAGAAGTAAAAGTGACTGCATCAAAAGCCTGACCAATACATGTGTCAGCTAAAGGAACACAGTCCTTATCAAAATCATTCTCAAGAACTTTTTTTTTGCTAACGCTCTGGTAACTGAACAAGGTGAACAAAAATCAGGGATTTCTTTTTCAATAGGATAAACTTTATGATCCAAAGAAGGCTTGTCAGTTACAAGTGGATTAACCACAACCTAGTATCCAGCTAAGGCGTTGTCTAGCAACAAATGAACACCATCAACGGGTAAGGTAGACACTACACCTACGGTCACACGTCTAGAAACTAAGTCTGATGTCAAATTAACAGAATGGAGAGGAACATTAACAAAACCGCACTCTACACCCTGAATGAGAACATTCTCATTAGAACAGGTCTTCTTAGAAGAAGGCAAAACACCTAAAACTAAAAGACCCTGAGACGCTCCTGTATCCCTTAAAATATTAATAGGGATATGATTGCCCAAATCACCCAAGAGTGATATAGAACCCTTCGACATGAATGGTTCGAAATTCTTCAAAACACAATCAGACTGAGGTTTATCAAACCCAACAAATGTATTGTTTTCAATACATGACATTGACCTTATAGATACCATACACAGCACGTGCTAACACGAGTCACATCTACGACTCAAGCAAACACTTTAAAAAAAAAACGTGTTAGACGACATTGATGGTTGGTTGGTTGGCTTCCGTTAGTCTCGAGAGACAATGGAAATGCGCCCATGAAAGGTGTCCTAGTTTGTAGCTTTGCATCGTCTTCTGTGACTATAAAGTCCCACACGGGAGTGGCAATCCTTGCTACAGTTGCTACACTTGAAGTATGAATCAGGTCTTGGTTGGAACTGTATCCTCTTCCTCTGAGATCTTTTCTCATCAGTGAGTTGTCGTAACCTTCCCTCGCTGGTTTTCAGACCTGTGTACAGAGCATGTCGCCAGCTGGACTTGTCGAGGGCAAGCTCTTCCCAGGTGTTGATCTCTATTCCAAGAGCTTTCATATCCTGCTTGCAGACATCCTTGAAGCGAAGATGTGGCCGTCCTATTGATCTTCTGCCTGAGGCAAGCTTAGAGTAGAGAAGTTCTTTGGGGATCCGTCCATCATCCATTCGATTCATATGGCCCAGCCATCTGATGCGACGTTGGCGGAGGAGTGTGACCATGCTGAGAATTTTGGCCTGTTGAAGCAACTCGTTGTTTGTCACACGATCGCTCCATGTGATTCCGAGTATGTGACGGAGACAACGCATGTAAAAGGCACTCAGTCGTTTCTCCTGAGAGGCGTACATGGTCCAAGTTTCGCTGGCATACAGGAGAGTGCTAAGCACGCAGGCACGGTAAACGGAGATCTTAATGTTTAATGTCAGCTTGCTGTTGTTCCACACTCTCTTCGACAATCTAGAGAGAGAGAGAGAGAGAGAGAAGAGAGAGAGAGAGAGAGAGAGAGTTGTTGATGCCTTTCCAATCCGCTTGTTGAGCTCGGTTTCGAGTAAGAGGTTGTTGGTGATGGTAGAGCCAAGGTAAGTGAACTCACTGACTACTTCTAGTTTGTAGTTGTTAATGGTTATGCTGGGAGAGTCGGCGTCCTGAGCCATCACGTTGGTTTTCTTTAGGCTGATGGTCAACCCGAATTCATCACATGCTTTAGCAAAGCGGTCAATCAGGCGTTGTAGTTCAGCTTCTGTGTGAGTGACTATAGCAGCATCATCTGCAAAGAGCATGTCCCTAATGGTTGCTTTCCTTACTTTGCTCATTGCCTTCAGTCGTGCCAGGTTGAACAGTCTGCTGTCTGAACGCGTGTGCAGGTAGATCCCTTCTGTGGTCGTCCCAAAGGCGTACTTAAGCAGAACAGTGAAGAAGATGCCAAAGAGCGTGGGGGCAAGGACACAGCCTTGTTTCACTCCGCTGTGGATATTGAATGGTTCGGACGATGAGTTATCATACTGCATTGTGCCTTTCATGTCTTCATGGAAGGACTGGACCATGCTTAACAGCTTTGGAGGGCATCCAATCTTCGTCAGGATTTTGAAGAGTCCGTCTCTGCTGACCAGATCAAATGCTTTGGTGAGGTCTATAGAAGCCAGGAAGAGGGGTCTGTGTTGTTTCCTGCATTTCTCATGCAGTTGCCTGATGGAGAAGATCATGTCGATTGTGGACCTCTCTGCGCGGAACCCACACTGAGATTCTGGATACACTCTGTCGGCAAGTGTCTGCAGTCTGTTCAGGATGACTTTAGCGAAGACTTTACCCACTATGCTGAGAAGTGATATGCCCCTGTAGTTGTTGCAGTCACTTCTGTCGCCCTTGTTCTTATACAGGGTTATGATGTTGGAGTCTCTCATGTCCTGAGGCACTGCACCTTCATCCCAACATTGGCAGAGAAGATCATAACGGTGTGTGAACAGCACACTGCCGCCACACTTGATGACTTCTGCTAGGATGCAATCCTTTCCTGGGGCTTTACCTGTGGTCAGTTTCTCTAATGCCAGCTTTAGTTCTGTCTCAGTAGGTTTCTCATCAAGTTTGGTCAAACAGGGAAGGTTTTCAATGGCGTTGAGAGTATTGTTCGTCACGTTATTCTCTCTGCAATACAGTTCGGAGTAGTACTCCATCCAGCGCTCCATCTGTTTGCCCTTGTCATGAATGATATCTCCTGTAGAAGACTTCAGTGGAGCTATCACTTTCTTCGTTGGACCCATTGCTTTCTTTACGCCATTATACATACCTCTGATGTTTCCGTTGTCTACTGCTGACTGGATGCTCTGACAGAGTAGAAGCCAGTATTCATTAGCGCATTGCAGTGCTAAACTCAGCACTTTGCTTCTGGTAGACCTATATGCATGTAGTGTCCTCTCGCAGGGAGAACGCTTGAAATCCAGGTGGGTACTGCGAAGCTCTTCTATTGCTGGCATGAGTGTGGCGGAATTGGCGTCGAATCAGTAATTGTTCTTTGTCTGCTTCTTACCAAAGATTCTTGTGGCTGCACTGTACACAGTATCTCTGATGTTGTCCCATCTCTCTTTGGCACTGCCGTAGGGAGGTTCTAAACTGAACGCCTTGGAGAGGGCGTAAGTGAATTCTTTAGCCTTGTCTGGATATGACGTCTTGCTCACATCGATTTGTGGTTTACCCACTTGCCTAGAGTGGTGGATCTTCTTTGGTTGAAGCTTAAATTTACAGCAGACTAGAGAGTGATCGGTGTCGCAGTCAGCGCTGTGGAATGTATAAGTAAGCTGCACAACCTTCATGGCTGAACGTCTTGTGATAATCAAGTCCAGCTGATGCCAGTGTTTGGATCGGGGATGCCTCCAAGACACTTTGTGCTGTGGTTTTGTCTGAAAAAACGAAATGGTGATGCTGAGGTTGTGGAACGAGCACATTTCTAGTAGACGTTGCCCGTTTTCATTCATCTGCACAATGCCACACTTGCCGAGTCTCAAAGGCCAGGAGTTGTGATCGGCATCCACCTTAGCTTTGAAGTCTCCCAGTAATATCAAGTTGTTTTCCTTCGGACTTTTGTCGATGAGCGAGTCGAGCTCATTGTAAAACGCATCCTTGGTATCTGTGGTGGCAATGAGTGTGGGAGCGTAAAAACTGATTAGATTATCTAGCCCGGTTGTGGTGTGGAGGCGAAGAGATATCAGTCTTTCGTTTCCTTATTGACAGGGTTCTATCATAGCCAGCAGAGATTTTCTGACAGCAAAACCAACTCCTACTCCCTAACTTCGTCTGAGCTCTTTCCTTGCCAGAAGAACGTGTAGTTCTTTTCTCTGAAAGACCCAGAATCTGGTAGCCGTGTCTCTTGAAGTGAGGCGATATCGACATGAAGTCTTGCGAGTTAGTCGTTGATGATTTTTGTCTTTCGAACATCACTGATTGCCTGATCATCTGAAAGCCCTTAATTTTAATATAATGAAATAAAATGAATTAAAAAGAGATTTATACAACATTGATTTCTTAACACATACTTTAACTCCAGGGTCGTAACAGCAGTAATAGGTACTCCAACGGATTTGAACAAACTGGACATTACTGAAGTTGAAAATGCAGATTATGTCAAAAATCTTCAGTTGAAGTTGAATGAATCACACAACATCGCTTGTGCACATCTTAAAGTCAGTTCCCAATACCAGACAGATACTATGATCTAAAGGCAAAGAAGAGATCGTTCGAAGTTGGACAGTCAGTTTGTTTGCACAGTCCACTAACAGACGTAGGAGTCTATCCAAAAGTTTGTTCCAAAATGGAATAAACCTTATTTGATTACCAAGAGGCTAGATAACTTGACCTATTTAGTTAAGAAATCGAAGAAACAGCCTGTAGAAGCTTATCACGTTGACCGTCTATTGCAGTACAGAGAAAAGAAGGTATCGGTTTGGTTCTACCCACAGAAGTAGACGTATCAAAAATTGAATAGCAGGAACCATGTGCGTTTTACTCATATTTCAGTTTTTTGAAGATCCAAGAGCGGAAAATTGAGAGGCGAGCTAGAGAAGTTCCAAGAGTAGGAGACGATTACATGATGTTGGACGGCTTCTTGCAGGCAGGGGGATATCTATTTAGTTTGACTCTGAGAAGTCAACGTTGGAAGGTATCGCTACCACTAATTGATCAGTTTGGGCTAGGTCTGGCCAACCTAAGCGCCAAATAACTGGATCCCTGTCCTCCCATGTTGTAAAATAAGTACAACGAGAGGAACCTGCATGGTGAGGTGTCCAATTACTTGCATTTACGTTGTAATGAGGTCCTATAGATGGAATATGTTGAGCTGCAGTACAACTCAGCCGATGCAGAGATAGAACATGACAACTTTTCGCATAGAAAATGTACAGTGTTGGGCGTTCTGATATTCAAGTTGCAATCTGTGGTTGGAAAAATCAGCGTTCTAAACATTACTGTTTCGCGGTAGATAAAAAAGAATGATGTTATGAGAAAAAAATAAACTAACTTTTCTATTTAAATATAAGACAGTTTTCTTTACTTCAATTGATGATAGAGACCTGAGAATGCAGATGACTGAGCTGTTATTGTTAGCATATTGATGGACCTTATCAGTTAATTAAATGATTTAAAATTTCTGAATGTTCTCTATAGCAGTTGCAAAGTGTTGGGTATGTCCAGCGGCATTCTCCAGAACGTGGGAGTTGAAGAATCATCTAGCTGCTTCCCCACATTCGAGGCTATGCGTTGTCTTCGTCTGGTGTACAGATGAGGAAAAGGTCTTTCGCAAGATGGTTGACTTAAAACAGCATGTCATGCAATTACACACTGAAGTAGTAGATGACGTACCTACGGACGTTTTTGAAGAAGGGAATGGCATTTGGATGGCCCTTCACCCGAAAGACTACAACCAAATTGTTGGTGCTACCCCCAAGGAGAGCAGCGCGGCTGTGCAAGCCGGAGTAAGGTTATTAATTTGTGAGGGAAAGTGCCCAAATACTTCCCGCTCCAGGATTGAATGGCGGAGAGGGTGGAAAGTCATATATAGTGTTTGAGCCTGGCGATACCTTGAAACTCATTCCCTGCATGTTCGAGATAGACATAAACAAATACAACATCTACCTTAGCGAGACAAGGTTCATTTGAGAAGGCTTTGTTCCAGATTATGAAGATGATGTCGATGGCATGAATGTGCCTCCCTATTCGCCATCAAGACAATGAATAAAAAGGGAACTTACTATCCATCTTATTAAGATAGATCTTTCGAAGTCAATAGTGGACATCTTTGTTAAAGTCAGTCAAGTGTGGTATAAGGTCAATCTTCAGTGTCAAGATGAAAGATATGCCTGAAGCCTTGTGAGGAAGATGATGGCGATTGCTCCGGGTGATTATCAACCATTCTCAGAAAGAGGCGGGAGTCAGGAAACATCAGCAGATATAAAGCATGAAATTATCGCTCTCCTTGGCGTTCCAAAGAAAAGTTTAGAAACCATATCGAGATTCTTTCCACCCACCTTTGGAGTAGGCTGCAAGAGAAGAGAGTCGTCTAAAACATATGCGATAACAGCAAAGAAGGCAAAGGTTCTAGAACCATTTGAAAACCCCACATTAACTAATCAGTCAAACTTCGTCTCACCATGTTCAATAGCACCTGTAAGAGTACTAATTTGTCCTTCCACGTCAGCTACTACTGCTGTTGTAGGACCTTCAATTCCGGTAATATAAACTCTCCAGTCACCTGAACAGAGGAGCTGTACACCTCTGCAAGATGAGAACGTCTTAGACCTGTCCGTGAAGAGGGATAAACCAGTCATTCCAAGCAAACTCTATATGGCGTCACCTCCACTAGTAACGGCGTCAAAAGCAAGAGCACCCAACCTATTATAATAGGGCTGTATGCCCTTATTCCCAACAGCAAGACGAGAGTGGCTTTAGAATATAGCCATCCAAAAATCAACAGGATCGAGCATGTTACCTTGGCCACACAAAGTTTGGAAGAGGATGAACGCCAATCAGAAGTTGCTCCAGTGGGAGTACGCCTCGATGATGTTAGAGAATTTCATTGAAAAGCCGTTTCCGTCATCCCTAAAAAGAGGCATCTTACTGGACAAATTGAATATGTTCCAATGATAGCAGAACAACATTTGATTTACAGGAAGGCAAGTTATTATAATTATGATATTTTGAGATCCATTGCTATTGGCATTTCATTTATGGAACAGTCAAAAGTAGAGAGAATATTGAAATTGTATGAATCATTAGCGGACAGGAGGGAAACATCTACTGGCTTCCTGATCGAATTAATCACAGAATCGGAAGTCAGCCAAAAACTTGAGAATTAGTTCGCAGACATAAGCAATAAACAGAGTATGTGACCCGGAGGTTCACAAGTCAAGGTGGAGAGGGTGTAATACCAAACTCAACAAACTAAAGTACTGAGCACTATTAAGAACTACATTTGTTTTTATGACAATGCTAATAATGATTATGTAAAAACATGAAACAACATCCGAAAAGCATGATGCAGTTCAGTATGTTGTAATACCTTAATCTTATTGTGAATGGAGTTTTGCATGCATAAACATCGTCTAATTAGTGTGTAAAGATTATCTGATGGTGCACGCCATGACAGTAATATCTAACATTACCGAGTTGCCCACATTCGAAAATTTGTATATGGTATATCCTTTAAAACTTCAATTTCCATTAATTCAGTTTTCCCTCATTATTGGGACTCTATTTTCTTAAACTATGCAACAGAAAAGAGCGAGTATATATATATATATATATATATATATATATATATATATATATATATATATATATATATATATATATATATATATATATATATATATATATATATATTCCAGGATCTAAAGTGAAAATTTAACAAGAACTTGTAGTATTGCTAGTTAAATCACAAATAGTCCAAAAAGTCACATCACAGTCCTAATAAATAAATTTTTATTTAAATTTCAGTGTTATTAGAAATAAGAAGCAGAGTTGAATGTGTTGTTGTACCTTCAGTATTAAATTTATTAATGTACAAATTACCTGAAGTGAAATAATGTGCTAGCAGTCTTCCAATTGATCACAATAATCCCCGATATCCTGTCTGCATTCACGATAATTCCAAATTAATGTTTCCATCTCGGAGTATTATTTATTGAACACGTTGTATTCACACAGAATAATAGTTTGAATAAATAATTAAACTCAAATAAGAAATTGAACACACTAATAAAAATGATTCTACTGTTGATGGCATTACAAGAATTAATAATTTTTCATGTAAAGATGGTGATAAAAGAGAAAAGACACAAAGGTATAGCCAGGATGTAGGTCCAATATTCATTTATTAAAATTATTAATTGTAAACAGAATAAATCTGTTACAAACATTATAAAAAAGAACATGACAAGCATCAGGTACAACGGGTTCTTCCAATGTTCAAGACCCAGAACCAAGCAAACATGTTTCATTTTATTGATAATGATCCTAATATTTAAAACACACAGATAAAGAGAAATATTGACTGTGCAATATTATCTGTTTAATAAAAAATTAACATCTGAGGAATAATGGTGAACTCTAGTCACCTTTACTAGGTTCTATACAATTATTCTCCAGGAAATACTGAATTGTTTGTCAAATGTTCCTGCTTGTGATAGTTCATCCTGTATGGATGCTGTTTCATAGGTGTGAAGCTTCAACGTCATATTAGATTGTGTAGAAACATGTAGAAACAAGTGTTCAGATTCAAATAATGAATGTTTTAGTTTACTACTTTCTTCTGAATGTAAATATGAAAGCTTCTGGACGAGATAATTCATTATTTCTGAATTCCGAATATTGGTTACTCCATCCATTGCTTAAATCCTCACTCTGTGGGACAGGTACAATTAAATTCAGTGCATATTTATCAGGGCTATCTCGATAATTATATTTCTTTAATACATTTATATGGTAAAGTTGTTTTTGTTTTCGCCTCCCAGGAGAATTAATGTTATAATTTAAATGATTTGCGTTCTTTTGAACTACGTAAGGACCATATTACTTAGCTTGAACAAATTCTGAGGTATGAGCAAAACAGCCAAAGCTCTTATCAGCAGGCAGAAAACTCGCTTCCTTTGCAATTTTGTCATACATTAATTATTGACTGAGTAGAGTGAAGATTAGTTCTTGTGACTTCACAAGCTTTTCACAAGTTGTGTATTAAATGAAGAAAAATCGACAAGAAAATTAATTTCTGTATCTTCATTCGAAAGAAGTATTTCTTTTAACAGCTTCAATGGTTTAAGGACATTATGTCCAAAAACTAGTTCAAAGGGACTAAATCATAAAGTCTTGAAGATTATCTAACAGATAACACCTTCTCTCCAATATTTTCTGGTATCAAACAATATGACCCAATCATATTTCTCAAAGTTTGATGAAATATTTTAAAATCCCCCTTCACTTTTAGGGCGAAAGGCAGAAGACTTAAATTGTTGAATTTCTAATTCATGAATTACTTGCTGGAAAATTTCAGACATAAAATTAAACAAATAATCAGATTCGACAGAGTATGGAAGGCCAAACTGCAAAAGGAACTGTATCAAAGCTATTACTATGTTTTTAATATTCCTCAAAGGAATTGTCTCTCGGAATTGTGTGGATGCACACATTTTATGGTCAACAAGTATTGGTTGCCTGACTTGGTCTTAGGCAAGAGACAGACACAACCTACCATTATTCTGCTAAATGGTTCGTCAAGTGCAGGATTAGGCTGCTGACGAACCTTAGGTATTTTCTGATCGGGTTTTACTACTATCTGACAAATGTGACAAGATCTATGCTATTTACATACAACATCTTTACTTTTGGACCAATAAAAATGATTCACAATCTTGTGATAAGTCCTATTGAACCTTAAATGACCAAACAAAAGAGTTTCACGGGCTAAACTATTAATATCCTGTCGACATTACTAAAGAACACATTTTTGCTAGCTCAGATAGTCTCCATTTCCTCATAAGGACTACATTTTTGAAGAAAATGACAAACATGTACTTTTGTGGTTTCAGTTTCGCTCAAAGCCTGGGACTTGCCAATGTCTTGATTTTGCAGCAGCCTCAGTGTTGATAACAGCTGTAATAAGAAGGTGGCTCTCTTGTTCATCGCTAAGAACCTGTGCTCTTACAGACCCTGGCCCTAATACAAAAATCGTGGTATAATACTGCGCTGCTATTTCTCAGATTTGCGTCAGTCATACTGATTTCGTCTGGAGAAAGTCCTAAAACAACAAGTATTTCGGCTTCTTTCATTCCGTTTGGTATTACATGACTTTAGCAGGGGAACGGTCGGTATATTTATATATGTGAAAATTACTGTCAAATTTATACATTTTGTAGGATTGGTTCGACCAACAGGATAAGAAATTGAAATTACTTCTGTTCTTGCTATTATTTCATTGCCTTGCGTGTTATTCAGCGACAAAATAATGGTGAGTGTTCTACACCAACAGGTTCGTTGAGTCTTTTTGAACAGATCAGCGTAGTGGGTAAAGCTGATTTACGCAGCTTCATTCAGACAGTACATATAAGGGGTGGTCGAGCACCGATTCCAACATACACGAAACGCGAACAAACGTAATTTGCAATATTCAAGATGGTATGTTCTGCAGCATAATTTGGTTATTTTTTATTCTCTCTCTTTCTCTCTCTGTATATATATATATATATATATATATATATATATATATATATATATATATATATATATATATATATATATATATATATATATATATATATAATTGTTATTGTTGTGCTTAACGCCATTTTTCAGCACACGATAGGCTATTCATGGCGGCCAGTATTAATGGTGGAGGAAGAAACCGGGAAATCACCGGAAAGATCCACCAACCCACGAGAAACTACTGGCAAGCTTTCTCACATATCCACATTCGCGAATCCTAAACTCGAACCCACGCAGACAGAGGTGAGATGGCAGTGATCCGTAACGGACAGCGCTTTAGACCACTCGGGGCCCCTTCTCTCTGTCTGTCTGTCTCTGTCTGTCTGTCTGTCTGTCTCTCTCTATCTCTCTATCTCTCTCTCTCTCTCTCTCTCTCTCTCTCTCTCTATATATATATATATATATATATATATATATATATATATATATATATATATATATATATATATTTATCTAATTGATTCATTTTCCCTCATTGATATCACCACCATTTTATCTCTTTACGGACATAAGTTGGTATCTGAATCCGATCCGGTGTATAGTCATGCTTATATATTACAATATTAAGTAGTCTGTCAAGCGACCAGTCATATTTTGTGTTACAATAATACAAATTTGTAGAGAATCCGATGTTATAAGCACAATTCCAGAAACGTTCACCAGCTGCAATATTTCTATACATGAACAGTTTGTGTGGGCTTTTTGAAAAAAAAAAAAACAACAAGAATGTTAAATTTAATATAAGTATTAGAGGGGTTGTACGTATTAAATTAGCTTTTAATGTGGTAAATTTTCAATCTAAGTTTCACGTTAATCTAATACAATGTTATTGTCAAAATGCACTTCCATACAATAAGTATCGCCATTACATATCTACGTTTATACTGACGTTCTCTTAGTACGTATGTGTGTATCGGATCGGCACAACATATCCACGTTTATGCTGACGTTTTCTTAGTATCTATGTGTGTATAGACACTACATATCCACTTTTATGCTGACGTTTTCTTAGTACGTATGTGTGTATAGACACTACATAACCACTTTTATGCTGACGTTCTCTTAGTACGTATGTGTGTATCGGCACAACATATCCACATTTATGCTGACGTTCTCTTAGTATGTATGTGTGTATAGACACAGCATATCCACTTTTATGCTGACGTTCTCTTAGTACGTATGTGTGTATGGACACTACATATCCACTTTTATGCTGACGTATTCTTAAGGCTTATACATCAATATTCGAATGTAGACAGATAAAAATGTACATGAATCAAGAAATCCAGGTCGTCGCAAAGATCCGTTCGAGACCTGTCCTATCAACTGTGTGGGAATCAACAGACGTGTATCATATGAATGCTTTCATACCGAACCTTTATTCAATAAGTCACTATCGGTAATGGAGAAATCATCAAAGCCACCTTCTTCCTCTCAGCACTCAGCAACGTGTCCGTCATGGTTGACTGTACTAGCCGTTTTGACTTTTATCCACACGTCAGCATTTATTACAGTGACTGTGTTACATCTTACTGAGCTGATGACAATTGACACAGAGGGAAATGAGTTGAGACAGGCTATTTTACATTTAGCTGCAGAGTTCAATTCTGAAAGTTATGCCGCGGAAAACATTATCCAGAGAGATGTGGTATGTTGATTATTTTGAAGCCGAATCAAATCTCATAAGCGAAATAAGCATATGTTTAAACCTCGCACATATCGCCAATTTTGAATATATATATATATATATATATATATATATATATATATATATATATATATATATATATATATATATATATATATAGAGAGAGAGAGAGAGAGAGAGAGAGAGAGAGAGAGAGAGAGAGAGAGAGAGAGAGAGAGAGAGAGAGAGAGAAAGCTCAGCTGGGCGGGGCAAGGATGAGGTGCTGAACAGACCAAAATATTCGGTCCAAATAAGATTTGTAACAAAGGTGGCCTTACAAGATGAGGGGTGGGGGATGAAGCGAGGGAGACTGAACATGCTAAGCATTTGAGACCTTTTTTCGTGAAAATAAAAAAAATAACTAATAACAAAATGGGGGTGGAATATTCCAATAAAGGTGAATCGATGTTTTAGCGATTTAAAACACCGAACCTCACTAGGACAAACAAAAAGTAACAGTGGAGGTAACAGATTGCTCAAAGATTTTATCAAGACCAATGCGATATCGTGTTCTTGGATCGTGTAAATTTATTGCAAGAAATTGATATTAGGGTTTTCTTAGCATTAAATTATGCTCGATGCAAACAAATATTGATACCAGTGGATTGCAAACAATAACGATAAAGAACCGTCGACGCGCACTTACAGATACATGCTTGAAGTGTGGTACAAAAATATTAATATGTTGCGTCTCGCGAGACGTCAAGCGGTGGTGATATCGCCACGACACTCGAGAAATTGCCAGAAATTCCATGCGATAATTATCCTGGCGAGAAACATCTTCCAGGATATACTTATTGTGACCCTATAACACTTCTTATATATTAGACTATGAAATAAAGACACCAAAAACTTATAAATTTTCAGTGACTGCAATCAATCAAGTATGCTATGCTCATGATGTCGCTTATAAAAACAACGATATATCGCAGACGTTGAGTGACACGCTGAAGTCTATAAAAAATAAAGATTTACGGGGTGATTGGCCAACTAGTAGATAAGATCGGCGGTGAGTGTTAACTAGCGGTGTTGGCGGTAAATTAATTGTCATTTAATTATTATAACTAATTTATTATAGTTCAAGACGATAATAAAAAGCAGAGCGGCGCTTAGAAAACTCGCTGATGAAGCACATGTCAGGCGTAATATTTCAGCAGACCGGTTGTCCAGACTAGCAATATGGTAAATTTATCTGCCGCCACCTATAACTATTCAATACGGTCGGTTTGATGTTAGCATTTTCAACGACGTTTATCAGGCAGATATTTTCTTTTAGCACATGACACCTTTATAACAGGTACATTTCACAATTGATACTCATACTAATACGCGTTGACGGTCGTCGACGTTACAATTAGACACAAAGAATCGGAACCATTATTAACTAAAACGGCAATTGAAGTTTCAGCCGCTTTTGAAAGAATTTATTAACGTGGAACTTTACGATGTCTGCGATTGCTTCACGTTGATCCTGGCAAAGAATTGGTGCAATATTATCGCTAATGCGTGTTCATAACGTAAAAATCAGACGTGGACATGCAGTAATATTTCGTGAGCAGGCAACCGTTGAGTAATTTAATCTAACACTTGCTGAGCGATTGTTTTGAATATCAGTATGCTACGGAATTACTTTCCAAAACGCTCGATCTCATAAGTGAGTTGTAAGACTACCAAGGGTAATATTACGTACGTTAAACATTGAAGTCACGAGTGGAACTTCTATGAACTCCATCGATGCAATCGCGAATTAACACGTACATGTTAAATGGCATCGCTCTCACACACATTACTCATTGCTCGGTAACGTGACGGTCAGGTGTTTATATGAACATGGTGAACATGATGGTGTTAAAAAAAACAACTGATCCTATTTGAAGTGAAACCACACATAATTTCAAATATGGTAAACTCAACGGGTAGGCAAGCCTACGTCTGTTACAATCAAGACAGATAAGCATCATATTCGCACGTGTACGGCCCAAACTACTAAAGATTCTGTCCATATTAAATTGTCGTGGGTCATTAGGAGAATATTGTCATGACATTATAGCATTGCACATTGCATATTGATTGTTTTGTTTGTTGTTTCAACTCCTTGACAAATTAAAGATCAAGATTAAACTCATTAGGACGCCACAAATCAGAGAAATCATCTATCGCAGTCTCTGGGATTTCATTGTGCATTATCTTGCAATGAATCTTGCTGGATTTAAGTATCATCCTTGCTTTTAACTTCTCCAAAGATTAATCATTTGCGCTTAGGTCTTCTAACATTTCCTCGTAAATCATGACATATTTTAGCCAGAGTGATTCTCATATGAACAGGCGAGGTTGACATTGGTCGCCGAACTTGATAATTGCCGTTGAGAGTCGATAACAAATTAAAAAACATTTTTAAAACATCTTTAGATACCGAACATATTTATCTCAGAAGATCTTTAGAATATGTTTCTCGCCCATTCTTTCTGAAGTCCACACATCACCACGCCATCGAAAGAAAATGTGATAATTATGAAACTTATGATAACTTTCTTCAGATCCCAGACAAGTCGGTGAGTTGGGGGTTATCCCAGACAAGTCGGTGAGTTGGGGGTTATCCCAGACAAGTCGGTGAGTTGGGGGTTATCCCAGACAAGTCGGAGAGTTGGGGGTTAGCACCACCATATCGGTATATATAATCGTTGTTTTTTTTAAGTAGATCAGCGTAAACAATCTTGTTTTCCCAGAACCACTAGGGTTATTAAGATAAACCGTTTTATGCCGGGATACAGGATAATTCAATGATGATGCTAATGACAGTTGCGACAACTTTCCATTTTTGTATTACTGAGGAAGACGTTTATAATCTGCCGACTGAGAATAATGACATATTACTTCATTGTTAACTAGCCAGAGCCCCCATGTAGTTTTTATACCCTTATTAGAAGTTCATCTCACAGGCCTATGTTTGACTTGCTGATCTAAAATTAATCTGTGGCGACTAACAGTATTCTTAGTAAATCGATTAATTATCGATAACAGTTTTATTGGTGGGTAATACACCTTTAAGCAAGTATAAAAGCAAGTTCTGCTTCTTCGTTGTTTACTCTTAAACAGCAGTGCTTATTGTCAAATGAGGCTCCATGTGTAAATTTACCAAAATCTTTTGCAACCAGACCTCGTATTGCGGTACATCAAAAATTGTTGCTTCACTCACAGTAAGCGATATAAATATCTTCGTGTTTCGCATATATATCAATAGCGTCATTGCAGACTAAACCCTGGTTGTTTTTTTTTTTACTTAATTGTCCATGAGATTGATCTCCGGATTTGGTTTCTTAAAATGGCGATCAAACCTAGCATGATTGCCAGATGAACATTATCAGCAAATTAGAATGATTCAATATTGGCAGTTCCTGATCAAAAGCCGGTAGTAGACAACTTATCTCAGCTCGAATCATTTCATGTGTTGGATACACAAATCTCTCAAAATAAGGCACATTCCAAGAAAGTTTCCGGGATAACATGCAGCCATGTTAATCAACATGACGTCCTTGGAATCATATTTAGAATTCCAGAGACCTCCATGTCCATATCCAACACACGAGCATTGAACATCTTTAAAAAAAAGTCTTTGTGGATTTTATCGGCATGATTTTTTTTTCTGCCGGCAAAAGTAAACAACGACAGATAACATTGTAATTCATTCACTAGATTTTTATCCTGTCTGTATTTGAGTGCAACCCACGTCATTTGCTCATGAAGAGATTTCGTATGAGAAAGTTCACCAGAAAGTAAAGCAAATTAATCAAATTCATGGCTCCCTCTGCGAGACCTGACGACATTCGTCATCTGATTTATTCTGAAACAGCCAGACCGACACTGGATCTTCTTTGCTGATAGTAATTTCTTCAAAATTATTTAATAGTAAAATATATTTAAAAAATTCTGAGTAGAAATTTTGTTATTTTCGTGGTCTATGCATGAACTATTGGAATGCCTTTCGTTTCAGACTTGGGGGTGGGTGTGCTCACTGTTTATTGTCCTTACTTCTATCGAGAATTTAAACTTTCTATTCTAACTCAGATTTTATTATACCTGCATTCCCTCTGGCACCTTTGTTTATTGTTTGTCTCAAAGATCTGTTTCATCCTAATGAGTTCAAGAAATGTGTGATTCATTGGGCAACTCAATTTAGAATAACACAATCGTTGGTCCTGCTTGCAGTCGCTATCTATCATAGACCATTAATATTAAGTTCATTTAACAGATAAATCGCATAAACAACGTCTTTCACAGGATATGATATTTCATAATATGGCTTGTCGATACCAATCGTCGCCACTGGTCTAGAACTTTTACCTAACGTGACAACATGCTGGCGTTGTTGTGATTTCCGAACACGGTCACATTTATCACGGTGTCTATATATATATATATATATATATATATATATATATATATATATATATATATATATATATATATATATATATATATATATATATATATATATATATATATATAATATCGTTGTTTTTATTACGTCTTTGAAACTTTCTGCGTAGACCCGTAAACATGCTTTCGTGGACGTCATACTCAACTCGCAACGTGGCTAATTCGTTATCAATCATAACGTTGCTGTTGTCCACGTATTTGTACGGTACGGCGTCATCATGGGACGCTGATTCGCTCAGAAGAACAATTTTATTTCAGTTGGTATTGAGTTTACCAGTCATTGTTGAGCAACACATTTATTATCTCGTTTTTTTATCGTTGCGAGTTTTATGTTTCTTTAAATACCTAAAACTCGACGGACAATATCAATCAATCTAATTTTGCTTGTCTGCCATTATAATCTCAGATGTTTAAAATGGAGGACTCTTATGCTGCGGGATGTCTATTCTATCCTCTGATATATATATATATATATATATATATATATATATATATATATATATATATATATATATATATATATATATATATATATATATATATATATATATATATATGTTCGACTTTATGCAGTGGCGATGATGACCTTGACATAGCATTAAGTCCAGCAAGTACTTCAGGACTGTATATAGGTGGACCTGTTTATAACCGTGTTTGCAATGTAGAATATCAGATCGGGATGGTATAAGCGGTATCCTTTGATTTTTTTTAGTGATATCAGTCCATACGAATTAAACGTGTTTCGAACCCGGCAGTCATACCAAAGACTTTTAGAGATGGTACTAACAGCTGTCTTACTAGACCCTCTTCAGTAAGAGGTTCGTGTTGTTAGGGCTTATCAGCCTGGTGTCAGGATAATGTGACTGGGTGGGACTTCATGCTACATGCCTGCGGTATAATTCCCCATTGCTAGACATCATTATAAACTGCCACACTGCAGACGTCATAGCGATGTGACCGAAAAATTGTTAAAGCTTACTTAAAAATTCAAATCATTCACACACACACACACACACGCGCGCATACAGACACGCACAGACAAGCAAACAACAGGGAGAGAACTTTCATTGAGATTAACTATACCAGTTTCAATGCGATTTGGCTGTTATTGGGTTTTGGTGTTATTGATCACGCTTGAAAACCCCTCCTTTTGAAGCTTGATTAAGAGCAACATCAAGTAAATCAGACTTGGACATGGGAAGCTTGCTTAGCGAAAAGTTCTTGGTAGTCTTAAACCCTGACCGTACTTCTACTGGATTGTTCCTGCCAGTCGTATACCCCGTCCCTTTTTTATGTTAATCTGAGGTCCCCATACGTTGCCCCCTCGCGTTTTATTGCCATACCGTCAGCATTTCCAACGGCACCCAGTTCGGATGCCTTTGCATCTACCTGAGCTTCAGTGGCAAGCAATACTGGTATATCTGCAAGATGTTTAAATATACCACTAGTCTTGCTGTATTATTAATGGCACCCACATAAAGATTAAGTCTAATACGTGTCTTTGAGTTCCTTACACCACTGAAGTGCCTGAGCTGACAATCTGTCAGTGATAATTAATTTGGTACTTGCAACGCTATTTCAGTAATATTTTTTTCCAGAGTTCTTTTCAATGTTGATTTTAGCTTTTTTAATCTGACCAGGAGTCAGAGTAATATTGACGTGCTGATATGACATTTATACCACATTGTGTAAGATATAATTGCGGAACGATTTTAATCAAATTAAATGTTTTTAAAAGGTGCATTAATGAACATCATTCATCCATCAACACCGTCAAACTGCTTTGTTTTATCTGATAATATCACACAGATGGCTCTATCGACTAGCTGAAAAACCCTGATTGAAATTTTCATTCATCGATGCATCTCAATCGGTGTTCTTTCTTATGTTATGGTTCTCGGGGTGATCAGTGGTATCTTTGTTGAACATGATTCCTGGATCAGCCAACCATTAATAATCACCAGAATATCTTGCCATTCCCAGCATCGTCATGGCAACGTCGACGTTTTAAAGACATGATTTAATCTTCAATACATTAATCGTGGGTGTTAAACAACGCCATAATATCGCTGTGAACAAAACCAATTCTAAATCCAATTCCATATCATGTATCATCTGCTTTTAAAGTTTCTCTTCGATCTCACTGAATCCAACAGCGGGCATGAAATATCGGCTTTTATCCTGAACAAGTAGTTCCATTCTTCCACGTGAGTCAGGTACACGCGCATCATAAGAACAATACTGATAATCACGCACTGATTCATCCTTGAGGACTGTTGCGTCCATATCAAATGCTGGATCAGACACACACTTGAATATTTTATTCAATTTAATGCTGCCTAAAATGATTTGCCAAGGAACTCAATTAATGATCATCGGTGGATCAGTGACGATATCAAGTCAGAGCACTTCCTGCTAGCCGACTTTCTGTTATATATTTTTCTCTCGGCAGCTTGTGTTTTTGTCAGTGGCATGCCAGCTAATTCTTGCAGCCGTTGATTTATTATTTTACTGACACTTGCTGGCATCACTTCGGTGCTGGGCAGTTTTACTGACTGCGGATTTCTTCGCATTAATTGTGAGAGTCTGTTTTGGATCGCTGAGAATGCTTTAATAGCAGGATCACCAACCGTGCCAGTAACCTTATTACGAACTTTCCTTAACGTTTTGCAATCGGGATGACCTTTGGAGCTACCGTTCTGAATAGACCTTGAACAATATTGCCGAGTCCATCTCCATATATTGTTTTATGTGTTGATAACCGCGAATTTATCATCCTGGCCATTATATGTCCATATTGGACATTATCAGTGATCATATTATTTTATTATCACTGATCTAATCGCATACCTCATCGCTGTAGTAATCGTCGGTAATTTCGTCGATAAGTGTCTGATAAACGTTGATGTCCACGACACCACCTGTAAATAATCGCTGACAAATTGCCTATCCTTTCGGGGAAATTATTGCCGGCTGGTCTTCCGCCAATCAGAAATTTTAATCAATCAACATCAGCAAGGATATTATTGGGGTAAAGTTTATCATTTAGATTGCTAAGGCCACTTCCACGAGTGGCAATACCACTTCTAGTTGATTCGTCATGTGGTACTTTAACAGAACTTCTTCCTTTTCCTTCCTTGTTTCAGATTTGGTACATACGCCTGGTTTTCTTCTTTCATTTTTTGCTTTTTCCAGTTGACGCTTCATTTCTTCATATTGTCGTCTCATTTTGTCTTGATTGTTTTATATTCTCATGTACTGCTGGGCCAAAGAGTTTAAAATCTTCATCATGATTTCTGACTTGCGGAATATTAAAAGGCAAAATGTTGCTCATATATACGCCAATCAGCACGGATATTATGCTTTTAACATATTCAGGTTTCACATATTCTTTCTTTTCATGCAACCTGAACGCAACAATTTTAAGTACTTTTTCATTCAATACCTTACTCGGTAAATTTATCCATTATATCAATTTTAACTTTTGGTGGTAGCACTGGTTGAACTTCAGGTTGTGTTTGAGTAGTGTTCAAGCGGGTCGAAGACGACCACCATCATCAGCAGGTAATGTCTCAAGAGCTTTTATGTTGCCGCAGTTGCTGTAACAAATATTTTGGCTTTATTAACTGTTATGTAATTTTTGTAAATTCCACTAGAGCTTCCTGACATTCTAACGGCTGTTTGGCAGAATCAACGACAGTTCTTAATTGTGTCTAGTCGTTGTCGAGCTAGTTTAGCTGAGCGAGAGTCCATAGTTAATACAGAGTCACTCATTGATATGGAAATTAAAACGTTTTAACGATATCTTCTGTCACTGCCACGGATGCTTTTTTCCCCAGTCAGAAGGTTCCTTGTCCATTACCGTCAAAACATCGATTCACCCAGTTTTTGTGTGGCATTTTCGCAAGCGCTTTTGCAACCTTATAGCAAAGTGTTCTGCGCCCACCCACCCAAACTCTCTTTTGTTATAAGCTTTATTATCGAATGCATACATACATACATACATACATACATACATACATACATACATACATACATACATACATACATACATACATACATACATACATACATACATACATACATACATACATACATACATACATACATACATACATACATACATACATACATACACACACACACACACACACACACATACATACATACATACATACATACATACATACATACATACATACATACATACATACATACATACATACATACATACATACATACATACATACATACATACATACATACATACATACATACATACATACATACATACATACATATGGTGGAAAATTGCACACTAATGCATGCTTCAAATAATTATACTATAAGTAAACAGTTCACTTAAAATAAATTAAAATAGAAGAATTATGAGTCACTCAGAAACATCAGTTCACAATTGTAAATTCATTTACTAGCAATCTTTTCACAATGAGTCTTTCTTGTAGGACGAAGCTTTATCTAGTCGAGAAAGGAGCGTATATTCTAATGATTTTGGAGACCACAAGGCAAAGAGAGCCGCTAGTATATTCTCAGACATTCTAAAGGCACAGGTAGTCCGATTTTATTAATTTCGATACAACGGTTATTGCATCCAGGCTTTTTTTTACGTGTTCTCTTCTTGACCTGAGTTGAACACGCAGTCTTTATCCTTGAAACAGTCACCAAGTTATCAGTCCTAATTTGTGATACTCAATAAATCATGCAACAAAATACTTTGCTTAACATATTATATAAATCGACAGCTTGCATCCGTTTTAATAACTGTATAACTCCAGATGTCAAGGACTTGTTTCTTTGTCAAAGTGAACACGTGAACACGTATCTTTTTATGCGTCTAATATGGTAATTGTTCGTACGGAATGAAGCAACAAATCAGTGAATTACATCAAAATATGAAGAATGTAACATGTTATAAATTTGTCATACTGTCATTATGTATCCCAACCAATCATTTCGTTTGCCCATTTGAAGACATGATCTGCTCTATGTTTATATTTTTAGGTTTTTATTTTTTATGACACATACAGTAATGTCGTTATTACCAAACCATGCAACACCACAACACCGATTGTGAGATAACTTTCCCTCACAAGAGTTTCCAGGGTTAATTCTGACAAATTCTATGTTGCAGCAATTGGAGAATTTCAGTTTGGGATGAATTATAACAACCCACGAAATTGAATTTTCGTCACCAACAGGAAGCATTTTTCTAGGGTGAAGTCCTGGAATATTGTACATGACTTAAAAAAAACTCGCATTTTACTTTTTGCATTACCGTATAGCTCTAATCAAACTTCAAACTGCATAGACCCATCTCAGCAATATCATAAGATTTGAATCAATATACTTCATTAGAGTATATAGAAGAACAAGCAGCATAGACCTTGATCTGCAGGCGACGGCAAGTCATTGTCGACGTTATTGGCATTTGACTGCGTCATAAGTGATAGTAGGTGCAGTATACAGACTGCATCTCTTTTTAATATTTCTATAAGATGGACTAAGTACGGTATCCAGTAACTTGACGAGGTATAGCTGTCTGAAGTGGATCGTTCAAACAAAATGTTGGAAATGACGTTCTATCCTCACAAAATATGAAGAAAGTAAAGGGTATATATATATATATATATATATATATATATATATATATATATATATATATATATATATATATATATATATATATATATATATATATATATATATATATATATATATATATATATATATATAGGTAGTATAGGGAAATGAAGATTTAGCCCACTTTTTTTTTTACCCTCCAAACAAGTATAAATTAAATGAGGGTTTTAGCTCACTTTTTTTTACCCTCCAAACAAGTATAAATTATAGTCCTAAATTATCCCCCACCCCTTTTTCCAAAATAGGAAAATGAGGGTTTTGGCCCACCCACCCCTCCCACACCTCCTCCCCCACCCCCGCCACACCCTCATTTCCCTATACTACTACTATGTAGACAGATATTTTGTAACCAGACAAAACAACAGATGTTGGAATGCGATAAACTCTGTCAACAGAAGTGACGAATTTGTTAGAACAGCGCATGCGTGGAATACGATTATTCTAAAGACAGCAAATAGGTTTTACCACAAATTTTTTATCAGATAACAGGATGAAAATTAAACTGTGCATTAGAACGTTTCAGTTAACAAGGCGGAAATTAAACTAGCATTAGAATGAAAATGATATTATTTTAGTTATATTATATCTTAAGTTTAGATAAAATTTTATGTTACTCATATTTTTTGCGATATTTTTTTTTCATACTTGCTAACCCTCATTGGTAGAATATCTGTTAACATATTGTCAATAATACGAAATTCACGTAATAAATCATCCATATTATATTTAACTACTCGTAGGTAAGACCGGATCTGATCAAGTAGTTTCTTGTAAGTTTTAATTGATGTTAAGCAACCGTGCTTCTTTATCAAAAGTCTTGGTTCTACTTTTTTACACGCCGCTGTAAGTGAAACACCAATAGCGGATATGATTAACAAAAAAGGATTTAATGATACCCCACTTGAAATTATACCAGAACTGGTCATTAACAAGGGTAGATAAGATATTACTCGAAGGATCTTGTTGTAGTATTTGTAACATTTTTTCACGCACCAAAGTTTTTTATGATAATATTTATAGTATTGTATTAATGCGTCTACATCTTGTTTTGGAATATCTTTTGAAATATGAATGAAATCAACTATACTTCTTTTCATTATAATATTAGTTCACATAGTCCTATGTTTGGTTAATCCATAATAAGAGCTGGTTGTTCAGCTATAAATTCCAAACACCAGAGAAAAATTGCTAATTTTAAAGTTTTATCAACTGGTTCAAGTACAAATTCTTCTTCAGAATTTTTGTTTATTATTACAGATAATACTCCAGATGAGTCATCATTTGGATGACGAAATAGATATTTGGGAGATATTCTAAACTTTGCACTGCTAAGCACTGACAATCTATACACACCGGTAACTTCTGCAATATATTTGATAGAATTATATTTTGGTGTCCACCCAGTATAACCAGTATCAACAGTATACACAATATTTTTAATCTGTTTGTGAGGAATTTTAACCATACTCGTTTTCTCAACAATATTAGGAATTCCACTAATAATATCATTGAGTTTTGTGTTAATATCATTGAGTTTTGTGTTAATATTAAAGAGTGTAATGTTAACAATTGATGGATTTCCAAAAAAATCATCTTTAAGCGTGTTTATGTTTCTACGAAAATTTAAAAACTTTTTTACGTGACCGGTAAATTCATTTTTGAGCGCTGTTATTTCATTACTGATTGGAACGTCCTGATCATCGACATATTTCTTAGTTACAGCGTCTCTATCTGTAGTTGGATATCCAAGATCTGTAATCTTGTTCTGGTTCATAACAATATTCCCATTAAATAAATCACCAGCTTTTTTAACAAAATCATTTACTGACCTACCATAATCTTGTATCTTACCTTGATTGTTAAAAGTCATGATATTATCAGCAACCGCATTAGGAATTCGTACAAGTACATCTGGCAGTTTTACATCACTCGTTTTTAATCGTCCTTCTTTGTCCTGGAAAATGACGACTTCATCTGGTTCTACACTGGTAAGATTTAGTAAATTATTGTTCATTTTTGAGCTGATCAAGAGTTGCATATTTGGATAAGTCACCTTGGTAACCTTTTGTGGATAAATCTCCTGATAGTGTTCCAAATTTTGTATAGTAACTCATTATTTACTGTCTTAGATAAAATTATCAACACTAGTTTAATATTATACAAAATGGCAAAATCGTCGATATTAAACTTTGATACAGAGAAGCTGGTGAAACACAAACATAACAAAGAACTTCCTGATTGTCATTATCTTATTGTTGGGCGAATTGGATCAGGAAAAACAAACTTGCTTATGAACTTGCTTCTTGGTGATAATGTTAACTACGATAGAGTCTATATTTACACAATCAATCCACAGCAAGATAAGTATGAGTTATTAAGCGATTATAATGACAAACTTCGTGATGAACTTAAGGCTGGTGAAGATTGTTTTATAATTAGGCAGCCAGAAGACCTTATTCCAGTTAATCAACTTGATGCAGATGAACAAAAGATAGTAGTTTTTGACGATATTCCGCTAAATAACATGGAGATGAACAAAATAAGATCGTATTTCTCACTGTCACGTAACAAACAATGTAATTCTGTTTATCTCGCTCAAGGATTTTATAATGTTGACAGATTTATTCGGCGAAATACGGGTTGTTTTATATTATTTCCAGGACTGGACAATGTTGACGTTAGAAATATTGCAAGCGAACAATGCGGTGACGTGACAAAAGATAAGTTTATTGAACTTTACCGTCATGCTACAAAACATAAATACAACTTTTTCTTATTTGATAAACTTACAAATGATCCAACTAAAATGTTTTGCTGTTGTATTGACACTTACTTACAGTAAGGGTTTCAATTTTATAAAATTTGTAATAATAATAATAATGGACAAACGAGCAAGATACAGACAACACATAGAAGATCTAAAAAAACTTGCTCAATCTCAGACATCGCTTAAGCAAAAAGTACAACAAGCACGACGTGGGCAAGTAACCGCTACAGAAGCAACAGCTACAATTTTCAAGACGGTTACTGAAACACTATTAGGTAAACATCCTGAAACTAAACCACTGTCAGAAGAAGAACTTAAACAACTGCAGGAAAAATGCTTGGTTGGAATTGTTAAAGAACAACAGGAAGCACCTGCTGCAAAACTTTTTACTAGATCTAATGAAGAAAAAAGAAAACTAATTGAGGCATTTACAGCAAATATAGCTGATCCTGCGGCTAGACAAGCTGAAACAGATCGATTGATAAACAATCCGCTGGAACTTGAGCGAAGATTAGCAGAGGTAACAACGCAAGGAATAACAAACATTATAAAAAAATTTATCAGGAGATATAAAAGATATCAAAGAGGAGCAACAAAGAGTTGGTGAGCTTACTGTAAAGTTTATGGAAGTTGGAGATCAAAGATTTTATTTTACAAAAAGAGCAAATGATGAGATAAAAGGTATTGAATATGATGATTTTTTAAACAATGAAAATATAAGGGGTATTGATGATATAAGCAAGTGGACTGATGTAGAATATCAAACATTACTCTATAGATTAGATGTAATATTTAAAGACGGAGCTGCTGCTAAAGATGAATTAAACACGGTTACAGAGATTGATAATATGATTCCACTTTATGAAAGAATGAGAAACGGTGTTATTGCTCTCACGTTAAAAAAAAATAGCAGAAAATGGTAGATTAAAACCTTTTGGTAAAGGGTGGAGTTTTAAAAGGAAATTTTTTACTTTTGATAAAAGTCGTGTAGAGAAAAGTAGAGAAGTAAGAACAGGAACTGGTGTAAAGGTATTTACATCAACTACTGAAATGATAGGTAGATTAATGTTATTAATATCATCAAAGGAAGCTGGGAATGTTAGTGTTGAACTTGATAATGAAATCATTGACATACTTGATCATCTAAGATCGAGTGAATTATTAACATCTGACGAATATGAAACATTACACCGCGACTTAATCGCGGCGATTTAATTTTGTAAAATGATATAATATTAAAGGAATGCAAACAACATTATTACTAAACTCTAGTGAGTCTGCGATAGATAGCGCAAATTTTTCAGTAAATTATTTTCCACCTATCCAACTAGATCCTACAAAACAATATGAAATTGGATTAATTTCTTGTACTTGCTGGAATGCTATACCTAACGTGAAAAATGATGTTAACGATGAAATGTATTTTACTATGATTACAACATCTCCAATATCTACAACAAAAAAATAAAACTTCCGCAAGGAGCTTATAATATTACTGATCTAAACAAGACAATCAAAGAGCTCATCACAAAAGATGACGGTGTGCCTGATAATTTTGAATTGGCAGCAAATTTTAACACATTGCGAACTAGGATAACTTTGAAAAATATAGTAATCAGTCTTGAACCAAGAGAAAGAAGTATTGCACAACTGTTAGGATTTACTGAAAAAACTTACACTGCACTTGATCAGCCTATTACATATGACTGTGAACTACCAGTAAATATAACAGAAGTAAATACAATATTAGTAAATTGCTCTATTGCTTCTGGCTCTTATACATCAAAAGGCAGCAAAGGTCAAACGATTTACAGTTTCTCACCTGAAGTTCCGCCAGGTTCTCTCATGCAAATATCTCCACGAGATATTATCTATTATCCTTTAAATGTTGAAAATCAAATATCAAGTATAATAATGCAGTTGACAGATCAGTCAGGAAAACAGTTGGAATTGAATAATGAAGTTGTAACTTAATATTTACATCTACGCGAGCAAAAGTAAAAATTATGCAACATCAAATATAATGAAACAAAGAAAAAAAGTTTATCGAAGAAAAATAGTAGGAGGATTTTTTGGAAATATTTTTACTAAAGTTATTGAAAATATTCCGGGTATAGCACGTAAAGTTGCACCAATTGCTATTGACGCTGGTAAAGCTTTTGCAACTGGGGCTGCATCTGCCGATGAGACTGCGGTGGGACAAAAATAGCTGATAAAATAAAAGGTGATCCACCGACTGCACCTGAAATAAAACAAGCTATCTCAGAAATCGCTCCAACAAAAGAAACTCAAAAAGCTATGATAACAACAACAAAAAAATTATTATCACCAAAGGGTGAGCAGATCATACAAAAATTAATATCTAAAGTAACAGTGCCGCAATAAAATTTTATATAATCTAATAAAATAAAATGTCTGTTAAAAATTATCTCGAGTTATCAGAAACTTATGACATCGACAACGATGTGACAGAATTCGAGTTTGTTGAGTATCTTGATGAAAATTCTAACGAACCAAATAAAGCTGGTATTAGAACCTTTAACACCAGAGACGAAGATGTATTTCTACTGCCACATAAGGCTATGTTAGAAGTTCGTTGTCAGATTATGAGAGTAGCCAATCCACCTGCTGCAATTGCAGTTGGAGCAGAAGTAGCTCTTATAAATAACGGCTGGTGTTTATTCAAAAATGCTAGATATCAACTGGCGAATCAAACTATAGAAGATATTTCAAGTCATCTACAAGTTGCAAGTACAATTTTAAATATTATTTCGTTTTCCGACGATTACTGAAGATCAACTGCACCTAACATGATGTGGTTTAAAGATACTGGACGGAGTATAGCTGAATCAACCGAATTTTTAAAGAGAGGCGCTATAGTACATGGAGCTGATGCTGATGCAAATGCTGTAATTGTGAGAAATTTTCTCATTGCTAATGCAGACGCGCTAGGTATTGCTGCACCAGGTGCAGCTGCTAATGCAGACGCTACAAGAGTTTCTCTTATAGCAACTTTTAATAATCTAAATATAACACCACCAGCTGCAGATGCAAACGGTACTGCGATGTTAAATTTACTTCTTAACACACTTGACGTGAGAAATCCACGCTATAACGATGGTTTTGCTAGGCGAAGAAAACTTGCAGCAGGATCACGTCAAATTACAATGATGCTTCCACTAAGTATGATTTTCGGCTTTTGTCGCGATCATGATAAAGTATTTCGCGGAGTAAAACATACTCTTATTTTAGATCGAGCAGACCAAAACGATTGCTTGTTTAGATCTGGAGGGGTTGATGTACAGTTTATCATAAACAAACTTGCTTTGTGGATGCCACGTATAACACCATCAATCACTAAAATGTCAGAACTAAATAGCATGCTTGATAAGCATACAAACAGAATTTATTTTAAGCAGCATAAGATATATCAGACAGCAGTTCCAAATACTACTGACTACACATGGAGGGTCACAACAACATCAAGCGAACAACTGCCGAGAAATATCTTTGTCGTATTTCAACAGCAAGCCCGACGAGGTAACCAACAACAAAATAATGCAATATTTGATCACTCTGATGTCAGACGAATATACGCTAGATTAAATTCAAAGCAATATCCAGAACGAGCTATCGAGTGCAATTTTGCTGATGACGTTAATAAAAATATTTCTCGACCGTACATGTACCTGCTTGACGCAATACAAAAATATCAAGATGTTGAAGATGGAACTCAAATATCAGCAGAGGAATTTCGTACCCTTTATCCTATATTTCATTTTGATGTTAGTAAACATAACGAGCGAATTGTAGACAGCACAGCGGATATTGAAATTGCCTGGACACTTGGGGCGGTTCCAGTAGCGCCGTTGTACGTATACGCATTAGTGATTATTGATAGATTTATCACAGTAGATTCTATTGGAGGTAAAATGACAGTTCAAGTTTAATCTGCAGTTGTTATATAAAATGACAAAAAATATTGTAAAAGAAGTATATTTGACTGATGGTCAGGTTAAAAAATTAGTAGCTGTTATTGCAAAGCGAGAACAGGTATCATTAAAAATCAATCCTAATATTTCTGATGGTGTTTTAACAAAATTAATGCTAACAAAAAATCAAGTAAAAAAGTATGATCGTAAAAAAACTTTTGTTTTAAATTTGAGTGCTGCACAAATGACAGCGATGGCAAACGACATTATCGTTAAAGGTGGTTTTCTTGATCCAGCATTATCAGTATTAACTAGTACAATAATACCTAAAATTTTACCAGTCTTAGGCACATTAGGACTAGAAGCAGCGTCTGGAGCAATATCTGGCGCAACGAAGAAAGCAGTCGAAGGTAATGGTATCATTCGTGGAAGTGGAATAAAAAATGTAAATTTTATGTAAATGATATATTATAATGCCACAAAAGAAAAAGAAATCGCCAACAACAAAAAAAAAAAGAAAACAACAAAAACAAAATCGCCAACACCAAAATGCAAATGCATATGCAATCAACTAAAACAAGGAGGAATTATTCCGTTCGCTCCACTTTTGGAGGGACTAGCGGGAAGTCTGCTGCCAGATCTGTTAGGAATCGGACGTGGTCTAACATTACCGGGAACTCGACCACCCCGTTGAGTAATTTTGATATCATTGATAAGTTAAAAGCTGTTCCTGGATTTCACGGAGTTTATTCTAAAGATGAACTCGCAGCAATAAAATCACCATCAGCTGTAAGTTCGTGTGTTATTAATATACAAGATTTTAATGACGGATCCGGCACGCATTGGGTAGCAGTTTTCAATAATAATTATTTCGACTCGTTTGGACTTCCTCCAAGCGATGTAATAAAAAAGTATATGAAAAAAAAATTTAAAAAGATATATTATTCATCAAATCAACTCCAACCTGTTGGAACGTCTGCTTGCGGATATTATTGTATTATGTTTATCCAACAGATGAGCAGAAATCTTAATTTTTTTAAAATTTATTTTACAGTTTGACAAGCATCCTTCTCGCGCTAATGATGAGATCGCAATAAATTTTATCAACTTAAAAATATAATAATGTCAACATACTGTCTCAAGTGTAGAACTAAAACAGAAAATATTAATGAAACAACAGAAAAAAAAACAAAAAACATGATAATATTAAAAAGTTTTTGTGCAGTCTGCGGAAAAAGAAAAAATATGTTTTTAAAGAAAGTGTCCCAAGCGACAGTATCCTCAGAGATGTCGCTAGGATCTGGTTATCCTGATATTATTTTATTCGACGACTAAAAATATAGAATGATATGCAACTGTGATTCTGACAGAGATTTGTGTCTTGAGCAAAATAAAATTGTCGCCTACTGTCAATGTTGTAACAACAGAGAAATAATAGGGTCAGGTATAGATATACATAAAATTATTGGAAAATTACCAAAACCAAAAGGCGGTTGGACATTGCCAGGTCATCGGTATACAGGACCTTACAATCCGCTAGATCAACAAATAGATGAAAACGACAATCCATTGCCAGGTCAAGAGCCTTATAATCAAGTGGATGCAATAGCGATGCGTCATGATATCTGTTATCGTGATCATGAAAACTCGAAAGCAGATTGTGATAAAGTAATGTTAGACGAATTACGTGATATGGAGCCAACAAATCTACGAGAACGCTTTGATAGAAGATTTGTTCAGGGAATGATAGGAGCAAAATATAAACTCGGACTCGGAAAAAGTATACGATGATCTTGCAGTCGAGCTGCACAGACCCAAAAAATGTTCCCACGACGTAAAGTTGTCGCTAATGGTGTAGATGATATCTGGGCAATAGATTTGGTGGATGTATCCAATCTAGCTCAGTTTAACGTTGGCGCTGATGGTGCTCCAAAAAGGTATTTGTTTAATGTTATAGATGTTTTTAGCAAATACGCTTTCAGTGTACCTATTTCGGATAAGACAGGAACTTCAATGACTGATGCGCTAAGACAAATAATAACGAGTACAGAAAGAAAATCGAATAAAATCTGGACTGATCACCGATCCGAGTTCTTTAACAAAAAGTTTGAACAATTTCTAGAACAAAATAATATAAAAAGGTATGTTACAGGAAACGAAGGTAAAAGCGTTGTTGTTGAGAGATTTAATCGCACGCTGAACGAGAAATTACACAAACATATGACAGCTAAAAACACCAACAGGTACATCGATGACCTTTCTCAAATTGTAGGTGAATATAATAACACAAAACATCGACCCATCAAAATGACACCTAAAAAAGCTATTAAAAATCCAATATTAGCAAATGAAAACATGTACCGCAGACATAAATTTAAGGTTGGTGATAAAGTTAGAATTTCTTTGATGAAAAAGGTATTTGCAAAAGGATTTACTCCGAACTGGAGTGAAGAAGTTTTTGTAGTTGATAAGGTACTTTTCACAATACCTGTAACGTACGTTTTAAAAGATCTGGCAGGGGAACCGATCGCAGGTAGTTTTTATGAACAAGAACTACAGAAAACTGAGCAGGATGTTTTTGTTATCGAGAAAGTAATTAAGAAAAAAGGAAATCAAAGTTTAGTCAAACGGCGTGGGTATAGCGATAAATTTAACAGTTGGATCCCAACTAAGCAGATTATGATATAATGTTATTATAAATTTTCTCATACGTTTGTTTGACAGATTTACATTTTACTGGTTTACATAACGATATTAGATACTGCTTACGATCGTCAGAGATCGTCATTAGATTAAAAATCTTGACAAATATGAAATCGAATTTGATATTTTTCTGTCGGCCTGGAATTCTGATGTTTAAGAAAGGTTTGATTAACTGCCAAAACAGTTGTTGTTCGGCAACGGTAAAATTAAATTTCATTATTTTTTTTTGCAATGTGATACTTGACATTATATCGTTTAGTTGTTGGTCTGCTGTAATTTGATCTGTCAGCAACAGTGACTATTTCACCATCATCATCAGATTCGCTGTTATATAAAATATCATCTTCATTATAACCAATAGATTTGTCTATGAAATCTTTGAAAAATGTGACCTCATCATTGACGACCTTATCGCTGGCGACTTTGTTGCTAGTATCTTGTTTGTAGAGTTCAGCGAGTCGTTTCATCAAGTCCATTATTATAATATATTTTTATCTAAATTATTGTTATAAGATGACTGATGAGATAAAATATCACCAAAAAGTTAATATATTTAATTACAACGAACTAACCGAAGCGGTAAGAAAATGTTTGTTGGATTATAGTGTTGACGTTATTGTAATGCAAGGTGATTCTCATAAAATATTGCTAACAGAAGCACAAAAGAAATTAATGAAAGTGCAGTAACAACGTTAAAATTTGATTATGATGATATCATAGCATTTGCTCATCATTGCTTGACTAAAACCGAGCTATCAAATATCATATCTAAAACCAATCCTAGCATCGTATTCTCTTCAAAAAGCTGATTTTGTTGCTCCATCAGCTACAAATTTTACTGCTCTGGAATTTATCGTATAATGCTTTACCGCAGCTGTAATCGATTTGAATTCGATCTCCTCATCCGTTTCAAAGTTTTTTGAAAAAACAGGTTTTGCTGGACATCTAAAAATAATACCACCACCTCGTCCTTTTCTCACATTTTCCTGTTGCGTCACTAGCTCCAGATTTCTCAATCGATTATCAGTTTTTACGTTATTAATATGATTAATAACCAGATCATTGGGTATAGATCCGTTGAACACCTCGTAAACAAACCTATGACCAGTATAACAAACTTGATCTGTCGATATTCCTCTAACAGTTACCCTGATATATCCCATATTGTTCATAGTACCAAGAACTTTTTTAGTTTTTCTGTTTCTAGTAATAACGCAATCGTTAGCCTCGTATATATCAAAGACCGGATGCGGCTGAAACTCATCTTGTAAGGATAAGTTTTCAATGTTATCATCAGTGACTTTATCGTTCACGTGATATACACGCTGTCCCTCTAGAATATCATCGCAAAACAACGTGTAAATAAAATCTTTTCTAAACATTGCAATCCTCTCGGCATTATCTCCCTTTACACTAATCGTATAACCCGCTGACGTTAATTTGCCAACAGATATTCTAGTTTTGATGTTAATAACTGAACCTAATGTATTTCCAGCGTATAAGTTGTATTTTGGGTGAACATGATAAATCTCTTGCTCACGTGCGCTTGTCAGATTTACTGTCATTATATTATAGGCGATTTTTTTTATCTTTAATTGATTTTTAGCGCATGGGCAGTGTGAGGTAAAGTTATACTTTGAGTGAATTTGATATGCTTCTTGCTCACATGTGTTTATTAGATTTGCTGTCATTATATTATAGGAGATATTTTATCTTTAATTGATTTTTAGCGCATGCGCAGTGTGAGAAAATTATCAATTAGATATTACATTATAGTATAATAATGTTAAAATTGCGTGATATAGCTAAGAGAAGCCTTATGGGAGAACGTGATAAAATAGCGACTGCTTTTGCAGGTTTTGATAATAGTTATCAGTTTGATAATCAAATTGTTTTAGTAAATTTTAATGCAGCAAATCTTTACCACCTACTACAGACAACTGTAAAACGTGAGCTCGAAAAACACAAAAGTATCAGATTATTTGTGCAATATCATGTTATATTTTCAAAGTTAGTTATAACGGAAGAATTAACTAACATGGAAATTGCAGAACCTTATATGAACGCAAAATCAAGACGTGTTTTGCTTGGGATTGATCTCTTATCACTATCTGATGAAATACACCAAGAAATCTGGAAAAAAATAGAGCAATTCACTCAATTAGGTTCGGGTTGGAAGTTTGAAATGATCAAAGAAATATTGTTTCACACGATGAAATATAACGCATTACGAGGTAGTTCATACATCGACCTGCCACCAAAAATTAAAAGTAAAAGATGTTGTATAAACATCAAAAACGTAGATAAGTGTTTCCAATAGGCTGTTCTTTCCGCACCATTTCCAGCAGAAAAACACGCTGATCGCGTTGAAAAATATATCAGTCACGTGTCTAGATTAAATTTTAAAGATATTAACTTTCCTGTGGCAGAAAATCAAATACCAAAATTTGAAAAGCAAAATAATGTTTCAATTAACGTTTTCGGACTAGATGAAAAAGAGGATGTATACCCGAGATATATTTCAGAAAAAGCTTCACAATCGACTATAAATTTACTGTTTTACAAAAATCATTACGTTTGGATTAAAAACTTTAACGGACTAGTTGGTAAACAGTACAATAAAAATAGGAACAAAAAGTTCTTTTGTTACCGCTGCTTGCATGGTTGTACTAACAATGAAATATTACAAAAGCATTTGCAGTACTGTAGTGATGTGCAAAGAATAACAATGCCATCTAAAAAATTCCTTTCGTTATATACGCTGATTTTGAGTGTTTACTTCAACCTGTACTTGGCGTAGAAAATAATCCTAATCAATCGAGTACAAGAAAAGTTCAAAATCATGTTCCGTGTGGAGTAGCGTATAAGGTAGCTTGTTGTACTGATTCTAGATTATCTAAACAAATTAAATTATATCGTGGTAAAAATCCAGATGTTTGGCTTCTCAAGCAGTTGTTTAACGAAGTTGATAATATATTTACTCGTTTGAAAAATGTAACGCCAATGTTAAAATTAACACCTTAACAAGAATCCGATCACGAGCAAGCAGAAATTTGTCATATTTGTGAAAAAGCTTTTGATACTGACAACAAAAAATTACATGACCATTGTCATTTGACTCTACAGTATCGTGGAGCGGCTCATAATCAGTGTAATTTAAAATTTCATGCTCCAGATTTTATACCGGTTATTCTTCACAATTTTCGAGGATATGATAGCCATATTATAGTAGAAGCTTTTGGTGATCCTGATATAAAATCTCGTCTAAAACTCGATAACGTCATCAAATGCATCCCAAATAATTTTGAAAAGTACATGTCAGTTGCGCTAGGTAAATTGCGTTTTATTGACAGCCTGCAGTTTATGGCAGCCTCGTTAGATGAGTTAGTAAAAGGTTGTAGTAAATTTGATAACCTAAGAGACTGTTTTGGAGATAAATTTAATCTACTAGCTGAAAAAGGAGTTTTTTCCATACGAATACCTCGACGACTGGAGTAAATTTGATGAAACATCTTTACCTGGCAAAGATAAATTTTACTCACAACTTAAAAATGAAAATATAACTGATGATGAGTACAGGTATGCACAAGATATCTGGAAAGAGTTTGATTGTGAGAATTTTGGTGATTATCATGATTTGTATTTGAAAACTGACGTGTTATTATTAGCAGATGTTTTTGAAAGTTTTCGAGAAGTGAGTTATAATAATTATGGACTAGATCCTTGCTGGTATTATTCTGCCCCTGGGTTGTCATGGGATGCTCTGTTAAGTTTAGCAAGGTAAGGTTAGAATTACTGACTGACGTTGATATGTTCAATTTTATTGAAAAAGGTATCCGATGCGGTATTAGCGTGATAACAAAAAAGTATGCTGAAGCAAACAACAAATATTTGAAACAGTATAACCCTGACCTTCCTTCGAAGTATATAGTTTATCTAGATTGTAATAACTTGTACGAATATTCGATGGCAGAACCAATGCCTCTTGGTGGATTTCATTGGATCACGGCTGATCGATTGCTATCGGAGACAGAAAAAAGATACCCGAAGATGTTTCATATTTTCTTGAAATTGATCTTGAGTATCCAAATTCGCTACACAAATTGCATAACGATTACCCTTTCTGTGCTGAATTAATGGTCATAGATTATAGCTTGTTATCAAAAGAACAACAAGCGTTGCATCACCAAAGCAACATTCCATGGTCTAGAAACTAGTACCAAATTTGCTTCATAAACGGAATTATGTTTTGCATTACAAAGTTTTAAAACAAGCAGTCGATGCTGGTCTTGTGTTGAGAAAAGTTCATCGTGTGCTAAAATTTAATCAGTCGCCGTGGATGAGAGGTTATATTAACTCAAACACTTCAAAAAGGGCTGCAGCGAAAACAGAGTTTGAGAAAAACTTCTTTAAACTGATGAACAATTCCGTTTTTGGTAAGACGATGGAGAATATTAGGAAACGCCTAAGTATTGAAATAGTTAATGATGTCAATCGCAGAAACAAACTTGTGTCAGACGATGATTTTGTGAGCATGAAAATATTTAATGAAAATCTTGTTGCGATACAAAGAAGAAAAACAAATCTAAAACTAAACAAGCCGATCTATGTTGGAGCTGCAGTGTTAGATTTATCAAAGTGGCTGATGTACGATTCTCATTACACTTTTGTTAAAAATCAGTGGCCGGCTAGTAGATTATTGTTTACTGATACTGATTCGCTCGTATATGAAATCGAATGTGAGGACATCTATCAGGACATGTACAATAATCGACATCTGTTTGATCTTTCCGATTATCCACGTGACAGTAAATTTCATGACGACACAAATAAAAAGGTGATTGGTAAGTTTAAAGATGAAATGAACTCGAGCGCTATCAAATACTTTATCGGATTACGCAGCAAAATGTATGCCATATTGTTAGACAATAATAAAGTAACGAAAAAAGCCAAAGGTCTGCCTCGTAATTTTGTTTAAAAGTTTATGAAATTTGATGACTACAAGTACGCGCTTGATGGCGGTGTTAGTTTTATGAGAGCTATGGCAATTCGTATTAATCATCATAAACTCGAAACAGATGTCATTATCAAACGTGGATTGTATAATTTTGATGACAAACGCTATTGTAAAAATGCGGTAGATACATTTGCCCTTGGGTATTGTCATGATGATAGATCTATACTCGACATTATCTTTTCCAACTGAAATTTTATCTAAACTTATATAATAATGTTTGAAAATTTGACAATGACAAATAGCTACAATAGTAACATCAAATATCTAATGATGGACGGTAAACAATTGACAGTTGAATTTAATAATGAAACATCAGGTATATGTTTTAATGGAACACGTGACAAGTTAAAACTTTCGCTCATCAGATCTGATAACAGCGTGTATTTCAATTATCTCGAACAATTGTATCAAAAGTTGCTAGCGGAATTTAAAAACTTTCACAGCCCCATTAGCAAACAAAACTATACTAAACTCACAATTGATCTAGATCGGTCAAAGTTTTATTTTATCAACAAAAAATATCCTCTGAACAAACCAGAAATGAAAGATTTGTTTGAGTCCCATCGCTGTGTGAGCGGTAAAGTAAAATTTAGTATCTATAGTCGTGATAGTGAAGTATTTTTAATATCAACAGTTGAAACATTAATCATTGGTAATGAGATATAAAATAATATCATTTTCATTCTAATGCTAGTTTAATTTCCGCCTTGTTAACTGAAACGTTCTAATGTACAGTTTAATTTTCATCCTGTTATCTGATAAAAAATTTGTGGTAAAACCTATTTGCCGTCTTTAGAATAATCGTATTCCACACATGCGCTGTTCTAACAAATTCGTCACTTCTGTTGACAGAGCTTATCGCATTCAAACACCTGTTGTTTTGTCTGGTTACAAAATATCTGTCTACATAGTAGTAGTATAGGGAAATGAGGGTTTGGCGGGGGTGGGGGAGGAGGTGTGGGTGCGGGGTGGTGGGCCAAAACTATCATTTTCCTTATTTGGAAAAAGTGGTGGGGGATAATTTAGGACTATAATTTATACTTGTTTGGAGGGTAAAAAAATAAAGTGGGCTAAAACCCTCATTTCTCTATGAGGGGGTGGGGGATAATTTAGGACTATAATTTATACTTGTTTGGAGGGTAAAAAAAGTGAGCTAAAAACATCATTTAATTTATACTTGTTTGGAGGGTAAAAAAATAAAGTGGGCTGAAACCCTCATTTCCCTATACTACTATATATATAGTAGTATGTGTGTGTATCTATGTGTGTACGCTGTATCGATATACAAAAAGAAGGAGCAGAAAGGGTGAACCCTACAAGGCTTGTAGGCCTTATTTTATAAAAAAAGTTCCTACAAATGGCTAAAAAATAAAGTCAATAACGTTAAACCGAAGCATATAACCGAGACTATTTCTATACGGTTAAGAAAGGATAATAAATCGTTTGAGTTAGCTCTGTTTTGTTATCTCATTATTGATGTATTTTTTTTTCAAACTTTATGCTATTTCGTTTACTTGAAGGGGCATTTAATTTTTTGTCGTTCACCCTCTCTGCTGCTATACATGAAGTATCCAATATAAATAATATTATCGATAATGAGTATTGGAAAACCACATTCAAATAAATGTGCTCGAGATTAACTAAAGGCAATAAAAAAATATTTACCTGTTGGTGATTTTGTTAAGGAACAATTACAATGGCGTCAGAATTTTCAGGTTGAATTTGAAGAGGATGCAAAACAATTATTTAACCTATCACAGAAACTACTAAAGGTCTTCTTCCAACGTTGGAAAAAACCGCTGAAGCAACTGAAAAAATAGTAGAAAGAACGAAACAGACAAAAATTATTTTACGGAGACTTTCTAGTTGATAGAGCTGCTGCCCAACCATTGTAATAAATACCTGAAGGCGCTAAAGCAACAGCTCCTACACAAATGTGTTTCAATGAATAGTACTGCACTGGTAAATAAATGTAATGAAGATGTTGTTTAAACAATTAATAATGACATTAAAGATATGAAACTATTGGTTGAGTTTGCTTTGGATAGTTTTGCTCGAAGAGATAAATTAATGAAACCTGAACATGCTAAAGATATTAAAACCAGTGAATAATAGAGAACAATAATATATGGTATACATATGAATGTTAATCAAATTAAATCTGGTGACAAATAATGTCAGGATTATGTAATTGACATTGATAATTTAATCCAATCAACAAAAAAATGAAGCAAGACAAAACAGAAGGAAAAAAGACAAGAAAAAGAAAAAAGCAAACGAAGAAGAAGCAGCATACCCAAAATATACAAAAGGAACACAGCCTTCTCCTGAAAAAAAAATCAGAATGAAAACTAGATCCTCATTTGAACAATCATGATCATTATCAACATCATCAGATAAAGTAGCAAAAAGACGAGAAGGAGTTGGAAGTGCATTGAGAGATTAAAGAGAGAAAGAGGGAAAAATAAATACAATGATCATCATCAACTCCACGTGTAGAAACTCTACAATCATCATCATTGCCGATAATGTCTAGAAGAATAAGTGGGTTAGCAGGATTGGTTTAAATGGTGAATATGAAGGAGAGGTAGAGACAAGAAGCAGAAAAAGTTGCAAAGAAAGATGGACAGGGTCTTTCTTCTGGGATCGGCCTTACTCCATGTCCAAATAGCGTTCTCTCCGATGTTGAATGACTAGAAATCCTTGTTGGAGGAAAACGAGCTGGTAATAATTCCCCAGAAATAATTAGTAAATCAGCTGATATTTGTAAACGATTATTTACTGGTGGTATCATGGATATTAATCTCTATTGGTCTCTCATTAATGAAATCGCCGATGATTATTATAGCGACTGATAAAGTATTTAAATATAATGACTATGATAAAATAATCGTACATAATACTCAACGTAGACCAACCAAGGTCAGAGAAATAAATTCTAGATTACCAGTATACAAAACAACCTACGCAGATGGACTGAATGAGGTTGTTTAGGGGATATTTAGAAGGATAGCCCCAAAAGCAATACCGATTGCAAAGCAACCAAAAATGCAAGCTATTGAACTGTTCGTAATAATGGTATTAGAGCTTTTGGTGATGCAGCTAATAAAGCATTCTCAGCAATCAGAGATAGAATTGGAAGATTAATACGATGAAAGGAACCACAGCCATTAGTAAAATTACTAAGGAGTGAACCAATTCCTCCAAATGTAAGTAACAAAAATAAATCAGGTTGCTAATCAAAAACTAGCAGAGTTTAATGATGTACCACTATCAGAAAAAGAACAAAATATAACCGCAAGTTTGATATCAGGAAGTGGTCTTCGTTTTAGACGATACTAATTATAATGAATAGGTTTCAGCGCACACATGATCCCACATTTGACATGGTCGCACCAGTACTCAAGTATGAGTCTGTGCGTGATTATAAATAACATTCTTATGATGCACGAATTCCAGATCAGCGTGGAAGGATTGAAATAATATTCAAGATACTAGTAGGTATTTCTTACCCGCTGAAGCATCTGCATTTGCGCTATTGAAGCCGCGGCTGGAAGGCATTGAAGAAAGCAACCGGAAGGGGAATACGAACATCCAAAAAAAGGTAAGAGGTCTCAGATTACCTGGTACTCCATATTAATGGCACGGAAAGGGTCTAAGACTTCCGGGCACAGTTTACTGATATGAACTATGTTTAATTATGATTTACTGAACATGCATAATGATGGCAATAATGATTTTAGAACACCAGAATCTGATTTCGATTTTGCTGCGAACAAATACGTCGATGATAAGGAAATTTCAGTAACAACTTCTTTAACAACGATCAGCAATGAAATGACCACATTCAAAACTGATGTTACCAATCACATAGGTACGTTTTTAAATTTTCACAGAAACTTAAACCGAACCACAAATGAATTTTGGGAAATCCACCAACTGTTGATATAAACCTCGCTGCTATTAGCACACTACTCAACGATATTGTCAGTGGAATTCCGAATATCGTTCAAAACAGGAGTCTGATTAAAATCCTCACAAGCAGATAGAAATTGTGTATACAGTGGCTTCATGCTGTGCAATATGGTCACAGCAAAACAACACTATCAAACACATTGCAATGGTCACTGGTGTTTATAGATTGTATGTGTTTGCAGTGTAAAGATTCGCATATGTATATATGTCCATGGAGTCATTCGACTGATGATTTCTCTGGAACTGTGCTTATGTTGTTAAACAAAGATGTCGAATAAACTTTTTGCTGATAGCATATGATAAAAAATTAACCGCAGCGTTATGCTGGCTGTGTCTGGAATTCATGGCAGAAACACCACAATTGATTACTTAACGTCATAGTATAATGAATCAAATGACAGAGTCGTCTATCGACGTTCAGCGTCACAGATAAAATCAAGTATGTGAATGTCTGACCAAACTAAAAATTATCTTTGACGATTATACAGTAAAAGTAAAACATATCGCAGACGTATGGTTGTCATTGATATAGCTTTTTACTGAGTTTCTGCTATTATTGCTGGAGCCCAATTATTATTATCAACGTTAACAATGACATCGCTTGCAGTTATAACAATTATCGTCGAGCTAATGATTCCAGTGACAATTACCAAGGTAAAAATTGGAGAATTAAATAATAATAATAATAATAATAATAATAATAATAATAATAATAATAATAATAATAATAATAATAATAATAATAATAACAATAATAATAATGTGGGCGTCTGAACATTGTTTGGTGATTGAATAGAGAGAATTATTACAACAGATAGTGACTAATAGATCTCCGTCAAAAACTACTATGATTTCATTATGTTCGACCAATTCTCGATTTAGCGTTAACTTTCCAAACCGCAATTCCAGTAAAATAAATGGCATTAGCACAAGTATGGGCTTATTATAGCTGGCCTAATATTAGATTGAAACCATTTAGTGGAGTACAGCGAAATAATTCACAAGTATTTGTAAATAAGAATGAACCTGACGGAACTCCTGATTCGCAAGTAGTTAGTGTTCCAACTGATAGTTATCAAATAGAACAGTCAACAATAAATTCTAATGCAGGATTAAATCCATGACAGGAAAAGAATAAAAAATATAGCAATTACTTCTTACAAACCAACATTATTAGCGATGATTGAAATAAATTCTCCTGATTATGTTGTAGATATGTATCAAAGTTCGCTTAGATCGGTATTAGGATGGCCTGAAGTTGCACCGTTTATCAAGGTCCACCAGAACCACAATGATCAGACTTCATTACTGATTAAACTATTTATAAACCTTAAGGAATATCGAAAAGTAAAAGATGCTTATCCGTGGCAACGATAGTTTGATGATAATAGATTAAGGCTTAACATAGACAAGAATCATATTTTACAATAACAATTGATGGAAAGAAAGGTAGAATAATAGTACTTGATGTTGAAGAAATAAATTCATATTCTAATACAATTAAATCTTAGCATGAGCGTGTATTTAATAAAATAAAAATATTTCTTTTCAAACGTTAATATGTCTTACAACGATGATTTAAAAATTCAAATAATTGAAACAAAGCAACATTTAAATCAAGTAACTTCAGACCTAGATTTCATGAATAATATTATTGTTAACAAAGAAAAACATTTAATACTGGCAGCAGATAGACTCAAAAGAGCGTATATAGTTAATGAAGACGATCCAGTTCAGCGTGTTGAGCTAAATAATCTGTTTACAATAGTATTTCCTAAAAATTTCTTAATTGCAAGAGAGCAGCTGCCAAAATTTATAAATCCGGGATTTAACTCTAATGAGCTAAAGAAATCAGTTAATGATCTTATTGATAAACACTTAAAAGGAATGTGTGATTAATGGAGTAAATTAACACCGCCACCAACTATTCTTAAAAAAAATAATGACCCATATAGTGGAGGTCGCCAAATGTCATCTGCTAATGTTAATACAACATCAACAATCGTAGTGAACCAAGTATTCGATGCAGTTGATAGTAGTTATCAAGTAGATCTTTCAAAGTCTAACCAGGCCCAGCAATAGTAAGCATTACATGCATTCACATCTCAAGTCCGACCCGTGTGGATGATTGTATCTGAACCAATCAATCAAGTCTACCCGCGTGTACACTATCCATTTTTTTCAAGAATAAATTTCAAGCTCATAGACCAGACTGCAAACATTATTGATGTTCGTAGAGAGACGTTATATGCTGTTTGTATATACGCTCTCACAATGTCTTACTAAATAATATAATTAAGAGAAAATTAAATATTTTGAAATTAATTTTTATGACAATATTTTTGGGTAATACAATAAAAGTGATTTTATATTTTATGATAATTCAAAGATAAAAAATTTGTTTTTTTTATAAATTACAATCTTCATCTACGTATGCATCATAAAACTATAAATAGTTTCTCAAAATGCAGATACAAATTATATTTTTCACCGATTTTGTTCCATGATAATTGAATATGTTATAAAGCGCGATCACTCTTGTCTGTCTCTCTACAGTGTATGTTAGACGATTATCTCCATTGAAGTACATGTCATTTATTATTGTGTTATTTCAGTGTATCAGACGACTTAGATATAATCTTTAAATCTAATTATTATTGTGATTTATTTATTATATGTAAGCGATTAGCTATTAGTGAAGCAGCAATTTCTAACAAAGAGAGATATTGATGCATCTTTTGACTATGATAACGTTAGTTTATACTATGCGCAGAATCAATATTATTTTAGCTCATAGAATGTATATTTACCATTAATGAACGATAAAAATGCAGAAAATACATAATGTGATTATTTTATAGCTTTTTCTGAATTAATATCTAAAAACTGAAGTAAACTGACGCTACAGTTCTACAATAATTATAACTGTATTCAATATCTACTGCTGGTACATAATTTACCTGTTTATTTAGTCTTGGTAAACCTTATAATTGTTTTCTGAACATTTCTATGTAAAACCGGTATGTGTTCTAGTGGTAAGGAGTTTTTCTCTCGCATTCAAGGTCAGTGGTTCGAGACTCGTGACTGGCAATTGGCAGCGTGAATTTTTTTTGTAATTTAATAGGGGTATAAAATCTGGTAGAAAAAATAATACAATCTCTCACCATGTAACCACAAGTTAGGTATATTTTTGTACTCACCTGGTTTTTTATATGCGGAGGGAGTGTATGAAATCAATTGGACGTAGTTAAATCCCCGTTATGACAATTTTTATGTTTGTCCTGTATGTGAAAATCAAAATCATCACCATTGTATATAATCATGACTATGCAATCATATATTCATTAGGATAAGTTTATATCTAATATCTGACCCTGCTAAGATGTTGTTTGACAACTTTGGGATCATATGGGGTTTGCGCTGTCTGCAAAAATCAAAATCATCACCATCTATAAAAGTTTATAGGTAACTTCTGACCCTGCTCAGATGGTGTTTGGCAACTAAGGTTATCATATGGGGTTTGTGCTTTCATTAGAATGTAGTTAACTAAGTTCTTAGAGATACGTTATATGCAACCTCTGACCCTTTTATGATGTTGTCTGACAACTTAGGTGATCATGTGGGGTGTGTGCGGTCCTTAGATTAAGTTAATTAAGTTTTTAAAGATAAGTTTATATGTAACCTCTGATCCTACTAGAATGTTGTTTGACACCTTAGGGATCAAATGGGGTTTTTGTTTCGTCTTTCGCATTTACTCTAATCCTGCTAAAATGCTGTTTAACACCTTAGGGATTAATTCAAAGCACATGAACTTGCTAGCATGTCATTTGGCAAGTAGGGAGCTTGTATGTGGTTGGGCTGTGATGATATGATTTGTAAATATTTTGTATCATAACGTTAATGATATTTTTTCTGCTTTTAAAAAATTAAAGCATGACGGAATATAAGTATCTGATAATCTTGATCCTCAAAAATTATGCGTGACTTTGAATCATTACAACAACGAAAATTTGAAAATAAATACACATTACCTTCAAATTAGAGATTCGTGAAATCAATTTATCAGTCTATGTTAGAACCTTGGCAATGATAAACGCAACACAGGTAAAGATATTTGCACCTCTTACATGTTCAATCAAAAACGTAAGAGCTGCATTGTCTCGCGAGTACGAAAGAAAAAAGATTATGGATAATGTGTAATGCAGTTGAGAAATATTACATTTTTTGAATCTGTCAAAAATGAAAGTGACACTGAGGACAGCGACAGGGAAGTTGGACCCATAACTATAGTTGTAGCGAAACAAAAGCCCTGGCAAAATTGACAGAGTCGAACTATATACAGTAAAAAATATTTATTTATTATTTTGAGTAAAGAATACAGTTATTTAACGTATTCAAATATTATCGGCTGATTGTATTTTATTGAGTATGTAATTTTTTGTGTATGATCAGCTACATGCTTAACTGAAGCAGGGTTGATACGGAAATATTTTGCAGCTTTATTTATTGCATTGAATATTGTTTATTGGCATAATCTGTATATTTATGGATCTAATAACTCTTGCTTTCTGTCAATGATTACTAACACCTTGCAATGTCGTAAATTATTTAAGGAGTTATCGAGTTTATCACCACTAATATGATCAATTTGAAATCCGTTTTTAGTCATTCCAAGATAACACTCGTAGATGAGTTTAATCGATAAATAATTTTTATTTCTCTCTGTTTTAAATCTGAGATAATCAGTATTATTGATATTACTGACTGTTTTTCAATCTGCAGTTCCTGCTCACATCATTTCGAGATGCTTCGCAATTTGTATCTATTGGATGTGCTACAATTGTTTTTTAATTTTTCTATAATAATATTATTTGCCTAAAACATTATTTTGAATTCTGACCAGATAATCTTCTGCTTTTTTATAGGGGATTTACCTGACAATGTGAAGATATTTTATCATAGCATTGTTTCCATGGTCAGTCACATTTTATACATAACTGAGTTTTTCCTCTGACTCCAATACCACACTGAAGATATGGTTTTGGTCCTGAACTTCCATGTTTGATGCTCTGGATATAATTGTTGCAGTATTCTTTTACACATTGTTTATTGCAATGAGGGGATATGTCCAATTTTAAGCCAAATCTACTGAATCTTTGGTTGAATCATATGTATATTAACATTCAATTTGAATATTTCTCTTAAACATAATAATAGAGGAATTTTCCGAAGTGGATACTTAGAGACCTAAATTTGATCTTGACAGATTACCATAATATGAATTTAGTGTTTTGATGCAAAATATAGCCTTAACGAATAAAGATATAATTAATCGGATCCGTGAAGTCAAGAAAGAATTTCGTCACGATAGTGCTTCTCATGTGTGGTCAACTTTTAGAATCGGAAAAACTGTTAATACTATAATTAATGGCGGATGAGGAAAAGTAATTATTGACCTTGATAATCAAATATATTTTATTTTAATAACATTTATTGTAAGGACAGATGACGATTCTTGGATAATTCGTGATAAGCATGATCCATCTATATACAGTCTGGAAATAAATAACCAATCCAAGCCTGGAATACTTTCTGGTATACATATAACGTATTATGAACGAGGGTACCCTGTGACTGCAGTTGTATATGCAATATATCCGCTAAATAAAAAAAGCTAACGTTACTGATCTCAAACCGATGACACTGTAAAAGTCGAGAATAAACCGTGCAGCTGAACGAGTTACAGAACATTTCACAAAGTCCATACGTGGTAATAGCTTGACGGGTTTACGACGTTAAAAAATGAAGACATGGGCGGAAGCAGTTAAAGATACTGGAATATCTATTAAAGATGTTGCTGAGTTGGAAACGTTATGATTTCCAGTAACAGAAAAAAACACAAAACGGAGAGAGATTGTACAAACCAAAATGTATGAAAATGGAAGCTATATAACAGTTATTGATCATAATACACATGCACTGTCAAATGTTGTAACAATATTTCCATGAGACAGAATGGTTATATTTTTATAACGGTCATATATTTATCACAAATATCAATAAAATTGACCTTGTGTCTATTTGGTTATTTCAAAGTTCAGAATATGATCATCCTGATCAGTTTCTTCGACCTAATGGTGATATTTATCGTACATAATCTCTTCATGAAGAAATGCAACGTCTTGCGTTAACATATACTTTGGAAACTGTCAAAGTTAGACCATTACTGAATAAATGTTTTACCGTACCATCAGTTGCGGCTCACTTCGCTCAGTATAAAAGTTCATGGAAACCGATACGGTCAGAATTTCTTGATAATATCCAGATAAATTGTATAGAATATGGACACGGTGGATTATGGAATACTAAATACGACCATAGTGACGTTATTTTAGTTAATATGGTAGCATTCTATCCTGGAAGTTTTCTTGGATATGGAGAATGTTCTAAATACATTAAGTGATGAACAGAGTTGCGATAAACGGACACTTGACAGATTTAGACTTAACCGTTTTTGCCTGAATAGAATAATTCGAGTTTACAGGAGATATCCATCCAATTACTTAAGTTTGGTTTGGAAGACATTTTTCAATCAAATGTTTGGTTCCAATAGTGCTATTACGATATATGCTTGATGCTGGAATTTTAATATCGTTGAGAGTAAATGAGGCAATTATAGCGTATAGTCCACAGAAGCAAGTTTTGTTGCCAGAAGCGGATTGATTTAATATCGATGATGCTAGGAAAGAATTTCCTGATCTTAATGAAGAAAACTTTATTAAAATATATACGTAATTGCAGGGACAACCACGATGAAAAACTTGCAAAATATCTTGGTAGAAAGATAATCGGATATGTTGACTCAAAGTAGTTCATACGATTATAAACGACACTGTTCAAGATTGTTTATGGGCGATGCTGAACTAGATTTTACAATCGCTGATACAATTGAGAAAAGCATATTTATAAGATGTAATGCTTATTTACGAGATAGAACCAAACTGGATACGATTGTAATCTGTATTGATGGCGACTCACCGAAGTTTACTCATTTAAGATCTTCGATGCTAGCCTATGTCTCGACAAATATATTGACTATGATAAATATATTTCCTCGTCTATGCTGTCCGAATTGATACGGATTCATTTTATATAAATAAAAAATATAAGGAAAGTTTTCAAATCTACCTGTACCATTATGTTATCGCTCAGCAGATACTCGACGAAAGAATATTGAAGTTGAAATTCCTAGTAGCGGAGTACAAAATATTGTACTGAATAATTTGGTCGTTTTTGATGTTGCTGAGAATGCATTGAGTATGGATAAATCGCCGTGAAAGTTGGGATACGCTATAACGATTCACCTATCACAGGAATTAACTATCTCTCATACAAATATATGGATTGTAGATGATCGGATCGAATTGTAAAATTTAGTCTATCTTGCATTATCTCGTTTCAGAAGAATATCTCAACTGCATAGAGTTAATTATAGAGTATATGATAACTGAGGAAATCACTAACGACCCTGCTGAGGTCATAAAGAAAAATTTAGCGGATTATAAACAATGTGACAAAAAATAAGCGCGACTTTGATATTGATACAGAATTTATTATAACACTACAACAACTACAGAATAATCATTGTGTAAGCTGTAACTCAATAATGTTATGACAACAATAGTACAAAACAATTAACCGTATAGAGAATTAATAGTAATCTTGGTCATACACGCGAAAATGTAATGATAAAATGCCTTTAATGTAAACGAAGTAGAGGTGTTAGTTTGCATAAGTGAAGGTTGGGGTAATTGTGTATCTTTCGGAATTACTTGTAATTGTTCACATACAAATCCACGTTGAAGGGCAGTATAATCTAGCTTGTAGATTGCAGGTCTTCTAGTGGATCTAACCACGCTAGAAATTGTATGTGTATGTACGCTCCAGATAGGATTAGCTGCCATTTTTTCAAGCTCACCAGGTTCTAATAAATATCTCACAGTTACATTACCTAATACTGATTGAGAGGAAGATCACGGCGTTTTCCGTAGCCATCGCGAAGGGGAATATTTTTTGAGCATTAGCAAGTGTTCGATTAAATCATTCAATGATTGCCCAATCACAATGATTTTCAGTATGTCCGAGTCTGATTTTAACGTTATGTTTTTTTTTCATCAACGATAATGCTACACCAAACAATTCTTTGTCAGGGTCAACTTGTAGTTCGTTCAAACGCAGTAACAATTTCAGATGATATCTTTGTTGATAATGGTTCTGCTTATTTATATCTACTTGTAACTTCAACAACAGTTAATGCTTATTTGTACGTGAATGATTTTCGTCCATGTGTTTTAATAGTATCATGAGGTAAAAACAAAATATCTGCTTGATGAACTTCATTAGGAATGCTGACATCAATTGAATTTCTTTAGATGGTGGTAGATATTTTTGTCATATTGTCTTTCGTGCTAACCAATTTTCAGCAACAGAACATAAGACTTTTATTGCTTCAGCAAGTTATGTAATCGCTGCTTTGCCTCTCCAATATCCTCTTGGGCTATAATAAATAGATTCCATTATATTAGTTATATAATTAATTACCAGCCCCTAGCATTATTTTACCTTTCATAGCAGATTTTTCTAGAAAACTAGCAAGTTTTTCACTGAGAGATGTATTAGGTATATAATTTAATGCATTAATCAATTTCCCATCTGCGAAATACCGTTGCTGCAAATCTTTACTTATATAATCAACATCATAAGGATGCTTGATCAGTCTTTTGTATTAAAGGCTCTCTAGGTCTTGGTTAATCTTAATCATCAAGTCGGATATCATGTCGAGTTCCAGGACCACAATAATTATATTTTTGAAGGTGTTTCTCACTGGCGTATTTAGTCCATGGAACTTCTGGCAATTTCCCTAATTCTCCACCTGTCTTTGTCCCTGACTTAGTGAGATAAATATATATTTTTGTGCCACATTTTACATATTTACCTGTTGTTATTGTTATCAGTCCAGTGGTGGGTGTATATACTCTACACCAACATAATATAGACTCATGTTATTAATAATATGAATATAATTGATTTTTCGGCAACACGAAAACAGAAATTAGTGAAGCATCATGCAGCGCTACTAAATTACATAAGGATGATTATAGTAAATCCATCTGGATCAGGTAAAACACAACTATTATTAAATTTAATAATGAAATGGTTGAGATGGAGTAAACTGTATTGAATAGCACCAACTGCAGATAATCAATAATGTTATGATAAACTGAGGGATTTTAATGAGAGCCAAATCAATTAATGAAGAAGGCGAAAACAGTGTTGTTATTGAATTTATATCAACTATCAGTGAAGCACCGTCCACAGATGATCTAGACAGATCACTAATAATTTATGACGACGTGATAATGGATATACAGACAAGTCCAGCTACATTATTTTCCAAAGGTAGACACAAAAGTAAAGATGTTATATACGTTACTTAACGATATCATTATGTACCTAAGATAATCAAACATATGCAATTATTTTAGTTATATTTAAGTTATATTTAGATACACGCAACACCATTTGATTTTGTAACGATAAATTTGTATGATCCAAGGTCAAGGTATGGTATCGGTCTAAACAAAATATTTGGTTAATTTATATCAGCAGGGAGGGTGAACGACAAAAATTGAGTGCTCCTGCAAGTAAATGAAATCGCATTAAACAAATTAAAAATACATCAACGATAGGATAACGAAACAGAGCTAACTCAAACGTTTTATTATCCGTTCTCAACCGTATGGAAATAGTCTCGGTTATATGCTTCGGTTTAACGTTATTGACCTTATTTTTTAGGCATTCGTAGGAACCATTTTTTTTAAAAAAAGTAAGGCCTATAAACCTGCTGCTCAAAATGTAAACTTTGCATCAATAAAAAACAAGGCTTGCCGAGTTTCCTTTAAATGACAAATGTATGCAATGAGCGGTATATCATTGATAAAGCGTACATACTATACTTTTATCTTACTTTTTTTACATACAACTACACATATTTGCCCTTTGAACAGTTAAGATTTGATGCAGGCAACTGTGTCTTGACCGAGTAAATGAACTCCCCCCATCCCTGCTGAGTGTGTTTATTACAAAATTTAATTCTGCGTGTTTCGTGGTTATTCACAATCACTTTTGTATATTGAGTGTTGATTGTTTTCTTTATTAAGTTTCCATTTTTTACGCTGATTAAATCAATATAAGACATTCACGATTTAAAAATGAAAGATGGTTTTAATGAAGAAGTAGAGCACTCCAAACACTGAATGTTCATGTGAATAAGTATGGCGTAGATGCTTGGTTGGTAGGTTGAATTTGTATGGCGCACCAGCACAATGGGATTTTTTTAAACGTCATACAATAAGTTACATTTTTCATTATTTAAATGTGGTGAAAGATTTTTTTTTATAGTCCATCGATACGAAACCAAATTGTTAAACGTAAAACGATAAAATGGGAACGGTGATAAATAGATAGTTTCCCGATCAACGGGAAGTGCAAATAGAGTACGACAACGACACAAATGAATGGTAATTAAAATCCAGCTCCAGTTACGTAAAAGCTGTAACTTATGATAAATGTTTACTTCCTTAAGGAAGTCTATATTATTAGAAATGCTGACTGTATAGAGGAGCCCCCTCATGTCTTGCACATTGTAATAATGATCACGTGTAGGTTGGAGGTCGAAACACTCCAACATAAAGTGCCTAACAGTAAATGGTTCATTGCAAGATATGCACTCTGGTGGGTTTTCTCCTTTTAGTATGTAGGAATGGATTAAACATATATGACCAATTAATGCAAAAACTACCTCCTCCCTATGGACGGATCTGTAGGAAGGTGTCAATTCTTCTAGGGATGGCTTGATGGCATGACGTTTGTTATTCACGTAAACAGTCTTGGATACTACGTTTAAAATCAGTATATGGTGTTTTAAAATCAGATTGTTCTAGTGGTAGGGCATTTTAGCAGCGCGGTCTGCTTTATCATCACCTTTAATTACAACATGGCTGGGTAACCAATAGTATGCTATATTGTGGTAGGTATTCAGCTCAGTAAGTTCAAGAAGTTTAGCTGATAGAGGATTCTCCAGTTTTCTATTATGTAGTGATTGAAGTATTGATAGTGAATCGGAGAAGATGCTGTTTAAAATACACCACTTGCTTGCAATGTATTGCAAAGAAAGATCTATTGCTCTGATTTCGGCTGAAAAATTTGGCAAGCGAACTTTGGTTCTGTGTTTTCCACTAACGAAGGCTTCAGTAGCCTTTTTCTCATCGTTCGATCCATCAGTATATATTCTTGAATAGATTTCCAAATTCAGTGAGGTAAGAGTTGTGAAAGATGGAAGGGTTTGTCTCCGATTTTTTCTATCATATAACATGAAAAGTACCCTTGGTTGCTGAAGTAGTCAGGGAGGTGTTTTTGAAAGATAACCTTTCGTAGTGTCAAGGATTAATAATATTCTAATGCAAAAGGTAGGTGTGATGTTTGGTTTATTGTCATATAAGGTTTTATATTTGGGTTCGCAAACAGCCGAAAAAGCTGAATTCAGATGGTTTGATCTTAATTTGAGACAATAGTGTGCGGGAAGCATTTCTCTACTTTGTGCTGAAGGTGGTTCGTTTGCTTCATCGAGCAGGCTTTCACACCGGAATGTCTTAAATGCTCCCAGATCAGGTCTTATTCCCTGATGATGGATTGGGTCAAGCATCTTCAAATAAGACTTCCTTGCTGAACCATAGACAATGCTATTAAAGTCTGGTTTCGAGCGAATAAACGTTCTATATAAACTGAGTATGACTTTCCTATCAGCACTCCAGTCAGTGTGCGATATTACTTTAAGTAAATCTAGAGACTTCAAGCATTTAGCTTTCAAATTATTCAGGTGCTAAATAAAAGTCAGCTTTCTGACGAAGATAATACCTAAAAATAAATGTTCGATTCTAACCAGATGATCATTGGTACTACGACCATAACGAAAGCCACTTTGGAAAGAAAATATTAAATTGTTTCTTTCCAAATACCATGCAAGCCAAGAGTTGATCATTCGTTCCATTGTTTTGCATACGCAGCTAGATAATGATATAGGTCTATAGTTGGTAGGATCTGCACTACCTTTGCCTGGTTTCGGAATTTGTATTACTGTTGCTTCTTTCCAAATACTTGGTACATTACCAGTAATCCATAAATCATTGAAGATTTCCAGCAGAACTGTTAAGGATGGTTCTGGAAGGTGTTTCAAAAACTGGTAATATGTGTTGTCAGGCCCAGCGGATTTTTACTCAAAGATTTCATGAACTCCGACAATGAAAACGGTTTGTTAGAATTCTCTGAGTTTTTCGATGTGAATTCCAACTGTGAATTTTCCTTTGAGGCTTTTAATCTTTGGAAGGCTTCTGAATAATTAGACGATGAGGAATTTTTTTGAGAAACAATCAGCAAGTACATTAGCTATTTCATGTTTGGTATTAAACTTGTTATTATTTACCTTCAGATGTGATGTTGGAAGGAATTGTATTTTCCCTTTCCATTTATTTTGCGGATCTTGTCCCAAACCTTCTTTATTGAAGAACAAGAGTTTAAAGTTGAAAGATATTTTTTTTTCCATGATGCTCGTTTACTTTCGCTAATGATGCGGTACGCTTTGGCACGAATAGTTCGGTATTGAGTTAAATTTTCGGGTGTTGAACGATTATTAATTTTTTCGGTGCTTTTCGGCGTTGTCTAATGGTCTCTTTAATTCTTTAGTGAACCAGGGTTTTGGGTTCGTTTACAATTCGGTAGGGATTCTTCTGCAATCTCAAGTAAGACGGATGTAAATTGTCGGAGAGGATAACTATCGTTTAGGACGGTATTCCTTTTCAGCCTATGTGTACAAAGTCTTTCAAATTTGGCCCAGTCGGCCCTTTTAAATTCCATTGTGGAACTTCGTCATGAATTGTAGAGTGAATATTTTCAAGGGATATTTTAAAGGGATCACTGCTGTGAAGGTCTTCACCGACCTTCCAATTATAATCTAAAAGCAGCGAAGGAAAACAAATAGTCAAATCGATGCACGTATATATGTACCCGTACCTGCGTGTAAATATGTTGGTGATTTGGTGTTATGTAGATACAAGTAGTAATGAAATCTTCAGCCTTTTTGCCCCTGTCGCTTTTATTGTTAGATCCCCATAAAAATCCCCAAGTAGAACAAATGGTGTGAACAGTTGTTTAACAAGATTGTCTAAATCATTTGATACTATGTAGTTGTTTGGTGGTATATAAAAAAACAAAAGGTAATCATTCGATGAAGTGTGACGCTTACAGCTATTGCTTGTAAAATTTGTATTCAAGGGAATAGCGTTATGAATAGCCATGTTGTTTACAATAACGAAAACTCCTTCCGAGGCCCTATCACCAGTTTTGGAGTAGGTGTTATAAGGTGAGTAGTTTGTCAATGCGGTTTTGTCTGTGTCTTTTAAAAATAGGTTTCCTGCAGACATAGTACTGCAGGATCATGTTCGTTTAAATGCAGAAGTATGCCATTGTAATTGCTTCTAAGTCCTCGACAATTCCATTGTATGATGTTATGGATCTTTTTAAAATCTTAATGAATGTAACTCTGTTAATCTTTTCGCGAACACATATTTGGGTTTATTTTTCTGGAGGATGAACGTGAATAAATTTTATGTTTGTAGGTCTGGAGCCAACCTGATGACATGGGGCAGATTCTTCTGCATCTATGTCCTCAAAGTCTCAAGATCTGTTGTGCAGTTTTATGGGGTCATCGGACCAATTCTGTTGCCTATTTGTTTGCGACTTTTTATTTTTGTTGATTTTGGCGGTGTAGTGTTGTTTAAAGTTGTTTGAGTCGATATTAAGTTTTTTGAGGATGATAGTGTGGGTTATTTGAGCTAGAACTGGATTCAGGTGGGCTTGTTTGGGTTTGAGCGTCCTTCCTTGCTTTTGGATTATTTTTCACTACAGTTGAGAAGGCCGTGCCGGGAAGGGAAGCTTTAGCTTGTACAAGCTTTCTGGCGTCTGGAATGGGAATATTGGAGGTGTACTTAACCCTCTGCATTTCCTTCTCCTGTTTCCAGGTTTCACAATCCTTTGAATTAGCATGAAGCTCTTTTCCATTGTTCACACAATGCGGAGTAGTTCTGCACTCGGATTCCCGATCAGAAGGCTCTCATATTTGGCTTTTTTAGCATCGATCTTCGTGATGGACGTACCTTTTACATCATTTGAGGTATAGAACGGGATTTGGTATATATATATATATATATATATATATATATATATATATATATATATATATATATATATATATATATATATATATATATATATATATATTTCATCCTTGACCTGTGAAAAGCCAACTTTGACAATTTTAGGTACTGTTTGTTTGTGGAATGTGAGGACAATGGTGTTGGTGTCCTGCAGATTATTGTTGCGTTTGATACGAATTCCACGGACTGCAGTGACCCCTTAATTTCTCTTTCCTTCGATGATATCATTGTCGCTTACCCCTGCCAAGTCACGGCAACGAATCACGCCTTTTGATGTATTGAGTGATGAGTGTACGAAACAACTTACTGGTCTTAATTTTCTAGGTATTGTCAGCATGTGCCTTGCGTTCATACTCTACACGAAGACCACCTGATTTCAGTCTTTTAACACATTTGGCTTTTCCAACTAATCCAAGTATAGTCTTTTCAAATATAAATTGGAGACAGTGCGGAAAGATGTCTGGCTTCATCTTTAGACTTGGATGACCATGAAGCGAGTAAAAGTTTCCATACTACAAGGCTCATTATCAGAGTCGGTAATGATTTTTGTTCACTTCAGTTGAGAGTTTTTTCGCTATTGTTTTTTATTTTTTGTTATTTCGTCACCCTTGCTCCACACCCGCCATGTAGTCAAACAAGGGACACTTTTCAAGTGCCAGCGATACACGTGTGATATACTCAATAGAAAAATTACCTCCCGATTGACCCGTTAATCTAACGCCTTCTAGAAGTCTTTTAAGATGTGGGAAAGGGAAATTTGAAGGGATAGAATGCAGGGACAACGGTGGTATCAAGAGAGATACAAGAAAAAAGATAAAGAACGAGAGCGAGTAACTAAAGACCTTCTAGGGCTCGGCATGACCAGCCGATTTATCAAGACCCCGCCCATCCCACACACCCGTCTAGAAGAAGTAGAGGCCAAAGTAGTGTATTGCATCGGAAAGCCTCCACTCAACTACCAGGATCCTGTCCTACTCCGACACGGGTCGCAATCCACGGCAAACAGGTTGCCTCTACTTAGTCGCCTTTCACGACAAGTAGCGAGGTACGTCGGGCCAATTCTACAACCCCCGACCAGCAGGGGGTGTATGGCGTAGAAACTAAGAGAAATGATGAACCAACAGAAGCTAATTAAATTATTTAATTTATGTACTGTTGATTTCTCTCTGTCTGTCTCTCTCTCTCTCTCTCTCTCTCTCTCTCTCTCTGTCTCTCTGTCTCTCTCTCTCTCTCTCTCTCTCTCTCATTATTTGATCAGTTTGACTTAATTTTTACTAATATTCATAGGTCGAGAGACAGCGCCATATGATACAAGCAAAATGTTCATCTCTTCATGGATGTTTGTCCATATCTGGCTGTGATGGTCCAGAGAGAGAGAGAGAGAGAGAGAGAGAGAGAGAGAGAGAGAGAGAGAGAGAGAGAGAGAGAGAGAGAGAGAGAGAGAGAGAGAGAGAGAGAGAGAGATGACCTTTGGACATTTTCATATTTAATTAATAATATCGGTTTTTATAACATTATAATAAGTTCAAGACAAATAATTACTACAACAATAAAACATTAAATTCAATACAGTATGTGTGCATTGTAACCAAGGAATTTATCATATTTTGTCAATAGGCTATTTCAACTTTGTATTATTGATTATATAAACGATGTAGATAAATCCCAAGGAAAGTGTTCCTATTGATATAGCAGCTATGCTATATTGATATGGCAACATAATGATAGATATGAATGACAACGACCTCTGACGTAAAAAAAACAATATAAAGACGTATGAAGGATAGCCACATTTGACGCAATGTCATTATGGAGAAATGAAAGACATTTCAGCTAAATGCATAAGATATAGTCTGTTTTAAAGTAATATAAGAATTCCTCGAAACTGTGCAAGCAAATCCATATCAAAGTAGACCAAAAGATTAAAATGCAAATTGCAAATATGTTCCTTTTTACTTTTATGTAAACGTCAGACAGGAGGCCGGTGGGTAAAAATTGCGTGTTTTTTAAAGCTTTCCATAAACGATACTAAAAACTATTTCTGGATCCGCTTCTAACATTCATAACCATGAAACTATTTCATCCAACATTTACCAAACTCATCTGATTTAATTTTTTTTTCTTGGAGTTTCGAAATACTAGAATATTTATATTGTGTTAGCGTTACACTTCATACCATTTCAGGAAAAAGTCATAGAAGATCACTGCAATCAAAGGAACAAGACATGCATGAAAGGTAAATATAGCAAATATTTAACCTGGATATAGCAGAATACTTCTCCCTTGGCAACACTATCAGTGATATAACACTTATCGCAATTGCTAATAACCACAGCTAGAAATTTGAAACCAGGAAGGAAAGTAAATCTTAGTGGATACACCGCCTTAGAACATTGAAACCAAGCGGTCTAAACCAAGAAGACTAGAAAAGGAAAACTATGCACTAGTAGAATTAGTCTTTGTAGCCGGCATAGTTTCTTTTCAAACTTTTCTAAATCTTCTTAGTATCCTTTAATTACTACTATAAGAATAGAATATCCGGTATAGAATCAAATATCCGGGATATAATATGCGTTACATAAATGTGCACAAAGTAATAAATGTCGCTTTGGCTCATACACCTTTAGGGAATTATAAACATTTTTCAGTAGTCGCAACAAGTCTATACAGGCTGGTTGAGATAATGTATATATAGGTTTAACTCGTGTAGAAACAGCAATGTGGAGTTTTACAAACACAACGTTTTTGTGCACAACGTTTTTGTGTTTATTTGTTTGTTTTGTATGTGTTTTGTATTTGCCTTTAAAAAAGACTAGAGTCGAAAGCGCTCAGGCCAGTTAGTGACTAGTTTTGCATTGTTCGTCGTCAGTTTATTGCATCTGTCTTAATCAATCCCTGACACACGTGATTCCTTGTTGGATCCAATGCGCTTGAAAGGGTTTTTATTCGCCATATGATTTGTATTCTTTATATATATATATATATATATATATATATATATATATATATATATATATATATATATATATATATATACTCGTTACGATGTACAATTGTGCATATTCTAATGTCTTATACGTTTTGCTAATTTATTTTGATTCTATTTTACGTTACTTCCTCTGTTAAGTAATGGTTAATAAAAAAGAATATATTTCTAAAGTATTCCCATTAAAGGTAATGCTTATTAATGGAAGAAAAACAAGATATAATTGCAAACACGCAAAGACAAGATATAATTGCAAAAACGCAAAGACAAGATATAATTGCAAAAACGCATACCACATGTTAAAAATGATGCGCAGTCATTTTCTTCATTCATTTTACCTTGAAGTCCTGCTTACTTCTTTACATCTTGATTTGAAAATATTTCTTTAGGACACCAACCCCATCTATTCCTTCATTAATTACACCATCTATTTTAGTAAATACATTAAGCTGGTTCATCCTGTAGATAAATGTACAATATATTTCATTTTTGTCGGCTTTAAATCTCTGCAAAGGAATCGTGTTGTGTGAGTTCTATTTATATTCTTAAAAGGTCGTATATATTTTGTTGTTTACTTTTTAGGTGCTAAAGGTAATATGGGACAACCTGGAGACCAAGGTAAATCAGAGTGTCAATTTCTTCTTTTTATTTTGTCTTTAACCATTGTTCTGTTGGGTAAGAAAATTTATAAATCCCAAGGAGCGATAGAAACTTCAAAGTTGGCAATGTTCCAGAATCTTTGTTTTATTCTTCTCATCAATATATCCATAGAACAAATGCTCGAAGGCAGATGAACTGTCAGTGCACGCTAATGTTTACATCAAAATGGACGAAAAAACTAGACCTAAAATCTAATGACATATAAAACAATCTAAAGAATAAATAAAAACTTAATATCTCTTTTTATCACATAATAGATATAGTTTTCCTATAGTATGTGCAGTTTAATAGTTTTGATATTACCACCCGTTAAAATATCACTTTATGTGATTCTGATCGGTCCAAATAAGCCCATGTAATTACTGAGCAGTATCTGTTTTTAATGATTGGCTTGAAAACTTTTTTAACTCCGCATTCTGGAATTTTTGTTTCCTATCATCATTTTTGGCCACCATTTTTCGAATCGACTTACGAGAAGGAAAAGGTGATAATTTGTCTCGTCTGCTTCAATATGACTAATTTATCCCCAAGGGGTTTGTTATGTCACGTATAACATATAACAGGAAAAAGGACTAAAACCACAAGACAAAAACAATAAAACCAGAAGTAAAAATCGCATTGCTTGCGTGCGATGAGGTTGAGGCAGGCGGTATATATGTAGAATGGAATCCACCCTATATACAGAAGTGGTATAAACATTAAGTTCCAGAAGTAAATAAACTCACCTGAGTTCACAGAAGTATGTGGACATAAACCGGTCTGCAAACTGACAGAAGGTTGTTCAACCACTGCATATTTATGCGGTAAATATGTGATGCATTTTCGAGTGAAAATGAAATTTGTTTACTTAATTATTATGTAGTCTACTGTTCCAAATCAAGAACTGCAAATATCCATTCACAAAAATGTTACAATAAATGTACTTTCTGCATCCAGTAACCCTTCTTTCACGCAAATATCCCAATATCAATGTAATGTCTACTTGTGAAAGTGACACAGATTATGTAAACATAGATCAATAACTGTACGGATAGGCAAGCAAACAATGCAATATCAGATATTATGGACATTCTGAGATGAAAAATGATTTTGTCTGCGTAAAATATTCTGTTTATTCTGAAGGACGCTTGTGCTTTGATTTATAGTTTGAAAGAAAAACATAATCTACTTTTAAACGTCGATATTAGCTCAGCTTAAGTTGGGAATAATTTCTTTACGCACAACAAATGAAAAGTTCAACGTCGTTCAAAAGGAAGAAAATATTCGTTCTTCTTTCCATCTAAATCACTTCCACTAAAATAAACTCAAATGGGTATTGATTTAATACTGAATTTATGAAACTCATTGAATAATGTCCAAGACTATCTAAAGCTGGACGTTAAAGGCGCCATTCCCTATTCACCCACCCTCCCCAATTGTTCCTAATATATGTCATTTGTTTTATAGAAAACGGCAACCATTTCAAGCATCTTTCCATCAAAGTATAAGCTTAAGAAATAATAAAATTATACAAACTCCTATTAGTGTGAAAACTTGCGGGGTCATCCCACATCAGTTTACTTTGAATCATTTACTAATTTTACATATCATTTTCATCAATTTGTTTAAAATATGAATTATGTTTGGATATAAACCCTATGTATAGTCTCCAATTACAAACAATAATTTTTTTCTCTATTTTTTTCAGCAATACTATACACGTTTCACTTGAAAACAATGCCTAGAATTTTATAAGTGTTACAAATGTGACCGAAGAAACTGTCACAACTTGCTCTAATGATTTGCTTGCTGTAAACATGAATACTATGTAACCATTGTTTCCTTTAAGAGCAATATTAGGATTATTCAATATTAAATGTGAAATAATACCTCATCTATGAGGTTTAATCACCAATTACCTAAGTTTGATTCATAATTTCAAATGCATGCCATGTATAGATTTTTGCCATTCTTACTAAACTTATTCCCTCTTACCGACCACTAGCTTAAATCGCAATAAGTATTTTCTATGGATGAGGTTTCTTTATTTTAGACAAAATATGAGTATTAGATATTGTTCTGGTCTTTATGTATTCATGTTGTAATAAGTATCATCATTAAATATTCATATTGTAATAAGTATGGTACCTATGTATTCATATTGAAATAAGTACCGTCCTTTATGTATTCAAATTATAATAAATATCGTCCTTATGTAATCATATTGTAATAAGTATCGAGAAATGATGTACTAATATTGTAACAAGTATTATTCTTATGAAATCATGTTGTAATAAATATCGAGGCATGATGAATTTATATTGTAATAAGTATCGTTCTTATGTATTCATGTCGTAATAAATATCGAGGTATGATGTATTCATATTGTAATAAGTATCATTCTTATGTATTCATGTTGTAATCTGGTCTTATTACAACATGAACCAGTATCGTCCTTATGTATTCATGTAATATGGTCTTATTACAACATGAATAAGTATCATTCTTATGTATTCATGTTGTAATCTGGTCTTATTACAACATAAGTATCATCCTTATGTATTCTTGTTGTAATCTGGTCTTATTACAACATAAGTATCATCCGTATGAATTCATGTTGTAATCTGGTCTTATTACAACATGAATAAGTATCGTCCTTAAGTATTCATGTCGTAATAAATATTGAGGTATAATGTATTCACATTGTAATAAGTATCATCTTTATGTATTCATGTAATAAATATCGAGTTATGATGTATTCATATTGTAATAAGTATCATCCTTATGTATTCCTGTCGTAATAAATATCGAGATATGATGTATTCATATTGTAATAAGTATCATCCTTATGTATTCATTTTGTAATCTGGTCTTATTACAACATGAATCAATATCGTCCTTATGTATTCATGTTGTAATCTGGTCCTATTACAACATGAATAAGTACCATCCTTATGTATACATATTGTAATAAATATCATCCTTATGTATTCATGTTGTAATCTGGTCTTATTACAACATGTATTCATGTTTTAATCTGGTTCCGTGCATTTAAATAGATTTACTTCATGATTGCAGATGAATTTAAGTGCCTTATAAATATTCTAAACTTTTTCTCTATACGCGGATGCTATCTTCCTCCCCACTGACCAAATGAGCATAACATTTTCATTAAGAGATCAGGCTATTATATCAAAATGTATCTAAGTCAATCCAGTAAGTGAATCTGATATTGTCCATTGTTAGAAACCTAATACTATGTTTACGTTAAACATTTAGTTCAGCAAATGTATTTCTTTATTATAAGAAGCTAATAATGTTGTGACAAACACTATGTTGATATTGAAAGGTATGTTCTATCTCTCTTTTATTATTTTATTACAATTTAGAATCATAGATTCTATTCTTTTACTATAAAACCCCTGAGGTGTATGTTTCCAGGCGAAAAAGGACAAAAGGGGTTGAGAGGAGAAAATGGATTGAAAGGTTTGAACGGTTCTCTTGGATTGCCTGGACCAATAGGTGACGTCGGGGAAAAGGGACAGAAAGGGGACACCGGCTTAAGAGGCCCCGTAGGTCCTCCTGGTTTAAAGGGAATACACGGAGAAGATGGACTAAAAGGACATAAAGGGACTCAGGGAAATAAGGGGTCAAAGGTAATAATGCTAGTATGTTATGCTAGCTTTTCCATCTGAGATACTTATTCAAACTAGCCGTTAAATAAGGAAAATAAATTTCGGAATAGGAAATAGTATTATTTTATTAGTTTTCTGCACAAGGACTACACGTTTTTCTAGAAGTTAGATTAAGAAGTCCTCAGTCTGACATTTCACTAAATATCCATAATATCACAACAATAGCATTCGAGTTATAATACATGACGAATCAGCATGCAAGTGTCTTACCTCTGAGCAGTTAAGGCAGTATTTCGTGCCATTTAAAAAGGCATTGATGGATTTATTTGTCATGCCTTCATCTGACAACGAAACAAATTACCTTTTCTTTTCCTAAAAGAAGTCTCGCAACATTTCTTACTTCATGTTATAAATGAAAATTAGAATTACGCAGAAATACATACAAATCTCGCTTTTGTAGTAGCTTCGCTATGATTCGACCAATAAACCATTTTCACCACCACCATCATGCAGCAGCAGCAGCATTACCACTGCCACCATTACCACCACCATCATCATCATCATTATCATTTCCATCACCATCATCATCATCATCAACAACAACGACGCCAAAAATTGTAAGAAGATTATTAATGTTGAATGTAGATAACCTGACCTTACATTTTGTGATGATTTTTTATCAGCCAGTGTAAATAATGAGCTCATTTTTGTACTTAAGGGAGAACATGGCAATAAAGGATTACTCGGTGAAAAAGGAATAGTTGGGAATATGAGTGACCCAGGACGGCAAGGAGTCAAAGGGGACAGAGGAGATGCTGGTTCTATGGGACCTAAAGGAGCAACCGGCGAACAGGGCAGAAAAGGACTGGATGTCAAACCCATAAATGGCGACTGCGATTGTTTACGTAAAGTCTCAAAGTCTTTTCATAGTGTTAAAACTTAAAAACTTTGACATATGGAAGTTCACTTCATCATTTGAATTAATTTCTCTTGATTTTATTCTAAATATTAAAGAATATAGAAAATAAATGTAATAACCATAAAGTTTCATATATTTGTCTCAATTATATCCAATGTCAATGTTACAAATATACCTTTAAAATGGCTCACAAGCCGAGTTCATTATGGATCACATTTAAATTTGTACCTGCACCAACGCAGCTGTATAAGATTCAACATTTCTTCGTTCTTATAATTGCTGTGAATCTTAAATATTAGAGCTTTCATCAAGGCACAGGGAAAGGAAAGAGATGAAAAGAGGGTGTGTGTAACCAACGTGCGAAATCGATCCCACGAATTTGGGCTTTAGATATTAACCCTTACGGGAAAAGATAGGAATCCACTGGTCGTAGTTCTGTGCCCAAATGACAGCAGTGCCATTTTCACACTTCCTTGTGTTCAGTACAGTTCATACGTTTCTTCTTTGCTTAATTCCTGATGCTTACTGATATGATTACATACACGTCAATGTTAATACTCATGATCCATGCTTCTGCTAATGTCATATATTCATCGATCCATCAATCAATCTGTCAGGCAATATGTCTTCCTGCCTGAATCTCCTTATCCAATTTCATGTGTTAATGATCTGTTTTTATATATTTTTGTTTTCCTCAGAAAAACCAGCTTTCGATACCCCAAGCGCATCCGATTATGTAGTTTCACCTCTATCTCAGTCTGCAGAGTTTCCATGTCATGCGACCGGATTTCCGCCTCCTTTTGTTACAGTAACAAAGACTGCTTCCGCAGGAAAACATAGTGTCCAAAATATTACGGGATACATTTTCATCCAGAACGAAGCCGATTATGGGACGTATACTTGTACAGCTGAAAATGCAGTTGGAAGAATTTTGAAACGGGTCACTGTGATCAAAACTGGAGGTATGTATGTATATCTCTCGTCTGTATGTATGTATGTATGTATGTATGTATGTATGTATGTATGTATGTATGTATGTATGTATGTATGTATGTATGTATGTATGTATGTATGTATGTATGTATGTATGCATGCATGCATGCATGCATGCATGCATGCATGTATGTATGTATGTATGGTGTTAAGCTCTCCGTTACGGATCACTGTAATCTCACATCTCCGTGGGTTCGAGTCTAAACAACAACCTACAATTGTGTCGTCTGCTCAGACTAGCTACCGTCGTACGTCATATGCAAGGCACTTTGTATCAATTTTCACGGCACTACATGACCAACTTGTACTGCGGTGACGTACAACACAAAACCAAACCAAGTCAATGTTAGATCATTTCCTTACCAGCAACAGGCAGAGGCAAGAGTCAGTGAAGGGACAATTTGTCCTAACAAAAAGACTTTTTCACTTTTTCTTTTCTGATATAATTACTAGTTATATTTTTTAAATAACATCCATTATAAATCCTACTCATTTATTCCCTAATTGTTTTTTTTCTAAGTGTGATAAAATCTGTGGAAAACTTGAATATAAAATCTTAGTCGATATTTCAGAATTTAAAAGTATCAAATGGTTCATGTCATGCTAAACTCTATATATTTTACCAAAACTGACCAAGCAGAGCTTGGACACTTAAATTGGGGGTAGGGTAGGGAAAGAAAAAGAAAGACTCAAAATATATATCAGAAATGTTTTCTTACAGCGAAACCAGTCTTCTTAAGCATCCCATTTGATAACGAATATCAACTTGGAAATAACGTGACCTATGTGTGCGATGCATTTGGCTTGCCTCCGCCAGAAGTGCGCATTTTGAAAGATGGTCATGAAGTGAACTCGACATCAAGGCTAATTTTGACAAAAGACTTCAGGCTGAATGGAACTTCCGTCACTCTGCTGTTCCAGAATCTCGTCGCGTCTGACATTGGAACGTATGTCTGTACGGCAAAGAACGCATTAGAAGAAATTACGTCGCAACCTTTTCATCTAAATGCCCCCAAAAATGTGCATGGGTGAAAACTAGCCGTTTAATCGACTGTGGTTGACGTGATCAAAATAATTATCTTACGTCTACTGGCCAATCATTGTGTTATTAAATTAAAATCTCACTTGTATTTTGTAAATTGTTGTAATCGGTCCTTTTATTTTCTTCTCATTTTGCACCTATTCATTATTATCTGTATCAATAACACCCACCTAAATCTCCTCATTGATTGTAAAGGACTCAGTAAAACATGTCAATGCACAAACATATACATATAGACATGTAACGAGAGGTCGCTTATATTTCAAGGGATAGAATGCCAATGCACTTCCTACGAAACAACCTCACCTTCATTAGGAACAAACTGTAGCGATTTTCCACTGGACCATGTCTGTCGTTTAGATGCATTACACGAATTAAGGACACGTCTGCGTAATGTGATGTCAAATAGTGCCAGTGTGTGTGTGTGTGACGAAGACGGGCTGATTAGGGATTATGATGTGCATCGTTCTCAGATGCCCACAGAAGCGGTTAATCAAGAAAATAATCGTGTGATAAATAAGCGGTTAATAAACAAGATAATCCTAAGATAGCTATTGTGATAAATAAGTGGTTAATCAAGAAGATAATTGTGAGATAATTATTGTGATAAATAAGCTGGAGGTGAAGTGCACGAAGAAGGCTTTCTAAAGACTCTAGTAATAATAAAGACGATAAAAATAATCGTGGTATTTATCTTCGCATGGGCAAGCACCAGGACACCAGGACTCCAGAAGATTTATTAGGCGCCGAATACAATCTCTTAGTGAAACAGACTACGAACAGCATTAGTATGTTTTCTACCTATTCCATTCTGTATAACCTTTTTCTTTCTCTTAATATTTTTAGGACCAACTCAAGACCGATCTTAGAGATTTAACTGATTTTCTAAGAGATTCCATTTATATAAAATCTCTAATTTTGCAGGAAAAAATCTTGCAAATTTTATGAACCAACAGACATTCTGACTATAAGTAAAACTCTCTCTCTCTCTCTCTCTCTCTCTCTCTCTCTCTCTCTCTCTCTCTCTCTCTCTCTCTCTCTCTCTCTCTCTCTCTCTGAAACGTATTTCCCTTAGCAGTTTTACTTTATACGCCATAAATAACTATATTCCTTCAATATTGTATCCTTTAGGGTAAAACTGAATACTTGAATATTTATGTGAAATATTCACGAATTCTAATCTGACAAACAAATGTTCCATCTCATCTCGATCATGGAATCGCGGTATCTAAGTTGGTAGTGTGTTGGACAGAAATGGTGGCACGTTCGATACCGGCTCAGGCATGTCCTAATCAGCTGCTGCTCTTTGTCCTTGGTAAACGCACCTTGCTCCCATTTTCTCGGCATATCATTTCCAGTAATATGTTAAAGTACCATCAAAATCAAACGAACCAAACAACCAACTCATCAATTATAATTCACTTATTCTTTATTAACATCGAACGATCCAGTAATTGTTTGATATCGGAATCACACCAACCGTGTCTTGCCTTGTCAGTAGTAATCAATAGGTATGTCATAAAAAATTAGATTTAAGAATATATGAAAACTGATGAAAATTCGTGATTCGTGACTCATGAAAAAAAAAAAAACAAAACAAGATTAATTTCTACATTTTTCGAACACTATTTGTCATGTTATCTCTCCATAAAATTTAGGTTACACTAGATAAAAATTTGATTTAATTGGGGAAAACAGTACGCTTGTATATTTCCCAACAGCTGTAAATGGTTTTTTTGCTGTTGTTTTTCTATTTGAGAAAACCTGGAAATCATGTATTTACCTACCTAGCAACCAACAGCTACTGACCCATCTATCTACCAACCATCTCTCTTATTTACGTATTTATGTGTCTGTCTACTTAGCTCCCAATTTACCTAGTGACTTACCTACATATCTAAAGACACACACACACACAAGAACATACCTAGCTACGTACCTATCTACCTACCTTAAGATCCACTCACGAACATACCTAGCTACTTACCTATCTACTTACCTGAAGACCCAGTCACAAACATACCTAGCTACTTACCTATCTACCTACCTAAAGAACTAAACGAACATACCTAACTACTTACCTACCTACTTACCTAAATGCCCACTCACGAACATACCTAGCTACATACCTACCTACTTACCTAAAGACCCAGTCACAAACAGACCTAGATATTTACCTATCTACCTTTTTTAAAGAACTAAACGAACATACCTAGCTGCTTACCTACCTACATACCTAGATGCCCACTCACGAACATACCTAGCTATTTATCTACCTAGGAACCTAAAGACCTACTCAAGAACAGACATAGCTACTTACCTACCTACTTACCTACAGATCCAGTCACAAACATACCTAGCTGCTTAGCTATCTACCTACCTAAAGAACTAAACGAACATAACTAGCTAATTACCTACCTACTTACCTAAAGGCCCACTCACGAACATACCTAGCTACTTAACTTCCTACTTACCTTAAAGACCTACTCAAAAACATACCTAGCTACTTACCTAACTACTTACCTAAAGACCCAGTCACACACATACCAAGCTATTTACATATCTTCCTACCTAAATGCCCACACGCGAACATACCTTGCTACTTAATTACCTACTTACCTAAAGGCCCAATCATGAACACACCAAGCTACTAACCTACCTACTTACCTTAAGACCCAATTACAAACATACCTATCTAATTACCTATCTACATACCTAAAGAACTAAACGAACATACCTAGCTACTTACCAACCTTTTACCTAAAGGCCCACTCACGAACATACCTAGCTACTTAGCTATATACCTACCTAATGACCCACTCAAGAACATACCTAGCTACTTGCCTAACTACCTACCTAAAGACTCAGTCACACACATAAGTATCTACTTATCTATCTACCTATCTAAAGATCCACACACGAACATACATAACTTCTTACCTACCTACCAACCTAAAGCCCGCACACGAACATACCTAGCTATTTAATTACCTACTTACCTAAAGACCCACTCACGAACATACCTTGCTACTTCACAAACATACCTAGCTACTTACCTATCTACTTACCTAAAGAACTAAACGAACATACCTAGCTACGTAACTACCTACTTACCTAAGGGTCCACTCATGGACATACCTAGCAACTTACCTACCTACTTACCTAAAGATCCAGTCACAAACATACCTAGCTGCTTAGCTATCTACCTACCTATAGAACCAAACGAACATACCTAGCTACTTACCTACTTACTTACCTAGAGGCCCACTCACGAACATACCTACCTATTTATTTACCTACTTACCTAAAGACCTACTCAAGAATGTAAATAGCTACTTACTTACCTACTTACCTAAAGATCCAATCTCAAACATACCTAGTTGCTTATCTATATATCTACATAAAGAACTTAACGAACATACCTAGCTACGTACCTACCTACTTACCTAAAGACCCACTCAAGCCCATACCTAGCTACTTACCTAACTACTTACCTAAAGACATAGTCACAAACATACGTAGCTATTTACCTATCTACCTACCTAAAGGCCCACACACGAACATACCTAGCTATTTAATTACCTACTAACCTAAAGGCCTACTCATGAACACACCAAGCTACTTACCTACCTACTTACCTAAGACCCAGTTACAAACTTACGTATCTACTTACCTATCTACCTACCTAAAGAATTAAACCAACATACCTAGCTACTTACCAACCTTCTTACCTAAAGGCCCACTCACGAACATACCTAGATACTTACCTATCTACCTACCTAAAGTCCCACTCAAGAACATACCTAGCTACTTACCTAACTACCTACCTAAAGACTCAGCCACACAAATACCTAGCTACTTACCCATCTACCTATCTAAAGACCCACTCACGAAGATACATAACTTCTTACCTTCCTATTTACCTAAAGCCCGCACACGAACATACCAAGCTACTTACCTAACTACTTACCTAAAGACCCAGTCACACACATACCTAGGTATTTACCTATCTATCTACCTAAAGGCACACACACGAACATACCTAGCTACTTAATTACCTACTAACCTAAATGCCTACTCATGAACACACCAAGCTACTTACATACCTACTTACCTAAAGACCCACTTATAAACTTACCTATCTACCTACCTAAAGAAATAACGAACATACCTAGCTACTTACCAACCTTCTTACCTAAAGGCCCACTCACGAGCATACCTAGCTACTTACCTATCAACCTATCTAACGACCCACTCAAGAACATATCTAGCTACTTACCTTACTGCCTACCTAAAGACTATGTCAAACACATACCTATCTACTTACCTATCTACCTACCTAAAGACCCACTCACGAACATACATAACTTCTTACTTTCCTAATTACCCAAAGCCCGCACACGAACATACCTAGCTATTTAATTACCTACTTACCTAAAGGCCCACTCACGAACATACCTAGCTACTTACCTACCTATATACCTAAAGACCTACTCAAGAACATACCTAGCTAATTACCCACCTACAAACCTAAAGATCCAGTCAAAAACATACCTAGCTGCTTAGATCTCTACCTACCTGTAGAACTAAACGAACATACCTAGCTACTTACCTACCTACTTACTTTGAGGCCCACTCACGAACATACCTAGCTATTTATCTACCTACTTACATGAAGACCTACTCAGAAAACATACATAGCTACTTACCTACCTACTTACCTAAAGATCTAGTCACAAACATACCTAGTTGCTTAGTTACCTACCTACCCAAAGAACAAAACGAACATACCTAGCTACTTACTTACCTACTTTCCTAAATACCCACTCACGAACATACCTAGCTACTTAACTACCTACTTACCTTAAAGACCACTCAAGAACATAACTAGCTACTTACCTAACTACTTACCTAAAGACCCAGTCACACACATACCTAGCTATTTACATATCTACCTACCTAAATGCCCACACACGAACATACTTCCCTACTTAATTACCTACTTATCAAGAGGCCCACTCATGAACACACCAAGCTACTAACCTACCTACTTACCTAAAGGCACAGTCACAAACATACCTATCTATTTACCTATCTACCTAGAGAAATAAACCAATATACCTAGCTACTTACCAACCTTCTTACCTAAAGGCCCACTTACGAACATACCTAGCTACTTACCTATATACCTACCTAAAGACCCACTCAAGGACATACCTAGCTACTCGCCTAACTACCTACCTAAAGACTCAGTCACACACATACCTAGCTACTTACCTATCTACCTACCTACCTAAAGACCCGTTCACGAACATACATAACTTCTTACCTACCTGATTACCTAAAGCCCGCACACGAACATTCCTAGCTACTTAATTACCTACTTACCTAAAGGCCCACTCACGAACATACCTAGTTATTTAATTACCTACTTTCCTAAAAACCCAGTCACAAACATACCTAGCTACTTACCTACCTACTTACCTAAAGAACTAAACGAACATACCTAGCTACGTAACTACCTACTTATCTAGAGGCCCACTCACGAACATACCTAGCTATTTATCTACCTACTTACCTAAAGACATACTCAAGAATATGCACAGCTACTTACCTACCTACTTACCTAAAGATCCAGACACAAACATACCTAGCTGCTTAGCTATCTACCTACCTAAAAAATTAAACGAACATACCTAGCTACTTACCTACCTACGTACCTAAAGGCCCACTCACGAACATACCTAGATACTTACCTACCTACTTACCTAAAGACCCACTCAAGAACATACCTAGCTACTTACCTAACTACATACCTAAAGACTCAGTCACACACATATATAGCTATTTACCTATCTACCTAGCTAAAGGCCCACACACGAACATACCTAGCGACTTAATTACCTACTAACCTAAAGGCCTACTCATGAACACACCAAGCTACTTATCTACCTACTTACCTTAGACACAGTTACAAACTTATCTATCTACTTACCTATCTACCTACCTAAAGAACTAAACGAACATACCTAGCTACCTACCTAACTACCTACCTAAAGACCCAGTCACACACATACTTAGCTACTTACCTATCTACCTACCTAAAGACCCACCCACGAACATACATATCTTCTTACCTAAAGCCCACACACGAACATACCTAGCTACTTAATTACCTACTTACCTAAAGGCCCACTCACGAACATACCTAGCTACTTACCTATCTACCTACCTAAAGAACTAAACCAACATACCTAGCTACATATCTATCTACTTAGCTAAACACCAACTCACGAACATACCTAGCTACTTACCTACCTACTTACCTAAAGGCCCACTCACGAACATACCTAGCTACTTACCTACATACTTACCTAAAGACCCAGTCACAAATATACCTGGCTACTTACCTATCTACGTACCTAAAGAACTAAACGAACATACCTAGCTACTTACCTACCTACCTACCTAAAGGCCCACTCATGAACATACCTAGCTTCTTACCTACCTACTTAACTAAAGGATTATTCACGAACATACCTAGCTACTTACCTACCTACTTAACTAAAGACCCACTCAAGAACATACCACGCTACTTACCTACCTAATTACCTAAAGACCCAGTCACAAACATGCCTAGCTACTTACCTCTCTACCTACCTAAAGACCCACTGACGAACATACCTAGCTACTTAACTACCTACCTACCTAAAGGCCCACTCACCAACATACCTAGCTAATTACCTACCTAAATACCTAAAGGTCCAATCACGAACATACCTAGCTACTTACCTACATACCTAAAGACCCAATCTCGAACATACCTAGCTACTTACCTACCTACTTACCTAAAGACACACGAACATACCTAGCTACTTAACTTCCTACTTACCTAAAGACCCACTCATGAACATACCTAGCTACTTACCTATTTACGTACCTAAAGACCCAGTCACAAACATACCTAGCTTCTTACCTATCTACCTACCTAAAGACTCACTCACCAACATACCTAGCTACTTACCTACATACCTAAATTCCCACTCATGAATATACCTAGCTACTTACCTACTTACCTAAAGACTCACTCACGAACATACCTAGCTACTTTCCTTCCTACTTACCTAAAGACCCATCACAAAGATAACTAGCTACTTACCTATCTACCTATGTAAAGACCCACTCACGAAATTACCTAGCTACTTACCTACTTACTTACCTAAAGGCCCACTCACGAGCATACCTAGCTACTTACTTACGCAAGTGTATATTTACATAGCTACCCATTTATAAAAGAAGCTTTCCTTGCAAAATATTAAATAATTTAATTCCCACACAGTCTCTCTCTCTCTCTCTCTCTCTCTCTCTCTCTCTCTCTCTCTCTCTCTCTCTCTCTCTCTCTCTCTCTCTCTCTCTCTCTCTCTTTCTCAACCGATTGACAGATCTATCCACTTACCTACGTATCCACCGTTTTACCTACCAATTTACCTACGAACTTACCTATCTGCACATTAGTTAGTTACCTACCAACTAACATAAGTACTGATCCACCTATTTTTCTATCGTGTTAGGTATGAAGGTATACATACACTAAAGAAAACAAGAAGAAAAAACATTTTTGTTCCTTTTTGGATACTGCACATGTCCCCATATTTTGCAAAATAAAACGAAATATGATATCACTTGCTTCGCTTGCAATATCGCACATCGCTCATAAATGATTTAAAATTTATCAACTCATCAGAACTTATTGCTTTCTATTTTGCTTTTTTAGTATTAATATCTAAATTTTTCAATATCAGAATGCGGTCTAATTTATATTTATGGAAGAATGAACCAAGTGATATAGGATATTTATCATGTCACCCGCTGATAAGAGATTTTTAGCAAGTCCCAATATCGACCTAATTTTGGGGTTTTATTTTATAATATCACCAGCAGATACAGAAAATACATAACTTAGAATTTTCGCTCAATATTCAAAGAATACTGGCGGCAAAATCTCAAACACTCTAAATTAAATGTGACTTTGTAACTTGTTAATAAATGTTCCATCCGTCTAACGTAAGTTGTTGGATTATTCAAGTAATTTTCTGTCAACAATTTGCAATTAAATCTGATCTTTTTTTGTAATCATAATCGCATCGTGCATTGAAGCAAGTAAGATATAATGAAAGGACATTTTCCTTTTGTTAAATGTTTTAATTCATTGTAATTACTCTTAATTTTTTAAGGGGGAGGGGAGAAGATAAACCCAGGACTTTCTCTTTAAGAGGAGCATCACTGTAGATCTCTTTGACACAGGAGCTATAACTTCAGAGAGTAGAGCATCATGGTAATACTAATGTGGTCGAAGGTACAATACAAAATATGTCTCATATAATTTGTTTTCTTCTTTGTTTTTCCCAAATGTTATTCCCGACGTACTCTCGTGCAGGGAATATAGGGCAGAGCTGTATCCTCATGACATCTATGTAACTAAATCTGAAGGCTTCATTTATGTATGTGACTCTCTCATTACACAGATACCACAAACCGAATTTCGGGGAAAGGGGAACAATACGAGTCAATTATTTGCACGAAAGTATTTGTTCTTGTTATTAAAAGAGCTGAGGTACACCGCTTTCACGCGCGAATTGAGAGTACTCGCATGGGGCTTTCCAACTGACTCCCTACCCATCCTCCCGCTTCGAATATAATACAGAAGTTTTATGTTCAGAAATATTATATAGTAGTTCTACGCTAGTCCAAATCACAGGAAACCCTATCTTGTTCCGGACCAGAGTTTGCACTTCTGTACAAATGTTAGACTTAAAGGAAAAGCTATACTCCATACTTTAACGGCTGGTAATATATTTTATAAAAATGGAATGCGAATATATCCTAGAGATTTTCAAAAGTACACGCTCTGATTTTGTTTCATATTAAAGGACTAATTTGAGTTTGATAGTACAATTCTCTAATTTAACTTTCTGAACCAAAGAGGTGTGTTTGAATCCTACCATCATATCAGTCTAAGTTGGCGTCATGGTATGCTCTTTGATACAGCACTTTACTCCATCTAATTCGGTACATTTCCCTCAAGCAATGCCATAAAACAGCAAGCCAAAGCCAACCTTCAGCTCTGGGAGAAACCTATAGAAGCATTCGTCGTAATGGAATGACTAATCTAACAAAATTATAATTTGGGCCTGTCCGATGAAAACTTCAATCATTGGGGTAGTAAGGGTAAATGACGCCAGGGGCGACAAAGATGGTCCCGCCAGCGATTTTCCTGTAATTTAGTTTTTATTCGTTGTTTGGGCGCCACAAGACTTCTGGTGTCTGATCACCCATTTTGTTCCCGATTTCCAATACATTTACAAAATCTGAATGTACATTTTCCACTGAATTACAATCGATAATTTTGAGTTTAGTGTCTTTTTTTTATTTCAGTCTGTTTCAGTTAGCGTTTTTTTTTTACGACGAAGAATCGAATGTCTAGCGGAATGTCTACGTTAACATTAAACAATATAAAAGATCACAGACTACACAGAAAACTTCAATAATAGTGATTAGGTAATAATTACTTCAATACGTCAGACACGATGTTCATGTTTCTCTGTTTGCTTTGAAGTCAAATAAATGATAATTAATTGATCAAATTTACCTACTCGAACGACTCATCAACAATGATGTGCAGATAAAGCAACTAGTTTTAAGAGCATGCCAATTTCTGATATATCCATCTTTGATTTGAGTAACGAATAAGATTATAATACGAGTACCGTATAAGAGTATATCATTGAGTGCCGAATACGAGTATGATAGCACTGAGTACCGTATAAGAGTATATCATTGAGTGCCGAATACGAGTATGATAGCACTGAGTACCGTATAAGAGTATATCATTGAGTGCCGAATACGAGTATGATAGCACTGATTACCGTATAAGAGTATATCATTGAGTGCCGAATACGAGTATGATAGCACTGAGTACCGTATAAGAGTATATCATTGAGTGCCGAATACGAGTATGATAGCACTGAGTACCGTATAAGAGTATATCATTGAGTGCCGAAAACGAGTATGATATCACTGAGTACCGTATAAGAGTATATCATTGAGTGCCGAATACGAGTATGATAGCACTGAGTACCGTATAAGAGTATATCATTGAGTGCCGAATACGAGTATGATAGCA